>JACEFZ010000091.1:220000-330000 GCA_014155875.1 Cepaea nemoralis | reverse complement strand
AAAACAATTCAGGGATATCGAATTATAACCATGCAGAATACAATAGGCAAGCTGCTGGAGAAGGTAATTGCCAGGAAAATATCAAGCCAGCTAGAGAGGCAGGGTGTTTTCCTACCTACCCTGGGTCATCATTGGCACCTTGCCGTCTTGACAGACGATAGTTTGTGCTTTAAAAAGGCATAATAACTTTTAACTATGGTGGTAGCGAGTGTGACTGATAAGGCCAATTTGCGCTGTAAATGTCCGTTCACAGTGGGTGCTGTGGCATAACGCAGCCAACATTATTCATCTTATCAACAAATGCCGCAAAAAGAGGAAACAACATTAAAAGAAATTGACTTCACAAACGCAATTGGAGATTGGGACGTAAAACTTAACATCGAAACTGGAACTGAACAAGTGACAAATGACGTGGATTCTTAGAAGGATTTCATCAGACCAAGCTCGCAAAATCATTGGATGAAAAAACCACCTGACCCGCCTTCGCGCCAGTGCATAATTAACATATATCCCCATTTCATCAGAAATGTTAATCAGCCGCACTTTTGTCTGAATTCGCTCCATGGACGGAGGTGAGAAGAGTGTGTGATCAAAAATTCAATGGACAAGGCAAAAGTCTGGATCCGAGGTACGTTTGTTAGCCCTTGATTAGACTAAGAACCCGATGTATCAAGTGTCAAGTAACGTAAACCCATGTTGTGATGTCAATTGAAATGTATGATTATTAATTAAAACCTCAGAAATGTAAAAATGCTCGACTGTAGATTCTAATGACGCAAAGCCATTCCCGGCCAGAATATTCTCTTCGATGAAACTGCCACCTCTGATATTCTTAAAGATAATTATTAACTTTAAGAAGTGCATTACACTATTACATTCTATTCTAAACAACTGTGAGAAGTGATGATTCGAAAGCAATCTTGTGCATTTCACCAGAAACATTGTAAAGATGCTATCACTGTCTACAGCTGAAATGACAGTTCGTGTACTAGAACAAGTGCCTTGTTCTAAAACAGACTTATCTATGCCTATTTACAATCTAGAAAGCTGAAAGTGAAATCAATCTTTCCTTTCTCCTTTGTCTATAGAAATAATAGGGTTTGGCGAAATAAATATTTATATTTATGTCAAATTTAATTAGATAAGAGCACTTAGGAACTGCAATACATGAGAAAGTTGTGCTTCGCGGAACACCATCCACGCGAAGTGAACTTAACTCATTACTCAACATAACTTAAAACACAACACCACTCCACTCATCACCACACAACACAACACTCAACATCACAACAACAACAGGTAATGGAAGAGAGTTATTAGACACAAGAAGAAGAAGTAGTTAATTGGGAAAACACAGAGAATTATTTATACACATTGTGAACACCATTGAGTAGAAGAAATGTTATAAATGTATGTCATTTATTTACATGCATCTTGACACCTTCTCACTCTTGTCATTGTCTCACTGTACACGTTCACTGACCCCAGGTCAAATGAAGATTTACATACAGCAGGAACAAGTTGATACAAGGCGTACACAGTGTGATAAACTCTGACCACCCCAAATTAACCCAACACTAGCTTAGAGAGAAAAAGAGGGGGAGGGGAACTAGTTCCTACTTCAGGAATTTAGGTTCTTTTACCTACTTTTAAAAGATTGTATTGGTAGGATTGTATATATTTATGTGAATACTCATCAGTGATCTTGGTGGCTACATACCAACAACCACCCAACACATCAGCAAACTAACCACCTAAATCAGACCTGAGAGAGGGAAGCCGAGAGAAGAGATGAACCACAAGTGAGATGGAGGATGACTTCGCTATGAGCAGAGCATGGGGAGGCCTTCAGTGGAGCTATACGGGCAGACCTGACGTGGATCCATCAGTCAATGGACCCTGGCTTACCTAATCTTCCAGTCACCAGGTTACATTTTCCTTGGTCGAACCCACACCCAATTTCAGGAAAAACTGATAATGTTTATGGTTGAGACACCACTATCATACTTAATATGTACAACATCAAAATGTTTACTATGTTTTCACACTTGTTGACATCTCATATATTGATGCTTGTTATTGATTGTCTGGGACAATGGTCCAATGTGCAACTGTTCTATTACTTTGTGTAAATCACAATAGAGATGTATGTACTGACCAGAAGGCTCAGGCCAGTCAATAAATGATTAACATGAATTGACCTTCTGTTAATTTGTCAAGTTCAAACCTATCTGTCAACAACTTCTTTGTACATCATGTTGTCAAAATCTAATGTGATTGATTATGTGTTTGATTGTTAAAAGATAAATTAACTCATAATGACTTACTAAAGGGGGAAATAAAAGACTCTATACCTATCAACTGCTCAACATCCATGTTTTCTTCATCTAAATCAGGCTGAGAAAATTCTCCTGACTTTCCTCAGATTTGATAAACTAAAAGGGGGCTCCAGAGCTAAAGAATCATTGGAGAAGGGGCAGATTCCCAATTAGTAAATTACCATTCTTACCAGGGCCATAATCTATATCTCCTAGACAATACTTAACAAAACGAGGCCTGCAGATAACTCAAGGTTCATATTCTGGGGTTATTGAAGATAGAAGAGGATGGGGCTCTACATCTTTTGTTAGAGATGGGGCATGCACTACAGTGATCTCCCACTCCCTTCAAAAATATATGACATATTGTGGGCTACGTCCTGGATGGTTCCCATATATTAACCTTTAAACAATCACCTAAAAATACATGAACACAGTTATCTTTAGATTTTGAACATTGTCATTTTCTAGAATGTTTAACAGATACCATGTGGGGTATTGATTGACAGCCACATGATATGAATGACATTTATAGATAAATAAGATAGGTGACTGATCTTTACTCCTGGAGAAGGAGCCATGTTCATATATTGCTTCTACTTCAGAAAGAGGTGCTCCAGGTGAAATATATAGTGTGTATCTACTCTACCAACACTACTTCTCTTCCAGAGAAGGTGTTCTATTCCTGTGAAGTCTGAACTTAACAGCATTTCATCAACCACCGGAAAATCTTATCCGTTGGGAAACCTCTGTCTAATTTCAGATTCTTTTCTTTACTAGGAATTAATTGTGGTTACTTCAGTGCCTGCTGCCTTTGGCTTTTCCAGCATTGACAGACAGACATAACATAGGGTGTTTTTAATATTGCACATGCTCTGTTGTATCTTTGCAGATCAGGGACTGACAAGCGTACGCGGATCAGACTAGCTGCAATTATATTGTTAATCAGAGCACAGCAATAAAATATAGACATGGCGGAAACTGCAAAGTTTAGAGCCCAAATAACAGAAACAGGTAGGGAATGCGGGTTAGATGGCCTTGAGCTAGCTAACTATGTTTCGGATGCATTTGACAAAAGGGAAAGACTGCAAGCTGAATTGGCTCTCAAAGAAAAACAGCTTCAGGCTGAATTGGCTGAGAAAGAAAAACAGCTTCAGGCTGAATTGGCTGAGAGGGAAAAACAGTTTCAAGCAGAATTGGAGGAGAAAGAGAAACGATTTCAAGCAGAATTGGAGGAGAAAGAGAAACGACTACAGGCTGAAATGGAAGATAAGGAGAGAGAGCGTCAACACCAACTGGAGTTGAGGAGAATGGAGATTGAAGTGGAGATCCGGAGAATAGAGAAAGGGAGTGGTCCTACACCCTCAACCTCATCAGGATCGCCAGTGACAGAACCACCTCACGTCTCTCAACTTAATTCAGGAGCTATGTCATTTCCTCTGGACCCCTTTAATGAACAGACTGACCACATCGAAGGATTTTTATCACGCTTCGAGGCAATGGCTGTCAGCTGTGGGCTTGAAGAGAGTAGATGGGCGACGAAGTTAGCGCAAGCCTTAAGATCCACGGCGTATGAAGTGTTCTCAAGACTCACTAGAGAGGAACAACAGAACTACACAACACTCAAGACGGCACTCTTAAGCCGATTCGAAGTGGACGCCGAATCTTATAAACTCAGGTTCAAAGCCGCAAGGAAGGAACCGGGTGAGAGCTATGCACAGCTAGTCGAAAGACTGAAGTCATACATACACAGATGGACTTGCTTGGGAGGATTTGAGGAAAATTATGAAGGACTCCGTGAAATGATTATCATTGATCAGATCAAGGGGAAAATGCAGAACGAAATGAAGGCATTCCTAACCCAAAACGGGGCTGACCGCCTGGAAACTATAATCATCCTGGCAGAGAGATTTGAGAAATCTCAAAAGGAGATGGGAGGAAAGGGACGTTCGAACAACACCCCCTCTCAAAACAAAACTCCACAGCCAAAAGAGGGTGAAAACACTGTAGCCACCGGGAAAAAGGGGAAATCCCCGAAAAACACTCAACACTCAGTCCAAACAGCGCCGAAGGAGGACAAACCATTCTGTACCCATTGCAAAATTAAAGGTCACACATTTCAGAGTTGCAGAAGGAAGCCACCTCCACACACAGCGGCATGTTTGGCCAACCGAAAAGAGAGAAAAGTGAGCACTGGTGAAACGTCCAAACAGACACCTCATCAAGACACATCATCTCGTATTCCGGTTGTAGAATCCATCTTGCTAAATGGATTCCAAACGACCTGTTTATATGATACTGGATTATCATATGACTGTGTTGTTTCATCATCCTTGGTTCACCCTGAACAGGTGACAGAGGAAATAGTGGAATTGCAGGGACCACTGAAGAGTTCAACAAATATGTCTCTTCCAGTGGCAAAAGTGAACATAGCCTCGCGGTATGTCACCGGGACGATCAAGGCAGCAATCTTGGACGATCCGATATATCCTGTAATCCTCGGGCTGTAGATTTATCGTTCTAGGAGAACCTGTTCAACCTGTGGCGATGGCGACCATGACCACTCGATCACAGGCAACAAAAACTCCAGAATCAACTACGCCAATCCCTCGAACGGAGGAACTGAAGAGGGCACAAGAAGCCGACAGCACCTTGGAACCCTGCTTCAGAAAACTGCCAAAATCACATTTACCTCTACGTAAAGGTGATCTGTTCATGAAGTCAGCACTTCTTTACAGAAAAGCAGGACGAGCTGGACAAGAGTTTAATCAACTTGTTGTACCAACTCAATACAGGACTCAGATCTTAGAGATGGGTCACAGTCTACCATTCAGTGGGCACATGGGTATCAACGCTACTACACAGCGGATTACCACTCACTACTTTTGGCCAGGGATGAACTCAGACATACAACGGTTTGTAAAATCATGCCCACAGTGTCAGAAAGTATCACCAAAACACCGGACACCACCGGCAATGTTGGGTGAATCGCCAATCACTGGAATTCCATTTGAGAAAGTGGCAGTAGACATAATCGGACCTCTCTCAGCAACGAAGAGGCGAAACCGATTCATATTAACGCTTGTGGACACAACAACCATGTGGGCCGAAGCAGTTCCTATGCCCAGCTGTGACTCCAAACACGTCGCTGATGCATTATTAGGAATATTCACACGTCTAGGATTCCCACAAAGGATCTTGACGGACAACGGTTCACAGTTTCGTGGTAAACTCATGGAAGAGACCTTCAGACTTTTTCATGCACGCCATATCTTCAGTTCACCATATCACCCTCAGTCAAATGGACTTGTGGAAAGGTGGAACGGGACATTGATTAGTATCCTGCGCAAAATTGCCCAGGAGAAGACAGAGGATTGGGACTTGTATTTACCCGCAGCTTTATTCGCTTACAGGGAAGTACCCCATCACTCAACAGGTTTTGCTCCAGCCACACTGTTGTTTGGACGACCGAATCAAGGGACCACTGGAGGCGTTACTCCGAACGTGGACTGATAATACTACAGATGATACAGTCGTGACTGCATCAACATATGTTGCCGAGTTGAAAAATCGTTTACAACACAGTTGGAAACAAGCGAATGTCAATCTACGTCAAGCCAGACGAAGAATTGCTCGTAACTTCAACCGCAAGGCAAAGGATAGAGAGTTAGAGGTAGGAGAGAAGGTGATGTTGCTGCTTCCAACCAGTCAGAATAAGCTGCAAATCGGATGGAGAGGACCTTATGTAGTGACGGAGAAGATCTCACGTACCAACTACAGAATTTCAGTCAAAGGCAAGATGAAAGTATTTCACATAAACCTCTTGAAGAAATATCATGAAAGACCCTCAACCACCGAACCTGCACATCTGATGGCCATGAGTGTGGCTACTGAAGTCGAAGAAGGATCAACAATGGGAGTCGAGTGCCAACTGCAAGCCAAAGAGACCTTTAAGGATGTGGAAATCAATCCCAACTTAACAAAGGATCAGCAAAAGCAGATTAGGGAACTTATGGCAAAATATGCAGAAGTACTTACTGATAAGCCAGGAAGAACTGATTTGGAGGAATTTGACATGAAGTTAAATGACACAGTGCCTGTGCGAGTCAAGACTTACCCAGTTCCTTATGCAAAGCAAAAGACTTTAGAGGAAGAAATACAACAGCTGCTCACCGCAGGAATAATCTCACCATCTGAATCACCTTACAGTGCTAGCGTCGTCTTATTGAGAAAGCCAAGCGGAGAACATAGATTGTGCATCGATTATCGACAGCTCAATGCTATAACTGAATTCCAAGCAGAACCTCTGCCGGATCAGAATAAACTCTTCACAGCACTCAACCGAGCTAAGTACTTTACTAGGATTGATCTCAGTAAGGGATATTACCAGATTCCTGTAAAACCGGAAGTTAGACCATGGTTAGCTTTCAGCACGCCTGGAGGACACTATGAGTTCAACGTTCTTCCATTCGGATTAAGTAATGCTCCCAGCGTCTTTACACGTATGATGAGAAAATTACTTGACCCACTACAGCATCCAGACATCAGTCACTTCATGGATGACATCCTGATCGCAACTGAAACATTTGAAGAGCATGTAGAAACCCTGCATCTTTTGTTCAGGCGCCTCAGAGAAACTGGATTGACGGCTAGACCAAAGAAGTGTCAGATAGGATTCCAAGAATTGGACTTTCTAGGTCATAAGATATCTCATGGACTGATAACTCCACAAGAGGGAAATGTGGACAAACTCCAGAGAGCACCTCGTCCAAAAACAAAGAAGGATGTAAGATCATTTGTATCCTTATGTGGATTCTATCAAAAATACATCAAGGACTTCAATACTCTGTCAGCACCTTTAACGGATCTCACCAAAAAGGGGAAACCAGAGAAAGTCACTTGGTCAGCTGACTGTGAGAGAGCTTTCACAGCACTAAAGCAGGCATTAACTGCTCATCCAGTCTTACATCTACCAGACCTCGACCAACCATTCGTGCTGCGCACCGATGCCAGTAACATAGGAATTGGGGCAACGCTGTTGCAGAGAAAGGGAGATGTACTATCAGAGCTATTCCCTGTAGCCTATGCTAGCAGGAAATTGAATGCAGCAGAGAGAAATTACAGCACTATCGAGAGAGAATGTCTTGCGCTCGTATGGAGTGTACAGAAATTTCAAGCATACCTATATGGCAAACATTTCACAGTGCAATGTGACCATCAACCACTCATGTTTCTCGCAGCATCTAAGACTCTGAATGCCCGACTTATGAGATGGTCGCTGCTTCTTCAACCTTACTCGTTCCAGGTTGAATATGTTCCTGGGAAAATGAATGTGGGAGCGGACTTCCTGAGTCGACACCCAGTGCCTGATGAACCAGGTCAATCAGATGCAGAAGAGAATACAGGGGAGGACAAATGGGAACAGCTTGATAACTGAAAATGTTGGAAACATAGTTCCATACCATAGAACAATCTGGAGTGGGGCCATGTGGCATAACGCAGCCAACATTATTCATCTTATCAACAAATGCCGCAAAAAGAGGAAACAACATTAAAAGAAATTGACTTCACAAACGCAATTGGAGATTGGGACGTAAAACTTAACATCGAAACTGGAACTGAACAAGTGACAAATGACGTGGATTCTTAGAAGGATTTCATCAGACCAAGCTCGGAAAATCATTGGATGAAAAAACCACCTGACCCGCCTTCGCGCCAGTGCATAATTAACATATATCCCCATTTCATCAGAAATGTTAATCAGCCGCACTTTTGTCTGAATTCGCTCCATGGACGGAGGTGAGAAGAGTGTGTGATCAAAAATTCAATGGACAAGGCAAAAGTCTGGATCCGAGGTACGTTTGTTAGCCCTTGATTAGACTAAGAACCCGATGTATCAAGTGTCAAGTAACGTAAACCCATGTTGTGATGTCAATTGAAATGTATGATTATTAATTAAAACCTCAGAAATGTAAAAATGCTCGACTGTAGATTCTAATGACGCAAAGCCATTCCCGGCCAGAATATTCTCTTCGATGAAACTGCCACCTCTGATATTCTTAAAGATAATTATTAACTTTAAGAAGTGCATTACACTATTACATTCTATTCTAAACAACTGTGAGAAGTGATGATTCGAAAGCAATCTTGTGCATTTCACCAGAAACATTGTAAAGGATGCTATCACTGTCTACAGCTGAAATGACAGTTCGTGTACTAGAACAAGTGCCTTGTTCTAAAACAGACTTATCTATGCCTATTTACAATCTAGAAAGCTGAAAGTGAAATCAATCTTTCCTTTCTCCTTTGTCTATAGAAATAATAGGGTTTGGCGAAATAAATATTTATATTTATGTCAAATTTAATTAGATAAGAGCACTTAGGAACTGCAATACATGAGAAAGTTGTGCTTCGCGGAACACCACCACGCGAAGTGAACTTAACTCATTACTCAACATAACTTAAAACACAACACCACTCACCACTCATCACCACACAACACAACACTCAACATCACAACAACAACAGGTAATGGAAGAGAGTTATTAGACACAAGAAGAAGAAGTAGTTAATTGGGAAAACACAGAGAATTATTTATACACATTGTGAACACCATTGAGTAGAAGAAATGTTATAAATGTATGTCATTTATTTACATGCATCTTGACACCTTCTCACTCTTGTCATTGTCTCACTGTACACGTTCACTGACCCCAGGTCAAATGAAGATTTACATACAGCAGGAACAAGTTGATACAAGGCGTACACAGTGTGATAAACTCTGACCACCCCAAATTAACCCAACACTAGCTTAGAGAGAAAAAAGAGGGGGAGGGGAACTAGTTCCTACTTCAGGAATTTAGGTTCTTTTACCTACTTTTAAAAGATTGTATTGGTAGGATTGTATATATTTATGTGAATACTCATCAGTGATCTTGGTGGCTACATACCAACAACCACCCAACACATCAGCAAACTAACCACCTAAATCAGACCTGAGAGAGGGAAGCCGAGAGAAAGAGATGAACCACAAGTGAGATGGAGGATGACTTCGCTATGAGCAGAGCATGGGGAGGCCTTCAGTGGAGCTATACGGGCAGACCTGACGTGGATCCATCAGTCAATGGACCCTGGCTTACCTAATCTTCCAGTCACCAGGTTACATTTTCCTTGGTCGAACCCACACCCAATTTCAGGAAAAACTGATAATGTTTATGGTTGAGACACCACTATCATACTTAATATGTACAACATCAAAATGTTTACTATGTTTTCACACTTGTTGACATCTCATATATTGATGCTTGTTATTGATTGTCTGGGACAATGGTCCAATGTGCAACTGTTCTATTACTTTGTGTAAATCACAATAGAGATGTATGTACTGACCAGAAGGCTCAGGCCAGTCAATAAATGATTAACATGAATTGACCTTCTGTTAATTTGTCAAGTTCAAACCTATCTGTCAACAACTTCTTTGTGCATCATGTTGTCAAAATCTAATGTGATTGATTATGTGTTTGATTGTTAAAAGATAAATTAACTCATAATGACTTACTAAAGGGGGAAATAAAAGACTCTATACCTATCAACTGCTCAACATCCATGTTTTCTTCATCTAAATCAGGCTGAGAAAATTCTCCTGACTTTCCTCAGATTTGATAAACTAAAAGGGGGCTCCAGAGCTAAAGAATCATTGGAGAAGGGGCAGATTCCCAATTAGTAAATTACCATTCTTACCAGGGCCATAATCTATATCTCCTAGACAATACTTAACAAAACGAGGCCTGCAGATAACTCAAGGTTCATATTCTGGGGTTATTGAAGATAGAAGAGGATGGGGCTCTACATCTTTTGTTAGAGATGGGGCATGCACTACAGTGATCTCCCACTCCCTTCAAAAATATATGACATATTGGGGGCTCGTCCGGGATGGTTCCCATATATTAACCTTTAAACAATCACCTAAAAATACATGAACACAGTTATCTTTAGATTTTGAACATTGTCATTTTCTAGAATGCGGCGACTTGCTCCCAATGTGCATTATCAATGCCTGTATCAATCATGTCCCACTTACACACATCTTTGTATCGTAGCAGAGGCCGACCCTGAGCTGGGTGGGTACCGTCCAAAAAGAGAAACCTGGACCAATGCAGCAGTCTTTGCCCATGAAGTCTATGAAGGTTTCCACTCAGGCATTGAAACCTTTGCTGCAGCGATTGATCTTGAGGACGCATACAACAGAGTACCATTGGATTTTTTTTTAATGCTACAGCTTCTTGAACTAAAAGTAAGTCCATTCCTCCTTAGTTGGATCGCTGCAGCCCTCTTCCAACGGAAAGTAGTTTTTAGATGTGGCAGTTGGACTTCGGAACCAACAACAATATATCCTGGCCTACCACAGGGATCACCATTATCTCCGGTACTGTTCAACGCCTACACAGTGAGAATCACCAGTGAGCAGATCACTGGACCTGGTAGGACATTGTCATATGCCGATGAAGTTTTAGTGTATCGTCAGGGTAAGGATAGAGAGCAGATTGCTGTGGAACTACAAACCGAACTCACACGCATAAGTACTTGGTGTGATGAAGCTGGGGCAATGGTCACCCCAACAAAGGCAACAGTGACTTGGTTCTCGTTGAATAATCATATTGTCAACACTCCAACACCAACTGTAATGTTGTGTTCAGAGACGGTGGAAAGAACGCAGGCAATGAATTATCTGGGGATACGGTTTGATCGAAGCCTTGCTTATAATGAGCACATAGACCAGGTGATAACAAAGGCCAAGCGGGGTTTGGCTGCGATGCGGGTGATGGCGGCAGCAAACTGTGAGCAGTGCCATCTATGTCTTCTGTACGAGGGGCTGGTTATGTCTGTTTTAGAGTATGCAATGGCAATCCTAACTCTCAGCCGTAAGCAGATAGAAAGGATGGAAAGGATACAGAATGAAGCTATGCGCATTATTCTTGGATGTACAAGAGATATAGCATGCAGGGCGATGCGCTACCTTCTTGATTTTCCAACCATTGAAGAGAGAATACAAGTTTGCAGGGCACGCGCCTACCTCAGAGTTAACGCAAACACACAACATCCACTGCATAGTGAAATTATGAAGATGAAGGGCAGCAGGTTAAAAAGAAGACGGTCGTGGATGGGTCAAGCCGAAGACATTCTTCAACAGGTGTGTTCACTTGAGGACTTAGAACCTGGCGAGGAGTGGGTGCAAGTGCCAACAGATTTATGCACATCCTTTTCAGTTTGCATCCAACTAGATAGAAAATGCAGACAAGAAAATCCGGCTGCTGTGGAGGCTGAAGTACAAGCGTTGATTTTCGAGAATTCGCTAGACGGTGATGCGGTAATCTACACAGATGGGTCGGTCGTCCGACATGTGAGAAGCTCATGGGCCTTTACAGCTCGGGCCGGAGGGAGAATTGTGAAGGAGGACTCTGGTGCTTTCACTGAAACCACAAGTAGCCTGACTATGGAAGTCATGGCAGTAAGTAAAGCAATAACATGGCTCGAGACACAGACATTCACTAGGGCATGTTTCCTTAGCGGCTCAATGAACATGATCAAGAGGATAGAGGAGAGGTCGATCCGAAGAGAATGGTTGCTGCCTCTGGAGCGGTCTCGGCTGACAAAGATTAGTTTCATCTTCGTTCTAGGGCATGCGGGAGTACAAGGAAATGAGCGGGCTGACAAGCTCGCAGGTGAGGCTACTGTGGAGGGCGGACGCGCCATGGACCAGGGTGACATTCTGAATGCTCTACGAGAAGTAAGACTCTTGCGTGAACCGAGTGATGACTGTGAATCTACGGCCATGGCCAGACTGCGAGAACAGCAAATTAAAAGAGGGGTGGCCAAACAAGAACACTACGCAGGAAGCCAAAGAAGATTGATAAACCAACACAGAACTGGCGTCGTTAGCCACTACACGTTGCGGGATTTGCTGAGGAGGGGATCCGAGCACTTATGGACTGAATGGTTCGATGTGCAATGAGGATGATCTGTCTACTAACTAACTAACTAACTAAATGTGGTTCATGCACACTTGTCTTTATGAACTCGTTGCAGCTACTGGTTGTGTTACTATAAATTTTGGTGTTAGCTTCATCAATATATAACGCTTCTCTGTGTGAGTGAAATTCATCCTGACGTGAATTCTTCTGTTTGTGAGTGAAATCCATGCAAACATGTATGCTTCTCTGTTTGTGAGTGAGATCCATCTAGACATCATTGCCTCTCTGTGTGAGTGAGATCCATCTGGGCATGAATATTTCTGTGTGATTGAGATCCATCCAAGTATGAATGCTTGTCTGTGTGAGCGAGCTCCATACATACATAAATGCTTCTCTGTAGGAGTGAGAATAGACACTTGTCTTGATTAACTGCATGCTTTCAGCAGCACTGGATGAAGTGGATGGTCATCATCATTCTTGATGGACAAACAACACATAATAAATGCGAGTGTTGAGTGTAACGTCATGTAAAAAAAAAAAAACACTCTACTAATTTTGTTAACAGGTACAGTATTTGATGGTTCACGTGCTTGGCTGATAAGCCAATGGTGCGAGGCTACCATCTGAGGGATTATGGCTGAACGCCTCTAAGTCAGAATCCCACCCGGATGTGCGACGATATTCTTATTCACGTGCTTGGCTGGTGGGCCGGTGGTGCGAGGCTGCAATCGGAGGGTTTGCAGAGTTTCCGGCTTGGGTCAGGATGGCGGGACGTGTTTTCTTCTAGCTTGACTTAAGTCGGTTGATCGGCGGCTTGACAATCCCCCATCATAAAACTCGCCGTTGTTACAGAATCAGGTTTCTTACTCTAAATGTTAGCGCTACACACAAACATGGAGAGCCACGACTTCTGCCCTATGCGCCGCCTTAGGCCCAAGAGGAAAGACTAGACTAGACCTAGATTCGTAAAACATTATATGTATATGTTGTGATTATTCGTTTTATGATGACCAGATACAAGAAGGGCGGGCGTGGCTGAAGAGTTACGGTGTTCGCATCAGGTTCACAAGGTACCGGGTTTAATTTCAGTACAGAGCTGGGCATTTGTCCAAGAATCACTGGCATTTAATGATGTCACACGTCCCCTTGGGTAATGCGGTCTCATACCAAACCTTCTCGGATACAGGCTAACGACATGTTAGAAGTTGGAAATAGCAAATAATAGGCCTTCATGACTCTACCCTGCCAAAACTGTTATTAAAGATAACGCTCCCAACAGCAGACAGACGTGGTAAACCTGACACAAACACATGCCGGAGTTGGACACTCTAACCTTTGAGGTACATAACTTGGTTTGACACTATCCCTTCTAAAGAGGAACGAAGAAGGAGGTGCGGGAAGGTGAACTTATTTGGAATACTTTGATAACAGTTGGGATGACTGATCCGTGCAAACTGTTGGTGTAGAAATACAAGATTGTTATCTGCCAGTGTCTCGTGGCTACGGCGACATCAGATTTGCCAAACCAATTCAGCTGATGCACTTGGAGAATGGATCACCCCGGCGATCCACAGTAAAAGGCGGGTGGGGGTTTGTCTGCCAGGTGAAAGCCTTAAAATGACTATTATATTGTATACCTTCTTATAAAATTACAAATCTCCAACTGTGTGGTGTCTCTACAAATAAATCACATTTAGAAGATATGAAAGGAATTGGAGGACATAACATCAACAATATAAGATATGCAGATGATACAGAATTGATTGAAGACAGTGATAATATCTGAAACTTTTAGTGGATGTGGTTACTGCACACAGTGAGCTACTGGTGTTTGATTTAAATTGTAAGAAAATAGAAATTATGATCATTCCCAAGGAGAAATACCACAATCAACATCCAAAATAATGGGGGAAATCCTAAACAGGTGAATCGAAACAGCTATCTTGGATAAGTCATAACATCTTACGCAAGATGTCTAGTAGAGATTAGAACAAGAATCGTGATAGCAAAAGTAGTCTTGTTTAAGATGGAAAACATACGCAAAAATAAAATGTCAACTGAAGTAAGAAGAGTGTTGAAATGCTATATACAACATACACTGTTGTATGCGCGTGAAACATGGACAATAAACAGACCAGCTGAAAAATATATAACGGCAGAACAAATGAGGTTTCTGATGAAAATACAACGAATACCATGGACGGATAGAAATACTAAAGAGACAGTCCTTCAAGAAACAAAAACCCGTAAACTGAACAGAGACATTAGACGTAAACAGTCAAGATGAAGCGGATACGTTACAAAGAGGAATAACATAAACTTAGTGACAACTGACACATTCGTTGGGAAAGAGCAAGTGGGAAACAGATAGGTAAACACGAGGATGGCTTGGTCGTAGGCCATACTCGTAACAAGACCACAGATTGATCCAAGACGCCAATGATCGTGTGAAATGGCCAACCGTGACCGCCTTTGTCTACCGGCATGGCACATGCTAATAATGATGTTTCTCTTCTCCCTTGTGTGGAGAAATGTGAGGTTCTGCAGTGGAAATGGGACACAAGATTAGCATTATCATCATAAACATCATCATCATACTGTCCCTTGTGCGTCTTTCAAAAATAGACAAGGCTGGGTTGGTTAGTTGCATGCCCGAGACCGAGTGTGAATACGTTGTGGATGCTAATACTGCCGGTGTTGTCTACTCTTGTCAAATAGCGAATATAATCACGCACAGGGAAAATTAATCGGGGTCAGTAGGACGCATTAGTCAGTTCACGTGCAGGTCAAGAACTGGAGACTTCCTCTCCTGTTGAAGAATTCCAGTATCAATGAAGTGCTCGCTGGACATGTCGGTAGAGTGAACAGGGAGGTGGGGATAGAGTGAACAAGGAAGTGGGGATAGAGGGAACAAGGAGGTGGGGATAGAGTGAACATGGAGGTGGGGATAGCGTGAACATGGAGGTGGGGATAGCGTGAACATGGAGGTGGGGATAGAGTGAACGTGGAGGTGGGATAGAGTGAACATGGAGGTGGGATAGAGTGAACATGGAGGTGGGGATAGACTGAACATGGAGGTGGGGATAGAGTGAACATGGAGATGGGGATAGAGTGAACATGGAGGTGGGGATAGAGTGAACAGGGAGGTGGGGATAGAGTGAACAGGGAGATGGGGATAGAGTGAACATGGAGGTGGGGATAGAGTGAACATGGAGGTGGGGATAGAGTGAACATGGAGGTGGGGATAGAGTGTACGTGGAGGTGGGAAAGAGTGAACATGGAGGTGGGGAAAGAGTGAACATGGAGGTGGGGATAGAGTGAACATGGAGGTGGGGATAGAGTGAACATGGAGATGGAGATAGAGTGAACATGGAGGTGGGGATAGAGTGAACAGGGAGGTGGGGATAGAGTGAACATGGAGATGGGGATAGAGTGAACATGGAGATGGGGATAGAGTGAACATGGAGATGGGGATAGAGTGAACATGGAGATGGGGATGAGAGTTCTACAGTCAACAATAGAGAGCTATCGTCTACAACCATTGCTGGAAGTATGTTAAGCAGGCGGCAATGGTTACTCCGCCTGCTTCACGCTCCGAAATTCCTGGGTTCGATTCCGGCCGACGTCATTCGGTCCACGAGTGCCACTTTCTAGAAGATTCCTGGAGCTCGTTGTTGGAGCTAAGGAGTTCGAGCTCTTTGTGACTCTTTCGGCAGGTCGTCTTGAGGACAGAGACTAAGCCATATGGTGCAATGAAGTCGCTCCTTTATCACTTCTTCTTCTTCTTCTTCTTCTTCTTCTTCTTCTTCTTCTTGTTCCTCCTGCTCTTCTTCTTTCTTCTTCTTCTTCTTCTTCTTCTTGTTCCTCCTGCTCTTCTTTCTTCTTCTTCTTCTTCTTCTTCTTGTTCCTCCTGCTCTTCTTCTTCTTTCTTCTTCTTCTTCTTCTTCTTCTTCTTCTTCTTCTTCTTGTTCCTCCTGCTCTTCTTCTTTCTTTTTCTTCTTCTTCTTCTTCTTCTTCTTGTTCCTCCTGCTCTTCTTCTTCTTCTTCTTGTTCCTCCTGCTCTTCTTCTTCTTCTTCTTCTTCTTCTTCTTCTTCTTCTTCTTCTTGTTCCTCCTGCTCTTCTTCTTCTTCTTCTTCTTCTTCTTCTTCTTCTTCTTCTTCTTCTTCTTCTTCTTGTTCCTCCTGCTCTTCTTCTTCTTCTTCTTCTTCTTCTTCTTCTTCTTCTTCTTCTTCTTCTTCTTGTTCCTCCTGCTCTTCTTCTTCTTCTTCTTCTTCTTGTTCCTCCTGCTCTTCTTCTTCTTCTTCTTCTTCTTCTTCTTCTTCTTCTTCTTCTTCTTCTTCTTCTTCTGCTTCTTCTTCTCCTTCTTCGCGGACTCCTGCCCCCCTCCCCCTTTTTCTGCCTCCTCCCTCAATTTTTTTTTAAACGTCCTATCTTTCACTACCTCATGCAACTCGTCTATGTTTTCCTTACATTGCCTAATCCTCTTCTCTCTGTGTCTTTAGGTTCTCCTCTATTTCGCGTGAATGTGGATTCCAAACTAAAAAGACTTTCTAGTTATACAATTTTCAGATGTCCTCAATGTGTGTCATATCCAGCGCATGCGAGTGTCCCTCAACTCTTGTTTAACTGGTATTTATTTGGTTCTCTCCGTGAGCTCTACATTGGTGATTCTTTCATACCATTTTACTCCATCTATTCTGGAATGGCGTTCATGGTCACATGGCATGGATGAGACGCTGGTGATCGAGTGAAATGGCGAGTCATGACCGCCCACGCTTTCCGGCATGGCACATGATTGATTGATTGATTCTGCATGGGCATCAATTAATGAACGTTTGAAGTTTATTATTATTAATCATTTTAGTCGTGCGTTATGATTCTGATTCATACAGTACTGCTGATTTAACAATGCATTATGTTTCTGATCCATACAGCAGCATTGATTTAACATTAGAGTTAACATTAGAGATGATCGTCAGTGCGGTTTGGGTTAGCACGTTCATAAGCTAGTGTGTTCATTATCATCATGTGCTTGCCGACAAGCGTGAGACGTCACGGCTCGATAACCAGTCGTGGATCAGGTCTGTGTTCTAGTCCCGTATATCATCATCATCATACGCCATGCCGGTAAGCGTGGGCGGTCATGTTTTGCCATGTCATGCGATCATCAGAGTCGTGGATCAGCACTGTGTTCTTGTTTCGGCCATACAACGTGATCAAGCCATCCAGGTATTTACTTCTCTGCCTTCCCCTTGTTCTCTTACCCTCGATCTTGCTAGTTGTCACCAAGTCCTGTATAAGCCATGTGGCCAAACCATAAAAGTATTTATCTCTCTGCATCCCCTTGCTCTTTTCTCATAAATTTTACTAGCTGCCACTAAATTTAGAAGTATATTTCTCCTCATAATGTGTCCATGACATCTTGGATGTCGATGCCTAATTTCTCTGATCAATTTGTGGTTTTCATCCGTGTCTTGAAGTGTGGCTTCACTTGTTTTCTCTCCGCTCATGGTATTCCTGACATTTACCTTACGAGTAATGTGATTATTGCTAGGGTTATACATAGATTTCGTCCTGAACAGTGTGATTACTGCTAGAGTTTGTGGTGAATAGTGTGATTACTGCTAGAGTTTGTGGTGAATAGTGTGATTACTGCTAGAGTCAGAGATTAATAATGTGATTACTTCAAGAGGCAGCGACGGACAGTGTGGTCACCACTAGAGTTAGCGACAGGGTTCTTGCTGAACAATGTGAGTAGGAGAGACAATCACCCCAATTATAGAACTGGAAGTAGCACAGTCACGGAGGCCTTAAATATGTGTTTCTGAGACTGAACTGATCGGTGAAGATGTTGTGGAAAGTGAATAACGGATGGCTGTGACTGCTACATAACTGGATGGCATTGAGAACTGAAGACCTGAGATGTGTCAGTGGATTTACTGTCCTCATCGGACACCATAAGAGGCACAGGGAGGACCGGTTCCACGCCATTAACAGCGCCCGTGCTTAAAGGATAACATAGTACTTTTATTACATAACATATTCTGCTCTTGCTTTTCCATTTTCTTTCACTAGTCCTGGCCTTCTTCTTCTTCTTTTTCTTCTTCTTATTATTACTTGCCGTCTTCGCATAACTTCAGACGTGATCCTAAATTCATCGAAATAAAGCAGCTGTCATCCTGAGGTTGAGGACAAGGCCATAAAATGTGTCCTCAAATGGAGTCGGAATAACTTCCTCTGTTCAGCACACGTTGCACACTGGCAGCAAATGCTGAACCGCCATTTTACCAATTCAAGAGTTATATTCATCAATACCACACATAAACATCCTTATAAATAATGATGCCGCAATCGACGAAGCAGCTAGCTACAGACTGCTGCAATATGGCATCAAAGTGGAGGTTAGCGCCTGTCGCTACACATTTAGTACGCAAAGGAAATTATCAGTGTACACATTCTTCGTCAAATGCTAAGGATGACTAAGATCCTCTAAGTGGGATTGAAGTGCGTTGTAATATGTTCTTATTAATGATAGTACAATTTATTAGGATATATATATATATATATATATATATATATATATATATATATATATATATATATATATATATATATATATATATATATGATATAGTATTCGGATATGTGACAATTTATGTGATCTTAATGTCTATGATGGGAACTGTCCACCCAACCTCACACGAGCCTAGAATATGTGAAGTCTTATCACTTCACACCAAACATCAGTAAATAGTTGCTCAAGTAAATCTCTCTCTCTCTCTCTCTCTCTCTCTCTCTCTCTCTCTCTCTCTCTCTCTCTCTCTCTCTCTCTCTCTCTCTCTCTCTCTCTCTCTCTTCAACCACCCATGCAAATATATATCCATCAACCCACCCACCCACCCATCCATCCATCTAACTGTCTGTCTGTCTGTCTTCTTCTTCTTCTTCTTCTTCTTCTTCTTCTTCTTCTTCGTCTTCTTTTTCTTCGTTCATCCGGAGTGTTTTTTTTTCCAGACGTAATTGTGGTGTGCCTCGTTATGCACCCTTAGGCCAACACATCCGACTTTAGCGGGTCTGTGTGTTCAGTATCCCACTGTCCGACTTATCTCCTAGATAATCTATGAAACTAATGTAATTAGATTGGATCCACTCTGAGGCTACACGACCACGTAAAAGGCTCGCTTCGACATTAATTAGCAGGCGGCATTAAAGACTACAAAAGACATTCATGTGATTGAACCCTCACCAATGTATCCAATGCTTTGAAGACTGCCTATTGGTAGACTTCAAACAGGGAAGAAAGCCTGGGCTGTGGCAAACTATAGACAATGGAACAATGCCTGCTGTCTTTAAGGGGGGCATGTATGTGTGCACGGCGCGGAATAATCACATCAGAAAAAAGTTGCAAGGTCGCAGACAGGGTGATATATACAAGTATTGAAAGAACACAATGGAAACGCCTGCAGTGCAACAAACGTTTCATTAACACTCAGCGCTAAGAAGACGCAGAAATGAATGAACCCCTGTATTTATTTTAAAACGCGACCATTTCTGTATTTTCTTTTTTTAAATAATAATAGTATTTATCTTTTAATGTATTCTTTATTCTACCACCAATTTAAAGTCGGCACGGGCTGACAGGGAAAGCAAGGTATCCGAAAATGTTGAATAACCTAATACTTCAATTGTACACGCGTTTGACCTTCATGTGTCTGAACCACAGACAGATACGTGGACTGATGGACTGACAGCCGATGAGAGAGAGAGAGAGAAAGAGAGAAAGAGAGACAGACAGAGAGAGAGAGAGAGAGAGAGAGAGAGAGAAAGAGAGGGGGGGAGACTCTAGGACAGACGGACAGACGGACAGACGGACGGACAGACGGACGGACGGACGGACGGACCGACCGACCGACCGGCCGGCCGTCAGGCAGGCAGGCAGGCAGACAGACAGACAGACAGACAGATAGATAAACTTTCTCTACTGACTCCCAATAAACTTTCTCTACTCACTTCCATCTCATAAACGTCTCCACTCACTCCCATCTCAAGCCTACTTCTCTCACTCCCATCTCAAGCCTTCTCCTCTAACTCCCATCTCATAGCCTTCTCCTCTCACTCCCATCTCAAGCCTTCTCCTCTCACTCCCATCTCATAACCTTCTCCTCTCACTCCCATCTCATAGCCTTCTCCTCTCACTCCCATCTCATAGCCTTCTACTCTCACTCCCATCTCATAACCTTCTCCACTCACTCCCATCTCATGGCCTTCTCCACTCACTCCCATCTCATGGCCTTCTCCTCTCACTCCCATCTCATAACCTTCTCCTCTCACTCCCATCTCAAGCCTTCTCCTCTCACTCCCATCTCATAACCTTCTCCACTCACTCCCATCTCATGGCCTTCTCCTCTCACTCCCATCTCATAACCTTCTCCACTCACTCCCATCTCATAACCTTCTCCACTCACTCCCATCTCATAACCTTCTCCACTCACTCCCATCCCATGGCCTTCTCCTCTCACTCCCATCTCATAACCTTCTCCTCTACCTCCCATCTCATAACCTTCTCCACTCACTCCCATCTCATAGCCTTCTCCTCTCACTCCCATCTCATAACCTTCTCCTCTCACTCCCATCTCAAGCCTTCTCCTCTCACTCCCATCTCATAACCTTCTCCACTCACTCCCATCTCATGGCCTTCTCCTCTCACTCCCATCTCATAGCCTTCTCCTCTCACTCCCATCTCATAACCTTCTCCACTCACTCCCATCTCATGGCCTTCTCCACTCACTCCCATCTCATAGCCTTCTCCACTCACTCCCATCTCATGGCCTTCTCCTCTCACTCCCATCTCACAGTCTTGTCCACTCACTCCCATCTCATAGCCTTCTCCTCTCACTCCCATCTCATAGCCTTCTCCTCTCACTCCCATCTCAAGCCTTCTCCTCTCACTCCCATCTCATAACCTTCTCCTCTCATACCCATCTCATAGCCTTCTCCTCTCACTCCCATCTCATAGCCTTCTCCTCTCACTCCCATCTCATAGCCTTCTCCTCTCACTCCCATCTCATAGCCTTCTCCTCTCACTCCCATCTCATAACCTTCTCCACTCACTCCCATCTCATAGCCTTCTCCACTCACTCCCATCTCATAGCCTTCTCCTCTCACTCCCATCTCATAACCTTCTCCACTCACTCCCATCTCAT
Organism: Cepaea nemoralis; assembly: GCA_014155875.1. Lineage (NCBI taxonomy): Eukaryota > Metazoa > Mollusca > Gastropoda > Stylommatophora > Helicidae > Cepaea > Cepaea nemoralis. The sequence goes on along the minus strand of JACEFZ010000091.1, from coordinate 308,507 downwards.
GGCCTTCTCCTCTCACTCCCATCTCATAACCTTCTCCACTCACTCCCATCTCATGGCCTTCTCCACTCACTCCCATCTCATAGCCTTCACCACTCACTCCCATCTCATAGCCTTCTCCTCTCACTCCCATCTCAAGCCTTCTCCACTCACTCCCATCTCAAGCCTTCTCCTCTCACTCCCATCTCAAGCCTTCTCCTCTCACTCCCATCTCAAGCCTTCTCCTCTCACTCCCATCTCATAACCTTCTCCGCTTACTCTCATGGCCTTCCACTAAATCTCAGATCACCTATCATGGCTTCCAATGTAAATTTGCATGCCATTTAAAAAAAATAGTTGCATTTCCTTTGCACAAAGTTGCAATCAACCCCAGCATCTGTTGGTTATATATGATTTACTAGGCAATGATAGTGTAGTAGTTTGCCATTGATTTCTGAGCGCCTGACTCCACATACCGTTGAAATCAACGCAAAGCGGTCTGTTACCAAATCTCCCGCTGTTGATTTCGAGCCCTTGATTTAATGTGTCGGGGAAATATGAAACCGAGGAATATTCTACTTAACACTGTAAATATTTCATGCCACTATTACTGTAAGTATTTCATGCCACTTATTACTGTGAATATACCGTGATATTTATTACTGTAAATATCCCATGCCACTTATTACTGTGAATATCCCGTGATATTCCATAAATAAATATTCCATATACATTCAGTGGTGATACAATGAAAGAAGTTAAAAGATGAATATCTACTGCTTTCAAAGACTAAAACAACTGAATAAATTGTAGAGAGGGATAGACAGAACTACAAAAATGAGATTTTTAGGAGAATGCATCCGATATGCTGATGGCGAAATATCGGGTTCAAACACCTACACCGCTCAGTTGGAATAAAATGTTGTCTTCTCGTCCTTGACTTGGGGACGTAAATCACAAGTACATCAGAAGTCGGTGTTAGTTCGCCTAACTGCGAGGGACGCTGGTAATAGGGGACGCTAATCCGCATGCAAATATCATTCCAGTGCACTAGAAGCAGCAGAATGTATATGTTCTATGCTTGAGTCAAAAGCGATCGAACGAAAACAAAACAAAACAAAAGAAGAAACTACTGCCAATAGTCCATTCTCTATATTACTGTAAATATTCCATGCTAGGTATTAGTGTAAAACCTGTCAAATAGCTGCTTTCAAATAAAACTTCTGAAAATCTAACTTAAAAACCTATACGTCTTTAATTACACTCACTATGTCATGATTTGTATGTTTGTGAATGGTTTGAAGGACACAGAAAATGGTCATTGGTGGAACCCTTACCTTTCAAGAACACAGAGGACAGATTTTTGTGAAGGGATGTGATCATATGAGTTGTCCAGTATGGCGCATGATGATGATGCGATATTTAACGGGTACCATAATATGAAAGCAAAAGGAATAGAGGAAGACGTAAAAACTCACAGACAAGAGACGTAGAAACATAACTGAACACTATGTGAAGGGCAAGGACCGAGTTAAGAGGGATAGCTAAAGATGGGTGGGGCTTTGGGTGAATTGGTTGATTGATAAAGGAATAAAGAAAAAGATAATCTAATTCTCGCAAGTATAGAGTTTCATGTTGTTGTCAATGACGTGTACATTTCATGTAGGTATACCGCCTAATCTTTATTTGCATTGTTTATGGATAGAACAGAGCATTGAATTCCTTAATTAACTGTCTTCTCAAATGCAATAGGTCCAACAAAGACATATACAGCATTTGTTTTAAAATCCTGTGTGCTAATGGTGTAAAGTGCTTACGCTTTTAAATATGAAAATATGGGGGGGGGGGGGGGGGGAGAGAGAGAGAGAGAGAGAGAGAGAGAGAGAGAGAGAGAGAGACAGAGAATGGAGATGAGGTTGTCTTCCCTACAGCAGCCGTGAGGCCCGTATTCTCTCAGTGACCCAGCACGCGAGGAAAGCTGGTGTGCTGTGACCCAGACTCCAGCCTAGCGCGCACACGGCCATCACTCCAGCTACACAGTATTGTCACAACCGAATAAAGGATATCATCAGCTGGCTGGAAGATTTTCTTGACCGTCTGGGATGGGGAGAAGATCGAAACGGAAGCAGACTACAGTAGAAGCATGTAAAAGCTTGTGCTGTGTCAAGTATGGCGCCAGGTTGTTTTTTGTTTTGTTTTTGTACATTCGCTGGCTTTGAGCTCAAGTGTAGGCCATACACTTGCTCCTACATCTACTAGTGTATTGGATTGATTTTTACATGTGGATTAGCTTTCCCTCTTACCCGTGTCCCTGGGGTTAACTTTCTACCATACAGGCCAATGGACGTGTGTTTACTCAACTGTGATATAGTGAGTGATAACAACTACTTACTGGATCAAGCACGACAGGGAACTTCCCATCGCCAGAAAATGTCTCGCTTCCCCTAATGTTTCCGCCCGGGGTATACCCGGAGACCATGTTACATCATTATCCTTACACAGACACGACCACGCGCACGCACGCACGCACACACACACACACACACGGACATTCTTATGAAAAGTGGAGAACAAAATATGCAAGTGAACACTGTTTTGCACCCTTAATTAATTTTCTCAAAATGCAGACAACCCATTTCCACGTATAAAATATGTATAGAATGAGACGATGGGAAAGAGCGAGAGAGAGAGAGAGAGAGAGAGAGAGAGAGAGAGAGAGAGAGAGAGAGAGAGAGAGAGAGAGAGAGTAGGAATGAGGGTACGGAAGGATAGAGAGGGAAGGTAGGGAGCAAGATAGAAGGGGAAAGGCAATCCTGGAAGGAGAATAAGAAGAAGAACAGAGGGACGATGGCTTTCTAATAAATTAAAAAGATGAAAATTGTAAAATCACATCATGCCGTAGAGTAACAAATAAATGGCATGTCATTAAATATACTGGTACTGAGATAAGTATTTCAACAAGACCGAAGTTATGAAAGCGAGGGAGAGAGAGAGAGAGAGAGAGAGAGAGAGAGAGAGAGAGAGAGAGAGAGAGAGAGAGAGAGAGAGAGGTGAGAGAGAGAGAGGAGAGAGACAGAGAGAGAGAGAGAGAGAGAGAGAGAGGGTGAGAGAGAGAGGGGGGGGTGAAAGAGAGAGACAGGGAGAGCACTTTCTCAATGTATTATGCCCAGACTATAACTATTAAACAGTGTCATTAGTTTACTTGCAATTGTCCATGTCAACATTCTATCAAGGCACTCTCCCTCTCCAACACATACTCGTAGCCTCCTTTCTCTCCCTCCTCTGTCTCTCCCCTCTCCCGCCTTTCTGTCGGCTCCTTTCTTTTTAACCCAATTCTCTATCTCTCTTTCTTTCTCCTCTACCCCTCTCTTTCTCCGCCTTGTTTATTTCTCTATATCCTCGCCATCTCTTTCTTCCTCTTCTCTCGTTTATTCTCTACCTCCTTACTCTCTCTCTCTCTCTCTTCCTCTTCTCTCGTTTATTCTCTACCTCCTTACTCTCTCTCTCTTCCTCTTCTCTCGTTTATTCTCTACCTCCTTACTCTCTCTTCCTCTTCTCTCGTTTATTCTCTACCTCCTTACTCTCTCTCTCTCTTTCTCTTTTTCTCTCTCTCCTCTCGTTCTTTCTTCATTCCATCTCTTTCTTGCTCTCTGCCTCCCTCCTGCCTCTTGCATTACCTATCTGCCTCTCTCTCTCCACCCCCCCCCCCGTCTCTCTCTTTCTATCTCCCTTTTCTCTCGCTTATTCTCCCTATACCCCCCCCCCCCACCCGATCTCTATTTCCCTTCTGTTCCCCCTCCCATCTCTTACTCCATTCTCTCTCTCACTCTCTCTCTCTCTCTCTCTCTCTCTCTCTCTCTCTCTCTCTCTCTCTCTCTCTCTCTCTCTCTCTCTCTCTCTCGTGCTTAATATCGACCTGTGTTACATGATTTCTCACACCAGAACCTTTGCTCGTGGTTCTATTATACAGCAGACGTCAGCGTGCAGCCATAGTCGAGGGATTCCCGGTAAATATTGTTCAAGATGAAGGCGTGAATCTATTGTGCTACAAAACAAACACTCGCTACACCTTCACCTTCTTCCGGGCGTCTGACACACAACTACCTACATAGGCGTGGGTTATATACCGTGATCTTTTTACGTTGGCATCAATCAATCACGAAGGATGCTGTTTTGATAGCTTTGCCTCTCATAATATTCATTACTATCACATTATTATCAGCATTACCAGTCAGGCGCCATCCAGAGCATAGGGTCACCACTGCAGATGGTTCTCTGACAAAGTCAGGACATTCTAACATTAGTGGCTCAGGTACTGATGGTTTATGTAGCACTGTATATTCGACAAGCCAATGTATTGTAGGAGTGTTGCTGGGGACAATACGGGAAGCAAGGATTGAAGCACTGTAACCTACCATGTGTGTCGTAAGGTGCGACTGGGGAGGCTCTTCACCACGTAGAAAACTTTTGTTGCAAAATCTAACCAATCATGAATCAGTCTATAAAGGACTGGGTGTAAGTTGGTTGACTGTCTATGTTTAATTGAGAGATTAAAGAAGAAGAAGAGGTGGAGGACGAGGAGGAGGACGACGACGAGGAGGACGACGACGACGCAGCCGCAGCAGCAGCAAACGGATGGTATACACCCTCCTGACCCTGGGGTAGTGGATCGGACGACAAGTCTTCACTGATCAGGGTGAAACATTCGGAAGATACAACAAAAATCAAGAAATGACAATCACGGAACAGTGAAAACAAATACAAAGACTCGTCAACAATACGTAAGCAGAACTCAAATAATCTAACAAAGTATGATACCAAAACTCTAACAGGGCAACAACAAGGCTTCCGTGGATCCCTCTACGGACTAGTTCACGTAAATTACAAGTACCTCAGTAGTCAGAGTGAATTCGTCTGATGCCGAAGGATACTGGTAATAACGAAAATTAAACCACATGCAAAAATCAGTCCAGTGCACTAGAAGTATTACTATTAGCACGTGTAACGTGTAGAGACTCAAGAAAGGGGTGGGGTAACATTACATAACCATCCAATGTATAACATTTCTAAATGTTGAAAAGGGTAACCTGATCATTTTATTTAAAATCACTCAATCAGTTGGAATTCGAAAATAGCAGATCGAAAATGCCGTTTCCCGGGTTAAATTTCAAATTTCGACAACCTACGTATTAATTTTGGCCTCATCTGTGATTCTGGAAAACACACATTTGGATTCTTGTAGGTGCTACCCAGATCGTCACTGTGCTGAGAGTCTCCCTGTGTGATCTATGGGAGGAGATCTCGGTGTGCAATGAAAATATTCCTTGGCCAAAATCAACTGAAGCATTTTACAAGTACAAGGTTAAGTCGAAAATGTTTTCTATAAATGGGAATTGAACCCACACTGCTGAACTGGTGGACCAACGCACAACTCGCTTCGATGGTTCATCATATACATATACTCTTATGTAGCTAACACCTCCTGTCTTTGCACTGTATCACAGACACAACAGTTGTAATATGGCTACACCGTCAGTCTATGTGATATGTCGCCCAGACTACAGTTATAATTAATTAGGCAATGTCGTCTGTTTCTGTGATATGTCTGCGTGGCTACAGTTATAATTGGGCTACATCTACTGTCTCGTGCTATATCGCCGATCCCACAGTCATAATTAGGCCACGCCGTCTCTTTCTTGCTATATCGCCCAGACTGATATATATATATATATATATATATTTTTTTTTTTTTTTTTCCCGCGTTTCCATCCTGTTTCAGGATATTGCGGTCAACACCAGCATCTTTCAGCTGTATGTTGATTCCTAGGCTAGATTACGCTCATCAGCACGCCACGACTTTCTGAGCGACCGGCTCCATACTCTCATAAGTCACTTTTGCAATTCGAACCACTGCTAATTCTCGTCGCGTCACGTGACGAGAGTATTCGGGGTTAGCGGAGAAAGCTGCTAACCCCTCGGCCATGGAGCCGGCATATATATATATATATATATATATATATATATATATATATATATATATATATATATATATATATAGGCTTCTTTGTTTGTTAATTGCATTCCTTCACAAGACGTAGCAGTCAACCCCAGCATTTTTTGGCTGTTCGTGATTCCTGGGCAAGTTTACGTCCAGTAGTTTTCCATTACTTTCTGAACGGCCGGCACCCATACCATTTCATAAAAAAACAGACACCGCTGTGTTTCGAACGCTGGTATACTGGGTAAGAGCTGCGCCCGTAACACCTTCGCTTATGTTACCCCTGTCTGTATCTTGCTGTATCGCCCATACTTCAGCTATAATTAGGCTACCCCGTCTGTATCTTGCTGTATCGCCCATACTTCAGCTATAATTAGGTTACCCCGTCTGTATCTTGCTGTACCGCCCATCCATCCATCCATCATGTGCCATGCCGGTAAGCGTGGGCGGTCATGTTCTGCCATCTCACTCGATCACCAGAGTCGTGGATCAGCTCCGTATTTCTGTCTCGACCATGCCACAAGACCAAGCCATCCAGGTACTTGCTTCTAGGTCTTCCCCTTGGTCTGTTCCCCTCGATCTTACCAGTCGTCACCAAGTTCTCCAATCCATTTCTTCTCATAACATGCCCAAAAAATTTTGACTGTCTACGTCTAATTTCTCTAATCAATTTACGATCTTCATTTGTTTCTTGAAGAACTTGTTCATTGGTCTTTCTGGCTGTCCATGGTATTCTTTGCATTTTCCTCAGAAACCACATCTCTACAGCCATCAGATGTTTTTCAGCCTGACTGCTCATTGTCCACGCTTCACATCCATATAAAAGTACAGGTTCTATGTAGCATCTCAACACTCTTTTTCTCGTTTCAATTGACATCTTTTTATTGGTCAGTATGTTTTTCATCTTGCTAAAGGCTACTTTTGCCATGGCGATTCTTGTTCTAATCTCTTCAAGGCATCTTCCATCAGATGTTATTACTGTTCCGAGATAATTGTACCTATTCACTTGTTGAAGAATATTCCCATGTATATTACATTGTGGTATTTCGTTCTTCCTAGTGACGACCATAATCTGTGTCTTTTTACAATTTAATTCTTACCCTAGTTGTTCACTGTGTGTAACAATCGCATCTACTAAATATTGCAGGTCCTGTTCATTGTCTGCAATCAAGACTGTATCATCTGCATATCTAATGTTATTGATGCATCGTCCCCCAATGTTGATTCCTTCCATAACTTCAATATTTCTTAAAATACATTCACTGTACAGGGAAAACAGATCTGGAGACATTACACATCCCTGTCTCACACCTCTCTTAATAGGTTGATATTGGCTTACCTCATTATCAACTCTTATGGCAGCTTGTTGTTTCCAATATATGTTTTTTTACAAGTCTAAGATCTTTTCCATCAATTTGTAGATCTTCAAGCATCCTTATCATGTTGACATGTCTCACTTTATCAAAAGCCTTTGTGTAGTCAATAAAGCAAAGGTGTAGATCTTTGTTTACTTCTATAGAACGTTCGATTATGGTTCTCAGTATATACACAGCATTTACTGTACCCTTGCCTTCTACAAACCCACATTGTTCTTCTCCTATTTCAGGTTGTATTTTCCTCCTAACTCTTTGCATGATAATTCTTAGCAAAATCTTCGTGATGTGACTCATTATACTAATTAGGCTACCCCGTCTGTATCTTGCTGTATTGCCCATACTTCAGCTATAATTAAGCTACCCCGTCTGTATCTTGCTGTATCGCCCATACTTCAGCTATAATTAGGCTACCCCGTCTGTATCTTGTTGTATCGCCCATACTTCAGCTATAATTAGGCTACCCTGTCTGTATCTTGCTGTATCGCCCATACTTCAGCTATAATTAGGCTACCCCGTAGCCTATACTTCAGCTATATCGTCTGTATCTTGCTGTATCGCCCATACTTCAGCTATAATTAAGCTACCCCGTCTGTATCTTGCTGTATTGCCCATACTTCAGCTATAATTAGGCTACCCTGTCTGTATCTTGCTGTATCGCCCATACTTCAGCTATAATTAAGCTGCCCCGTCTGTATCTTGCTGTATTGCCCATACTTCAGCTATAATTAGGCTACCCCGTAGCCTATACTTCAGCTATATCGTCTGTATCTTGCTGTATTGCCCATACTTCAGCTATAATTAGGCTACCCCGTCTGTATCTTGCTGTATCGCCCATACTTCAGCTATAATTAGGCTACCCCGTCTGTATCTTGCTGTATCGCCCATACTTCAGCTATAATTAGGCTACCCCGTCTGTATCTTGCTGTATCGCCCATACTTCAGCTATAATTAGGCTACCCCGTCTGTATCTTGCTGTATTGCCCATACTTCAGCTTTAATTAAGCTACCCTGTCTGTATCTTGCTGTATTGCCCAGACTGCAGCTATAATTAGGCTACGACGTCTGCATCTTGCTCAAAAGAAACCACCAGAGGAGACGGGAACAAAGGATAGCCGCTGACCAATCCCCCCAGCTGACGTCACAGACACACAAGCTTACATAACCAGTCCGAGATAGGACTTACTCGTAAGAGCGCACAAGACAAGAAAGGGGGTAATAATACCCCCATAAAAAAAACCACGGATCTCAACAATAAACAAAGCTGAGGAGGCAGGATAGACGAGACCGAACTTAGAATTTTTTTTCGAAAATTGGAACTGGAATTGGTATCTTGCTATATCGCCGAGACTACAGCTATAATTAGGTTACACATTTTTTCTCTTGTCACACCGCCTGTCATATAACGCCGAGACTACAGTCATAATATGCTACATCGTAAGTTTCTATGATGTGTCGCCTAGACAGTTATAGGTAAGCTATGCAGTCTGTTTTTGTGATGTATAGCTGTGACGTAATGACCCTAGGTGTCGTCTCCTGCATATAAATATTGCTTTTAAATTTATTTATTTTTTCCCCTAGACGTTAACACCGAGTAGGTCTAGACTCTAGATAGTTAATTTAGAGAATCAGTAGTACTATAACCCTGTGGACACAAAAGAGTTACACAGAATAGTTCCGTCAACGGGTTTCCGTTCTTTCTCGTGTGTACTGTCGACTCGACTGCTGTAAGCCGGGTTTTATCTGGCATATCCCATTCATGTCTGCAGCGACGAATGTCTAGTTAGTCTCCAACTTTCCAAGCTAGAAATGGATAAATAGAACAATACCGGGGGTAAAAGACGTTGTCTACGGCTATTATAGCCAATTCGTTAAACTTCATGACTCCAGATTATTGCTGGGAAATTCTTATCTCGATGTGTCGCCAACTAACTTCACGGTGTGAGTTTGATATTTTCCATAACATCTTATTTCTCTTCTCCTGACCTGATCTACTAACTCATGATCGTGTATATTTATGTGTGTTCATGTATTATTTTATACACATATAAACAACTTGATTTCTGAACTAAGGAGAAGAAGACTATTTCTCACACTAAATGCCTCACCAGAGTGAATAATGTGTATGTACTGGAAACAGTATAAACTTAACTATTATTATCCCACGAAGGGCAACAGTATGTGCGAGTGATAACTGTGCCAGACTTGTTCTAATTAATATGCAAAAAACACCGTGCGTTTTTCTTAGAATGATGAGTGGCATGTGCTATCATGTAAACAATACCATATGTCTTTCTTTGTGAGCTAGCAGTGACATTCTTGCTTATCTATATATATAAAAGGCAATCTCCGTCTGTTTGTATGTATGTCTGTATGTATGTATGTCCTTTATGCGTTCGCGAACGGTCCATCCGATTGAGATGAAATTTTCTACACGTCTTCCTCTCATTCCCGCGCTGGCAACTGTCATAGATTTTTTTAGTGTACCAACAGTTATTTACTTACTATTACTTAATATTAATTTACATTGTAATTTATATATAGCGAGAGGACATAACTTTTAATAGCATTGCTATATATGTATAATTGTTGCATATTTCTCAAATAGGTGGACCTTTTCGCTACAGTTATCTACAGGCATATGCGTTATAATCCTCCTCCTCCCCCTCATCCTACACTCTTCCTCCTCCCCTCCCTCCCTCCTCCCCTTCCTCCCTCTGCCTCCTCCTCCCTCTTCTTCCTCCTCCCCCTCCTCCTCCCCCTCACCCTCCTCCTCCCCTCATCCCTCCTCCACCTCCCTCCTCCTCCTCCTCCTCATCCTCCCTCTCCCTCCTCATCTTCTTTCTCCTCCTCCTACTCCTTCTCCCTCCTCCCTCTACTCATCCCTCCTCCCTAATCCTCCTCCTCCCTGCACCTCCTCCCTCCTCCTCCCTAATCCTCCTCCTCCCTGCACCTCCTCCCTCTTCCTCTCTCCTCCTCCCTCTCTCTCCTCCTCCCTCTCCCTCCTCCCTCTCCCTCCTCCTCCCTCCTTCTCACTCCACCTCCTCTCTCCTCCTCCTCTTCCCTCCTTCTCCTCCCTCCTCCTTTTTCTTCTGCTGCTGCTGCTGTCGCCGTTCCATTTACCCAAGTTAAATGTTGGGGGAAGATGTAAAGCTCTTTCAAGTGCTCTTTCTAATACTTTTTGTAAGTTGGTCTTCGTTTATCTAAGGTTGTTCTAACTGCAAAAAATAAATATGAATTAAATTAGATACTCCCCGCTTTGGGGACGGGAACGGGAGCAGGGGCCGATTATAAATTAAATGAGACGCTCCCCGCCAGGAGCTGGGCGAAGCCGAGCCGTGTCGTCTTTTTTTTGGGGGGGGGGGGGGGACGGGAACGGGAGCAGGGGCCGAATATGAATTAAATGAGACGCTCCCCGCTTTGGGAATGGCAACGGGAGCTGGGGCCGAATATGAATTAAATGAGATGCTCCCGCCAGGGGTTGCGCGAAGCCGGGCCGGGCCGGGTCAGACAGACAGACAGACAGACAGACAGACAGACAGACAGACAGACAGACAGACAGACAGACAGACAGACAGACAGACAGACAGACAGACAGACAGACAGACAGACAGACAGACAGACAGACAGACAGACAGACAGACAGACAGACAGACAGACAGACAGACAGACAGACAGGACAGACAGACAGGACAGACAGACAGACAGGACAGACAGACAGACAGACAGACAGACAGACAGACAGACGGACGGACTGACAGACGGACGGACGGACTGACGGACGGACGGACCGACGGACGGACGGACGGACGGACGGACGGACGGACGGACGGACGGACGGACGGACGGACGGACGGACGGACGGACGGACGGACGGACGGACGGACGGACGGACGGACGGACGGACGGACGGACGGACGGACGGACGGACGGACAGACAGACAGACAGACAGACAGACAGACAGACAGACAGACAGACAGACAGACAGACAGATAGATAGATAGATAGATAGATAGATAGATAGATAGATAGATAGATAGATAGATCCCCGCCAGGGACTGGGCGAAGCCGGGCCGGGTCAGCTAGTGTTATCATAAAAACTGCAACACGCGTGTTCTTTCTCATATGTGTAATTCCCCTGTACATCTTTCAGATACCCTCTTTGATGTTCTTAAATGCTTTTTCATTGCTGTAGTGTAAATCCCCTGAGTCTGAAACTATGCTACTGCAAAGAGTGATGTAATTTATGCTGTCCGCTTCATCTTCTTCTTCTTCTTTCGTTCGCCTGAAATATGTCTATAACTAGTTCACTCAGCGGTCCATAGAGTTTATCTTCTACTGCCGTCTCTCTAGATCAGAAGGTTTGCCTAGATATGTTGTATTTTGGGAAGTCCTGGAGTATGTGCTCTGCTGTCTGCGACGCCAATCCACATGTGCACATGGCTGCGTCACCAATCTTGAATTTTGTATACATGTGGTTGCGTAATCTATTGTGTCCTGTTCTGAGGCTCAGAATAATGACTTGTCCATAATGTGGTAGTCGTCTTGAGCAGGTTATGGTGGCTTTCTGACTGATTTGATCATTCTGTTCTTTTGGTGGTATGTGACGGGCACATCAGGCTGTTCTTCAATTGCTTCTTCCTTAGCCAATCGATCAGCTCTGTCGTTTCCGGGTGCTCCACAGTGGGATGGTATCCACCGTATGGTGACCTTATGCTGACTGTTGTGTTCAGAAAGTAGTGTCCTTGATACTGGCAATTTCCCAGACAGGAGCGCCTCGAGTACTGATTTTGCATCTGTCAATGGCACCACAGGCTGTGTACCATGGCTGGTATTTAGTAATTTCTCAGTTGCTATCTTGATTGCCTCAATTTCAGCATCATAGTTTATGGCAGTACTTTCCTGTTGATACTCTAGTCCTGTCCCTAGTGAGTGGCACCTTGCCGTCTTGACAGACGAAAGTATGTGGGTTGGAATTTGGCCAAAAACCCATCGCACAATGCCTGGGCATGGATTCGGAGACCATGTGTTGTCCATAACGCATGTTCCCTCTCTCGGCCTTGCCTTGTTTACTCCAGAGGAAAGGATAACCAGTACGTCTGGGACAAGGTAGGCTGCAGACACTGGCGGCTCAGCGTCAAACCTCCAAGACCCAGAGGTGAGTCTCGCCTCCAAGAGCAGGAGGTGAGTGGTGGCCCGACCCTCACAACCGTGGGACTTGGCTTAGAGGCGTTCAGCCATATCCCGCAGCAGAGGGCCTTAAAGCAAGTGTCTGGACCTGTATGCGCGCGTACACCGTAAGTGTCCGGACCAATGTAAGCGTGTACTACCGTCAGACTCCCTGCCTGACTCTGCGGATCCCGCAACCAGCGAGAATAGACCCGCCGGAGATGTTGCCAGTCTCTTGCGAACAAATCTCCCCACACTGAATAAATAAAATCAAACAATATTTTATTTTATTTTATACTGAATAAGTAAAGAAACGATAAAACTAGTGGTATTTCGATTACGCTTGAGCTCCCACCTATGCAACACCCTTCGTGTGCCGTCACAAAGTCGTACTTCCATTTCGAACAGCATTCTGTGCTGACCCATCTGTGTAGACTCGGATCCAGAGGTCCTGTGGGTATTCTTCAGCAAGGAAGCTGAGAGTGGCTGTTCTGCGCTGTAAACTGTTCTGTTCTTCCTTGTCAAATATTCCTCTCACTTTTGTCTGGATTTGTAGTGATAGTCTATGTTCATCTTCGCTCTGGAATAGTTTTCAGGGGGATACCAACTGTGGACAGATTAGTGGTTTCTCTGCAGAGTCGTTTGGCCTGGTGGATAAAACTACTTCTTTTCAACCACCCCATAGCTAAGTTTTCAAATCTGTTCTTCATAGGGTGGTCTGGCAAGCTGGGGAACTTTTCTTCTTGTATTAGTGTTTTCGTATCTCTGCGCTCTCTCAGTGCTTGTGTCCTCCCCATCTTCTCCATCTCCACTATAGGGGTTGATATCATCCGTCTTGTGGTGACTCTAAGTGCTTGATATTGCACCTTGTCCAGCTCGTGTAGTGGGGTTTTTTTTATGCTGAATACCACGCAGTTGATCTGTATTCCAGGTGTGGTCGTATGTTCTGTTGATAAACTTTACTGAGTATTTTCCCACTGGCTTCCCATGTAAAGACTTAGTTTTCTCAGGATGGCTATTTTCATTCTGACTTTTGCTACTGCTTTGTTGATGTGCTTTCTCCGTGTCAGCCTGTCATCAAATATTACTCCAAGGTATGTTGGTTCTTTATCTTCTCTTAGGGGTTTTCCATTTATCTGGATGATCCCCACCTTTTGTTTTGTTCCAGACACTTGCTACTTTGAGACAATCTGTCCCAGATACTTGCTACTTTGAGACAATCTATACCATACAATTGCTACTTTGAGTTAATATGTCCCAGATATTTACTACTTTGAGACTAACTGTCCCAGATAATTCCTACTGCGAGACAATCTGTCCCAGATACTTGCTACTTTCAGCGCCTTGCTCCACAGGTGGTCTGCCGAAGCCTTGGCTATTCACATATGTTGACACTCCAGCTCCTAGTCAGACATACCAATCTGTAATTGCACAGACACTTGCTACTTTGAGACAGCTGACACAGACACTTGCTACTTTGAGACAACCTACCTCAGACACTTGCTACTTTGAGACAGCTGTCCCAGACACTTGCGACTTAGAGACAATCTGTCCCGTACACTTGCTACTTTGAAACAATTTGTCCCATACACTTGCTACTTTGAGACAGCTGGCACAGGCACTTGCTACTTTGAGACAATCTGTCACGCACGCTTGATACTTCGAGATAATCTGTTCCAGACACTTGATACTTTGAGACAGCAGTCCCAGGCACTTGATATTTTGAGACACTTGCTACTTTGAGACAATTTGTCACAAACACTTGCTCATTTGAGACAGTCTGTTCCAGACAGTTGATACTTTGAGGCAATCTGTCTCCGACACTTGCTACTTTAAAACAACCCTTCCCAAACACTTGCTTCTTTGAGACAGCTGTCCCAGACACTTGCTACTTTGTGACAGCTAAACCGAGACACTTGCTACTTAGCGACACTCTGTCCCAGACACTTGCTACTTTGTGACAGCTAAACCGAGACACTTGCTACTTAGAGACACTCTGTCCCAGACACTTGCTACTTTGAGACAGCTGTCCCAGGCTTGAGACAGCTGTCTCAGACACTTGCTACTTTGAGACAGCTAATCCTGGGTTTAGCTGTCACAAAGTAGCAAGTGTCTGGCACAGGTTGTCTCAAGGTAGCAAGTGTCTGGGACTGGTTGTCTCAAGGTAGCTAGTGTCTGGGACTGGTTGTCTCAAAATAGCAAGTGTCTGCCATATGTTGTCTCATGGTAGCAAGTGTCTGGCATATGTTGTCTCAAGGTAGCTAGTGTCTGGGACTGGTTGTCTCAAGGTAGCATGTGTCTGGGACTGGCTGTCTCAAGGTAGCATGTGTCTGGCATATGTTGTCTCAAGGTAGCAAGTGTCTGGCATATGTTGTCTCAAGGTAGCAAGTGTCTGGCATATGTTGTCTCAAGGTAGCATGTGTCTGGGACTGGTTGTCTCAAGGTAGCATGTGTCTGGCATATGTTGTCTCAAGGTAGCATGTGTCTGGCATATGTTGTCTCAAGGTAGCATGTGTCTGGCATATGTTGTCTCAAGGTAGCAAGTGTCTGGCATATGTTGTCTCAAGGTAGCAAGTGTCTGGGACTGGTTGTCTCAAGGTAGCAAGTGTCTGGGACTGGTTGTCTCAAGGTAGCTAGTGTCTGGGACTGGTTGTCTCAAGGTAGCAAGTGTCTGGGACTGGTTGTCTCAAGGTAGCAAGTGTCTGGGACTGGTTGTCTCAAGGTAGCAAGTGTCTGGGACTGGTTGTCTCAAGGTAGCAAGTGTCTAGCATATGTTGTCTCAAGGTAGCAAGTGTCTGGGACTGGTTGTCTCAAGGTAGCAAGTTTATAGCATATATTGTCTCAAGGTAGCAAGTGTCTGGGACTGGTTGTCTCAAGGTAGCAAGTTTATAGCATATGTTGTCTCAAGGTAGCAAGTGTCTGGCATGTTGTCTCAAGGTAGCAAGTGTCTGGCATATGTTGTCTCAATGTAGCTAGTGTCTGGGACTGGTTGTCTCAAGTTAGCAAGTGTCTGGGACTGGTTGTCTCAAGGTAGCAAGTGTCTATCATATGTTGTCTCAAGGTAGCAAGTGTCTGGGACTGGTCTCAATATAGCAAGTGTATAGCATATGTTGTCTCAAGGTAGCAAGTGTCTGGCATGTTGTCTCAAGGTAGCAAGTGTCTGGCATATGTTGTCTCAATGTAGCTAGTGTCTGGGACTGGTTGTCTCAAGTTAGCAAGTGTCTGGGACTGGTTGTCTCAAGGTAGCAAGTGTCTAGCATATGTTGTCTCAAGGTAGCAAGTGTCTGGCATGTTGTCTCAAGGTAGCAAGTGTCTGGGACTGGTTGTCTCAAGTTAGCAAGTGTCTGGGACTGGTTGTCTCAAGGTAGCAAGTGTCTAGCATATGTTGTCTCAAGGTAGCAAGTGTCTGGCATATGTTGTCTCAAGGTAGCAAGTGTCTGGCATATGTTGTCTCAAGGTAGCAAGTGTCTGGCATATGTTGTCTCAAGGTAGCAAGTGTCTGGCATATGTTGTCTCAAGGTAGCAAGTGTCTGGCATATGTTGTCTCAAGGTAGCAAGTGTCTAGCATATGTTGTCTCAAGGTAGCAAGTGTCTGGGACTGGTTGTCTCAAGGTAGCAAGTGTCTAGCATATGTTGTCTCAAGGCAGCAGTGTCTGGGACTGGTTGTCTCAAGGTAGCAAGTGTCTGGGACTGGTTGTCTCAAGGTAGCAAGTGTCTAGCATATGTTGTCTCAAGGTAGCAAGTGTCTGGCATATGTTGTCTCAAGATAGCAAGTGTCTGGGACTGGTTGTCTCAAGGTAGCAAGTGTCTGGCATATGTTGTCTCAAGGTAGCAAGTGTCCGGGACTGGTTGTCTCAAGGTAGCAAGTGTCTAGCATATGTTGTCTCAAGGTAGCAAGTGTCTGGGACTGGTTGTCTCAAGGTAGCTAGTGTCTGGGACTGGTTGTCTCAAGGTAGCAAGTGTCTGAGACTGGTTGTCTCAAGATAGCAAGTGTCTGGCATATGTTGTCTCAAGGTAGCAAGTATCTGGGACTGGTTGTCTCAAGGTAGCAAGTGTCTAGCATATGTTGTCTCAAGGTAGCAAGTGTATAGCATATGTTGTCTCAAGGTAGCATGTGTCTGGCATATGTTGTCTCAAGGTAGTTAGTGTCTGGCATATGTTGTCTCAAGGTAGCTAGTGTCTGGGACTGGTTGTCTCAAGGTAGCAAGTGTCTGAGACTGGTTGTCTCAAGATAGCAAGTGTCTGGCATATGTTGTCTCAAGGTAGCAAGTATCTGGGACTGGTTGTCTCAAGGTAGCAAGTGTCTGGCATATGTTGTCTCATGGTAGCAAGTGTCTGGGACTGGTTGTCTCAAAGTAGCTAGTGTCTGGGACTGGTTGTCTCAAGGTAGCAAGTGTCTGGGACTGGTTGTCTCAAGGTAGCAAGTGTCTGGCATATGTTTTCTCAAGGTAGCATGTGTCTGGGACTGGTTGTCTCAAAGTAGCTAGTGTCTGGCATATGTTGTCTCAAGGTAGCAAGTGTCTGGGACTGGTTGTCTCAAAGTAGCTAGTGTCTGGCATATGTTGTTTCAAGGTAGCAAGTGTCTGGGACTGGTTGTCTCAAGGTAGCAAGTGTATGGCATATGTTGTCTCAAGGTAGCAAGTATCTGGGACTGGTTGTCTCAAGGTAGCAAGTGTCTGGCATATGTTGTCTCAAGGTAGCAAGTGTCTGGGTCTGGTTGTCTCAAGGTAGCAAGTGTCTGGGACTGGTTGTCTCAAGGTAGCAAGTGTCTGGGACTGGTTGTCTCAAGGTAGCAAGTGTCTGGGACTGGTTGTCTGAAGGTAGCAAGTATCTGGGTCTGGTTGTCTCAAGGTAGCAAGTGTCTGGCATATGTTGTCTCAAGGTAGCAAGTATCTGGGACTGGTTGTCTCAAGGTAGCAAGTGTCTGGCATATGTTGTCTCAAGGTAGCAAGTGTCTGGGACTGGTTGTCTCAAAGTAGATAGTGTCTGGGACTGGTTGTCTCAAGGTAGCAAGTGTCTGGGACTGGTTGTCTCAAGGTAGCAAGTGTCTGGCATATGTTGTCTCAAGGTAGCATGTGTCTGGGACTGGTTGTCTCAAAGTAGCTAGTGTCTGGCATATGTTGTCTCAAGGTAGCAAGTGTCTGGGACTGGTTGTCTCAAAGTAGCTAGTGTCTGGCATATGTTGTCTCAAGGTAGCAAGTGTCTGGGACTGGTTGTCTCAAGGTAGCAAGTGTCTGGCATATGTTGTCTCAAGGTAGCAAGTGTCTGGGACTGGTTGTCTCAAAGTAGCTAGTGTCTGGGACTGGTTGTCTCAAGGTAGCAAGTGTCTGGGACTGGTTGTCTCAAGGTAGCATGTGTCTGGCATATGTTGTCTCAAGGTAGCATATGTCTGGGACTGGTTGTCTCAAAGTAGCTAGTGTCTGGCATATGTTGTCTCAAGGTAGCAAGTGTCTGGGACTGGTTGTCTCAAAGTAGCTAGTGTCTGGCATATGTTGTCTCAAGGTAGCAAGTGTCTGGGACTGGTTGTCTCAAGGTAGCAAGTGTCTGGCACTGGTTGTCTCAAGGTAGCAAGTGTCTGGCATATGTTGTCTCAAGGTAGCAAGTGTCTGGGACTGGTTGTCTCAAAGTAGCTAGTGTCTGGCATATGTTGTCTCAAGGTAGCAAGTGTCTGGGACTGGTTGTCTCAAGGTAGCAAGTGTCTGGGACTGATTGTCTCAAGGTAGCAAGTGTCTGGGACTGGTTGTCTCAAGGTAGCAAGTGTCTGAGACTGGTTGTCTCAAGGTAGCAAGTGTCTGGGACTGGTTGTCTCAAGGTAGCAAGTGTCTGGGACTGGTTGTCTCAAAGTAGCTAGTGTCTGGCATATGTTGTCTCAAGGTAGCAAGTGTCTGGGACAGGTTGTCTCAAAGTAGCTAGTGTCTGGCATATGATGTCTCAAGGTAGCAAGTGTCTGGGACTGGTTGTCTCAAGGTAGCAAGTGTCTGGGACTGGTTGTCTCAAGGTAGCAAGTGTCTGGGACTGGTTGTCTCAAAGTAGCTAGTGTCTGGGACTGTTTGTCTCAAATAGCTAGTGTCTGGCATATGTTGTCTCAAGGTAGCAAGTGTCTGGGACTGGTTGTCTCAAGGTAGCAAGTGTCTGGGACTGGTTGTCTCAAGGTAGCAAGTGTCTGGCATATGTTGTCTCAAGGTAGCAAGTGTCTGGGACTGGTTGTCTCAAAGTAGCTAGTGTCTGGCATATGTTGTCTCAAGGTAGCAAGTGTCTGGGACTGGTTGTCTCAAGGTAGCAAGTGTCTGGGACTGGTTGTCTCAAGGTAGCAAGTGTCTGAGACTGGTTGTCTCAAGGTAGCAAGTGTCTGGGACTGGTTGTCTCAAGGTAGCAAGTGTCTGGGACTGGTTGTCTCAAGGTAGCAAGTGTCTGGGACTGGTTGTCTCAAGGTAGCAAGTGTCTGGGACTGGTTGTCTCAAGGTAGCAAGTGTCTAGCATATGTTGTCTCAAGGTAGCAAGTGTCTGGGACTGGTTGTCTCAAGGTAGCAAGTGTCTGGCATATGTTGTCTCAAGGTAGCAAGTATCTGGGACTGGTTGTCTCAAGGTAGCAAGTGTCTGGCATATGTTGTCTCAAGGTAGCAAGTGTCTGGGACTGGTTGTCTCAAAGTAGCTTGTGTCTGGGACTGGTTGTCTCAAGGTAGCAAGTGTCTGGGACTGGTTGTCTCAAGGTAGCAAGTGTCTGGCATGTTGTCTCAAGGTAGCATGTGTCTGGGACTGGTTGTCTCAAAGTAGCTAGTGTCTGGCATATGTTGTCTCAAGGTAGCAAGTGTCTGGGACTGGTTGTCTCAAAGTAGCTAGTGTCTGGCATATGTTGTCTCAAGGTAGCAAGTGTCTGGGACTGGTTGTCTCAAGGTAGCAAGTGTCTGGGACTGGTTGTCTCAAGGTAGCCAAGTGTCTGGCATATGTTGTCTCAAGGTAGCAAGTGTCTGGGACTGGTTGTCTCAAAGTAGCTAGTGTCTGGCATATGTTGTCTCAAGGTAGCAAGTGTCTGGGACTGGTTGTCTCAATGTAGCAAGTGTCTGGAACTGGTTGTCTCAAGGTAGCAAGTGTCTGGGACTGGTTGTCTCAAGGTAGCAAGTGTCTGAGACTGGTTGTCTCAAGGTAGCAAGTGTCTGGGACTGGTTGTCTCAAGGTAGCAAGTGTCTGGGACTGGTTGTCTCAAGGTAGCAAGTGTCTGGGACTGGTTGTCTCAAGGTAGCAAGTGTCTGGGACTGGTTGTCTCAAGGTAGCAAGTGTCTAGCATATGTTGTCTCAAGGTAGCAAGTGTCTGGGACTGGTTGTCTCAAGGTAGCAAGTGTCTGGGACTGGTTGTCTCAATGTAGCAAGTGTCTAGCATATGTTGTCTCAAGGTAGCAAGTGTCTGGCATATGATGTCTCAAGGTAGCTAGTGTCTGGGACTGATTGTCTCAAGGTAGCAAGTGTCTAGCATATGTTGTCTCAAGGTAGCAAGTGTCTGGCATATGTTGTCTCAAGGTAGCAAGTGTCTGGGACTGGTTGTCTCAAGGTAGCAAGTGTCTAGCATATGTTGTCTCAAGGTAGCAAGTGTCTGGGACTGGTTGTCTCAAGGTAGCAAGTGTCTGGGACTGGTTGTCTCAAGGTAGCAAGTGTCTGGGACTGGTTGTCTCAAGGTAGCAAGTGTCTGGGACTGGTTGTCTCAAGGTAGCAAGTGTCTAGCATATGTTGTCTCAAGGTAGCAAGTGTCTGGGACTGGTTGTCTCAAGGTAGCAAGTGTCTGGGACTGGTTGTCTCAATGTAGCAAGTGTCTAGCATATGTTGTCTCAAGGTAGCAAGTGTCTGGCATATGATGTCTCAAGGTAGCTAGTGTCTGGGACTGGTTGTCTCAAGGTAGCAAGTGTCTAGCATATGTTGTCTCAAGGTAGCAAGTGTCTGGCATATGTTGTCTCAAGGTAGCAAGTGTCTGGGACTGGTTGTCTCAAAGTAGCAAGTGTCTAGCATATGTTGTCTCAAGGTAGCAAGTGTCTGGGACTGGTTGTCTCAAGGTAGCAAGTGTCTGGGACTGGTTGTCTCAAGGTAGCAAGTGTCTGGGACTGGTTGTCTCAAGGTAGCAAGTGTCTGGGACTGGTTGTCTCAAGGTAGCAAGTGTCTAGCATATGTTGTCTCAAGGTAGCAAGTGTCTGGGACTGGTTGTCTCAAGGTAGCAAGTGTCTGGGACTGGTTGTCTCAATGTAGCAAGTGTCTAGCATATGTTGTCTCAAGGTAGCAAGTGTCTGGCATATGATGTCTCAAGGTAGCTAGTGTCTGGGACTGGTTGTCTCAAGGTAGCAAGTGTCTGGGACTGGTTGTCTCAAGGTAGCCAAGTGTCTGGCATATGTTGTCTCAAGGTAGCAAGTGTCTGGGACTGGTTGTCTCAAGGTAGCAAGTGTCTGGCATATGTTGTCTCAAGGTAGCAAGTGTCTGGGACTGGTTGTCTCAAAGTAGCTTGTGTCTGGGACTGGTTGTCTCAAGGTAGCAAGTGTCTGGGACTGGTTGTCTCAAGGTAGCAAGTGTCTGGCATATGTTGTCTCAAGGTAGCATGTGTCTGGGACTGGTTGTCTCAAAGTAGCTAGTGTCTGGCATATGTTGTCTCAAGGTAGCAAGTGTCTGGGACTGGTTGTCTCAAAGTAGCTAGTGTCTGGCATATGTTGTCTCAAGGTAGCAAGTGTCTGGGACTGGTTGTCTCAAGGTAGCAAGTGTCTGGGACTGGTTGTCTCAAGGTAGCCAAGTGTCTGGCATATGTTGTCTCAAGGTAGCAAGTGTCTGGGACTGGTTGTCTCAAAGTAGCTAGTGTCTGGCATATGTTGTCTCAAGGTAGCAAGTGTCTGGGACTGGTTGTCTCAAGGTAGCAAGTGTCTGGAACTGGTTGTCTCAAGGTAGCAAGTGTCTGGGACTGGTTGTCTCAAGGTAGCAAGTGTCTGAGACTGGTTGTCTCAAGGTAGCAAGTGTCTGGGACTGGTTGTCTCAAGGTAGCAAGTGTCTGGGACTGGTTGTCTCAAGGTAGCAAGTGTCTGGGACTGGTTGTCTCAAGGTAGCAAGTGTCTGGGACTGGTTGTCTCAAGGTAGCAAGTGTCTAGCATATGTTGTCTCAAGGTAGCAAGTGTCTGGGACTGGTTGTCTCAAGGTAGCAAGTGTCTGGGACTGGTTGTCTCAATGTAGCAAGTGTCTAGCATATGGTGTCTCAAGGTAGCAAGTGTCTGGCATATGATGTCTCAAGGTAGCTAGTGTCTGGGACTGGTTGTCTCAAGGTAGCAAGTGTCTAGCATATGTTGTCTCAAGGTAGCAAGTGTCTGGCATATGTTTTCTCAAGGTAGCAAGTGTCTGGCATATGTTGTCTCAAGGTAGCAAGTGTCTGGGACTGGTTGTCTCAAGGTAGCAAGTGTCTGGGACTGGTTGTCTCAAGGTAGCAAGTGTCTGGGACTGGTTGTCTCAAGGTAGCAAGTGTCTGGGACTGGTTGTCTCAAGGTAGCAAGTGTCTGGGACTGGTTGTCTCAAGGTAGCAAGTGTCTAGCATATGTTGTCTCAAGGTAGCAAGTGTCTGGGACTGGTTGTCTCAAGGTAGCAAGTGTCTGGGACTGGTTGTCTCAATGTAGCAAGTGTCTAGCATATGTTGTCTCAAGGTAGCAAGTGTCTGGCATATGATGTCTCAAGGTAGCTAGTGTCTGGGACTGGTTGTCTCAAGGTAGCAAGTGTCTAGCATATGTTGTCTCAAGGTAGCAAGTGTCTGGCATATGTTGTCTCAAGGTAGCAAGTGTCTGGGACTGGTTGTCTCAAGGTAGCAAGTGTCTAGCATATGTTGTCTCAAGGTAGCAAGTGTCTGGGACTGGTTGTCTCAAGGTAGCAAGTGTCTGGGACTGGTTGTCTCAAGGTAGCAAGTGTCTGGGACTGGTTGTCTCAAGGTAGCAAGTGTCTGGGACTGGTTGTCTCAAGGTAGCAAGTGTCTAGCATATGTTGTCTCAAGGTAGCAAGTGTCTGGGACTGGTTGTCTCAAGGTAGCAAGTGTCTGGGACTGGTTGTCTCAATGTAGCAAGTGTCTAGCATATGTTGTCTCAAGGTAGCAAGTGTCTGGCATATGATGTCTCAAGGTAGCTAGTGTCTGGGACTGGTTGTCTCAAGGTAGCAAGTGTCTAGCATATGTTGTCTCAAGGTAGCAAGTGTCTGGCATATGTTGTCTCAAGGTAGCAAGTGTCTGGGACTGGTTGTCTCAAGGTAGCAAGTGTCTAGCATATGTTGTCTCAAGGTAGCAAGTGTCTGGGACTGGTTGTCTCAAGGTAGCAAGTGTATGGCATATGTTGTCTCAAGGTAGCAAATGTCAGGGACTGGTTGTCTCAAGGTAGCAAGTGTCTGGGACTGGTTGTCTCAAGGTAGCAAGTGTCTGGGACTGGTTGTCTCAGGACAAATTGCCTTAAAGTAGAAAGAGTATGGAACAGATTGTCTAAAAGTAGTAAGTATCTCGAACAAATTGTCTTAGAGTAGCAAGTGTCTGGGACAGATTGTCTCTAAGAAACAAGTGTCTGGGATACATTGTCTCAAAGTAGCAAGTGTCTAGGAATAGCTGTCTCAAAGCAGCAAGTGTCTGGCACAGGTTGTCACAACAAGTGTCTGACACAGATTGTCTCAAAGTAGCTAGTGCCTGAGACAGATTTTCTCTAAGTAGCAATTATATGCGACAGATTGTCTCAAAGTGGCAATTATCTGGGAGAAATTGTCTCAAAGTAGCAAGTGTCTGGGAAAATTGTCTCAAACTAGGAAGTGTCTGGGGCAGATTGTCTCAAAGTAGCAATTATTTGGGACAGATTGTCTCAAAGTAGCAATTATCTGGGACAGATTGTCTCAAAGTAGCAAGTGTGAAAGTAGCAAGTGTGAAAGTAGCAAGTGAGAAAGTAGCAAGTGTGAAAGAATGAGAAAGCCGACATCAAGCTTCCCCACGGCTTATCAGTGGAAGCCACACGACACCGCACGATCAAACGTTGGGTCATTAAACGAGTTAAGGCCCATGGACTTAATGATCAGATCAGGGACAGGCTGTCGAGAGAGACCTCGACACTAAACATTACCAGTGCAGAAGATCATTGGGCAGAACAGCATCCCCTGCACAGTCGTCATCATCTCTTCGGAGGACAGGATAATCCCTCAGACAGTCAGATGGGACAGAAGAGAACACACACTACATACCAAGAGTGCTGCAGTGCTCCAGGTGTCAGAAGTTTTAGCACACACGCGCCACGTGCAAAAATGAGGTGGAGGTATGCAGATACTGCTCTGGACCCCACCCTTACAGTCAGTGCCCTCAAGCTTAGATCGACACGGACTTTAGGAGGCCGAACCTAAACAGAAAGTGCGCCAACTGCCTCGGCAATCATGGCGCCAGGGAACTCGGCTGCTCCTGCCACCAAGACAGCAAGGAAGCCATAAAGATCGCCATCAAATCCAAAATACCGTATTAAGAGGCAAGGAGGCAGTGCGAGGCTACCACCCGTCTAACAAAGAGCCACAAGACACAATTGGGAGGCCAACGGAAGGACCTGAGATCCAAATTCACCAGCATCGAGGAACACCGAGACAAGACACAAGAGATGCAAACAACAGCCGTTCAGCGCATCCTAGACGAGCTGAAGCAAGTCCAGCGGAAGATTAAACAGGATATCGTTCGAACGGCTGCAATAAAGGCTGGGACAGAAAAAACTAACAAAAATACAAGAAGAAATAGAAAAGATAGAACAGCTCAAGTCAAAGAACGAGACATCAGAAGCAAAAGATACCAAGTCACAGACAGAAGAGAAAGAAACAGAGGAAATAGAAGAGGTAGATATCTAAATAGACAGCGACCAAGATTGGACGGTGGAGTGGACAGAGGAAAAGATTACTCTCCAGCAAGAACAGGATACCATGCCGTCCACGGCACAAGGTACCAAAGAAGACCCAGAAGATACAAAAACAGACCAAGACCAAGACTGTCTGGAGGAAGGATAACGACTGGTAAACTCCCTGAAGGAAACAACACCATAAAACGGGGCGGGAACACAATTACGCCAGGCCTTACAAGTGTGCGACTCTGTCTAGACATGTAAAACTACAAGGATGAAACGAACACAATAACAGCCATTCAAACATTTTCAAGGAAGCAGATATACACGCATCTCTATTTACGAAGGAACAAGTACGAGATACAACATAAGGGCCTCTATTATAACCAAACCGATACGTCGACGGTCGAATTTGAAATGGAAAGGCCTAAAGAGCCGGTCGTTTAGAAAGCAATGGCAAACTACTGAGCGTAATCTTGCCAAGAACATCAACAGCAGTGGGAAAATGCTGGTGTTGACTGCAACGTCCTGTAAGGAATATGCAACTTTAAAAAAAAACAACAGTGAGATGTGAGGGAGGTTTCCCTTCCTCGTCGCCCTTCCTTCGCAGAGAGGTCTCATGATCAACAGTAGTTGCTACCCGTTTTAAAAAAACTGGGTCGAAGGCAGAGCAGGATTATTTGGCGAAAATAATAATTCCACTGCTGGGTATTGAACCCGGACTGCTGTCTTGACAAGCAAGTATACTAACCACCACCATGCCATAGAAATTCCCCACTATTCGCACAAGTAGTTTTTACAAAGAGGTCCACACACGCTGTGAATGTACCTGGATGACATCAATGACAAACAGGCCTAGTGTTACTTTTACTCATCGGTTATTATACAAATGTTATTAAAAACGATAAAGTAACATAGTGTTCTGTGCACAGCTAAGATATGAGCCAGGCTGTAACGGTTATGCTCGAATGGTGAGCTGGTGTAGCTTCTTTTGAATGCTGCCTGCTGCAACATTGCTTAAGTGGGCGTGAGTGTTTATTAAAACAAAAACAATAAAAGTGGCACAAGTATACTATAGAATAGATTATACTAATACGAACACAAGTCTTCTTTATTTCCACCTGTTAAGTAACTATTAAAACATGAAGAATAAATTAGCTGCAGTTAAGAAAGAAAGAACCCTTTAAAATATCAGTTGTCAGATACAGCGAAACGCCATCTAGGCGGGTCGTGCTATAGAAACCGCCTGCTTGGTTTGTGACCGTCGGCATGATGACGCCATCTTGGTCTGTACTCAGACACTACCAGACTAAAACATTCAGCGAGTGTAAGTTCATTAAACTGTATCATCATGATAGCTCAAGAAAGAAGTAGTTTAGAAAACATTTACTTACCTTGTCGCTATTGTTTTATGAAAATAATCCAAATATCGACTGGTAATGTCACATCAAAAACAAAACAATCCCAACCGTGGAAATTAAATCACCACAAGGCCGCTAAACGCCGGCCAGATCACGTGAGTTGTATACCAAGCCATCTGCAATATTTTCCTCCGCCAGTATTTTTAGCTCTCGCGCCATGCCCAATCACGGACGACTATCTCCGTGACCCTCGGTCTCGTCTCGCCCCGTGATTGGTTCTCGGTGGTGGATGCTTCGCTACCCATCACGGAACGATCCAAGCAGAAACGAGCGGCAGAACAATGAATGTCGCTGTTGGGAAAAGTTCATAGCCTTTGCCCGTGTCTGCCAGGCCTGCTCGCTTTTATTGTTAGAGTTCGCCGAATAGAAAATCGAAACGACACAAACTAACGCGCTGGCCTTGCCGACTGCTTCACTACCCTGCTGTTTCGTGAATGTCACGTGAATAGCAGTAGGCTCAATGCTGACAGAACAATATAACAGACAGCCATTTTGAATCGCAACTACTACGATGGCCTGAATTATTGAGTAAATATAAATGTGGACATTCTATTCTCACTGTAATTCAGAGACTTTGCTCTTTCAGAAGTATTTGAGAGCGTGGTTATTTTTGGCCAGACACATTGACTTGGCTTGCTGTATGAGAGCATATGATGCAGTGGCGGCTGGGTCTAAGAATATTGGTTGCCAGGCGACAAAACTACTGACGGGACGTTAGCATGTAAACATAGTGAATAATGTTTCAGGGGAACCCACTTCATCAGGGTCCCTTGATGCCACGTTGGCTAGTTTAGTTTAGTTTATACTTACATGTATGTACATGTGTATGTAGGTGGGTAGGTATGAATCTATGTATGAATCTAAGTAGGTAGGTAGGTATGAATCTATGTATGAATCTAAGTAGGTAGGTAGGTATGAATCTATTATGAATATATGTATGAATCTATGTATGTAGGTAGGTAGGTAGATAGGTGGGTAGGTAGGTATGAATCTATGTAGGTAGGTAGGTATTAATCTATTATGAAAAATGTAGGTAGGTAGGTATGAATCTATGTATGAATCTAAGTAGGTAGGTATGAATCTATTATGAATATATGTATGAATCTATGTATGTAGGTAGGTATGAATCTATGTAGGTAGGTAGGTATTAATCTATTATGAGTATATGTATGAATCTATGTATGTATGTAGCTAGGTTGGTAGGTAGGTATGAATCTAAGTAGGTAGGTAGGTAGTTATGTACGTAGGTAGGTATGAATCTATTATAAATATATGTATGAACCTATGTAGGTAGGTAGGTAGTTATGTACGTAGGTAGGTATGAATCTATTATAAATATATGTATGAACCTATGTATGTATGTAGGTAGGTAGGTAGTTATGTACGTAGGTAGGTATGAATCTATTATAAATATATGTATGAACCTATGTATGTAGGTAGGTAGGTAGGAATGAATCTATGTAGGTAGGTTGGAATGAATCTAGGTAGGTAGGTAGGTATGAATCTATTATGAATATATACGTATGAATCTATGTATATATGTAGGTAGGTAAGTATGTATCTGTGTATGTAGGTATGAATCTATGTATGTATATACGTACGTACATGTGTACGTATGTACGTACGTATGTATGTATTTATGTATGTATGTAGGTAGGTAGGTATGTATGTGTGTATGTATGTGTGCACGCGCGCGCGTGTGTGTGTGTGTTACCCACGTATGCATGTGTTCCAAATACTAAGATATAAACAGGTCTAATATAACGGGTTGATAACATTAGAATTTAAGAGAAACAGACTATAACAACCAGAACTAGGATCAGATGCAGACTTGTGAGAGTTAATTGCCCAACCTCTTCCACGTGCTTATTTGTGTGTGCGTGTGCGTGCGTGCGTGTGCGTGCGTGCGTGCTGTCATTTTTGGTCAACGGCGTACTGGTTCGCGAAGCACTACGACCCGGTCAGAATCCTAGTGCACGTTTCACAACACGTCTGACATTGGTCCTTGTGGCGTTATAAAGTACTGTGATGTTTGCCAGTCTGGTATCGGCCATTTTGGAGGTACAGGGTGATGCAATAATTGAGAATCTGACACCAGTGCTTGCGGGGTTGCAAGATATTGCAGTCATTGTGAATCTGGCATTGGTCCGTGTGGAGTTGCGAGATACTGCTGTATCTGTGAATCTGACAGTACTTGTGAGGTTAGGAGATGCTCCAATCATTGTGAATCTGATATCGGTCTTTACGGAGTTTTACAAGATAACCTAGTTATACTATTCTCAATGTGGATTGCTAGATGCATTGTAAAGGAGCTTTTAGCTAGGGATCTGCCTCTCTGTGGAGTAGCACTTTGCATGTTCATCGCTGTATCTTTCCCACAAATCAATTTGTAAAATCAATATCTCTTTTTACCACGAGTAACAGATACGTCGTCGTTTTCCTGCGTGGCTGTCTTTGGCTCTGCTGTGTTTGGCTCTGCTGTCAAGCAAGTTCTCGTGACGATTCAACCGTTGTTGTAAGTTCCTCGTTAGTTCCATACAGTTTGTAGTGTAATATGTTTTTTAACGTTCGTCCGCTTTGACCTAAGCGTAGTCAATACACGTGTTACTACTTATATAGCACTGGATTGATGTTTGCGTGTGGATTAACTTTCCCTATTACTAATATCCCTCGCGAACCCACTCCTACTTTTGGGGTACTTTGAATTTACGTCACCAGGTCAAGGATGAGAAGTCAACATTTTAGTCCAACTGAACGGTGTAGGGGTTGAACCCGTTACCACAGCATCAGTACACCAGATGTTTAAGAACGAGTGCTCTTTTCAATTCGGCCAATTGACCTCCTAGTGTAATTTTGATTCGGTGAGTAAGACAAGACAGGCCTGTAGAACACGCCCATTAGTTTGTTGACCGAGTCCACACTTGCACAGTCCTACAGCAGAGAGACGGAGCGGTTGCCTCTTCGGTTTATTCAACGTATTGTAAAGTAAGTTCAGTATGAAGCAGGTTAACTCTACCTGGACAGTCGTGATTCAGTAAATGTGAAGCCTGAGATTTTCTTATGCCTAAGAGAGTATGAGCTATAGGATGTTCTGCGTCTTGTCCTGTCTATCTTGTCCATCATACGTTGCCAAAGACCGAAAGTCGTGGCGTACATCACTACGGAAGGGTACAGTCACTTGTGAAGCAACCAGGACTGCAAGAGCTGTGGGGAAAAAAAAAAAGGCTGGACAGAAAGACCACTGCAGGAGATCCTTCCTCCTCCTGGAACGTCAAGCATTCTTTGCTCACAATGTCAAAGAACATTTCGAGCCAAAATAGACTTTATCAGCCATCTTAGAACTCACGGCTCCATACTTTCAACTCCACTGGATGAAATGAATGGTCATCATCATTCTTGAGAGACAATCAACAGCAAACACGTTGGAGCAGTAGAAGAACTGTTTTGTTTCATATGCTGTTTCATAATTTGCTGTGAAACGTTATGGCGGCACTTTGTGTCCTAGTGTCATTTAGACTGCCAAATGTGAAACTGTGTCGTTATAAGGTGTCCTTGATGTTGTCAATGTATCTACTCCGTTCTTCCTCGTGCCTCGAAATCCGTTCTGCTACATTTGTGTTTCATTCTCATTAGATGTCTCTGCTATCTTAGTCAACGCTAGCCTCCTGGCATCTTTCTTTCTTCTAAGAATCCACCTGGACTTCCAGTAATAAAATGTCCCCTGGTCTCTGGGTAGTGAGATCAGACGCCCGTGTGTATTGTTGCGCACGTAAAAAATCCCCTGGCAGTTGGAAATCATCCTCGCCGATGCAACGGAGTTCGTGCACTGAGCTGAGTTTCTCCAGACTCAGGTTTGAGTTTGGAGGAAAACGGAGCTCTTATGGGTTAAACCGTATGCCGTGATGTTGATCTAACGACTAAACTAAACTTAACTATCTCATTAGATGACCAAACCATCTTATTCTCTACCGTTCAAAGAATTCAACACACAGTGTTATTATTCCCATCACGTTTTCCGACGTGGTCATTTCTTGGTCTGTGTTTTTTTCCCTTCTGGTTACATTGATGGCTCTTCTCAAACATCTCGTGTTTCACGTTGTGATCCTCCTCTCGTGTGCATTGGTTAGTGACCAGATCCGACGCTGGTAGCAAAGTGTTGTATGAACAGCTGTTGGTCAGTTGCCTTTTTTGGTTTCCGTGTTCAAACTTGGGTCTCTGAACAGTTCTGAGAGCTGATAAATCCTGCGCTAGCCTCCTGGCATCTTCTTTCGATTTCCTATTATGTCGCCTATCGTCTGTAAAATACAGGGTGTATTTTTAATGACTGTGCAGTGTTTGAAAATATTGCTGGTCCAAGTCTTGTTTACACCCTATGTAAAATTCATGCAACATAATAGGTAAGTGCAAAACTTGGACAGGTAATATTTTCAAATAAAGCACAGTCGTTAGAGCGGCTGGCCGAGTTGCTAGACCGCCGGATTCTCCTTCAGGAGACCCGGGTTTGAATCCCCGGTAAGGTGTGGGATTTTTTTATGTCGGGGGAAAAAAGAAAATCCTAACCTGCACATTTCGCGCGACTGCATTAGTCAGGCGGCCTTAATTCCTCAGACTCAAAGACCCCCCCCCCCCCCCTCCCCCCACTATACACCGCAAGGTACTCTATTGGTAGCAATTGACAGTGGCAGTCATTAAAAATACACCCTGCACTTGCCATGTATTTGAATTTGGGAGTCTATTTTATCTTTCGGTTTTTAATATGAATGTTAAATGCTCAAAGCCGCCTAGCGTTCTTCGGAGTTTCTGGCTTAGATTTGCTGGCTTTCATATTGTATTTCTCACATGTCGCATTAATTGTTGTTAATGGGCTTATGTAAATTTTCTTAGATTCGTTGAGAAAATATGGGACTACGATAGAAAGATGAAAACTGTGGAGATAGCTAGTGCTGTAAAATGGAGTGAAAGAACAGTGAACAGACTTTTGCACAACAGAGTGAACATGAGAAAAGTGAGTGCCCGTGGGATTTCGCGCCTATTGACACGTGACCAGAAGCAAACACGAGTGATTTGCTGTCGATAGTTGCTCAACGAGAGGCAGTCAGAAAACAATTTGAGCTTAGACATGGGTTCATTATTATGAATATTACCCCATATCCCAAGTTTCCAACTTACCATTGGGAACTCCAGGCACCACAGCATCTGTCAAGCTGAGAACACAGAAATCCACAGGAAAAGTTATGCCAATTGTGAGACGCTCACAGGACATACATATCTTCTTCTTCTTCTTCGTTCATCCGGAGTTTTTTTTCGGATGTGATTGCGTTGTGCCTGTTTACAGCAGAGCTGCGTTCCTGCGCCGTTAGGCCGACACATCCGACTTCTGCGGGCATTTGTTGACCGGGTTAACCTTCCCGGGGGTTTCTTAGGACGTTTGACTCTCACTGTTGTGGTGTTATCCCCCATCCCAGCTGGTCCATATAGAACAGCCAAAGATCCTGGTCAGCCCTCAAGGGAAGGCAGGGGCAGACCATGGGCATTCCCCGCCATCCAAGGAGGCTTCCATACTTGCAGAGCCGATACATAGCGCTCTGGTACTGGGCTCACCCAAGGAATCGTCACGTCCTGCACATGGCTGCTTAGCCTCACTTCCGTATATTGGGCCTTCCGTTCACCATAGGCTGTTCTTCCGGAAACCAGAAGTATGCAGTCTGCAGATGACATCCACACAGTGAGCTTTCGATTCGGACTTTCCACGTAATGGATTTGCTATCCAAGCAATATTCCATTTCATGCCACTAGGACACTTTTCCACCTTTTATGAAGCCCACACAATGGGCTTTTGATTCAGACTTTCCACGTAATGGATTTGCTATCAAGCAATATTCCATTTCGTGCCACTAGGACACTTTTCCACCTTTTATGAAGCCCACACAGCGAGCTTTCGATTTGGACTTTCCACATAATGGATTTGCTATCCAGGCAATATTTCATTTCATGCCTCTGGGTCTTCATGCACCTTTAAATGTCAACCTGTATGTAGTTAAAGTAAGCTGCGGTCAACTTGAGCTTGTTGATATCTCCATAGAGCTTGTCCTCAAATGAAGCAGGTGTGGGCCAAAATATCTTTCTCTGTTCTGCATACGTTGGGCAATCCTGCAGCAAATGTTTTGCTGTCATTTTTCCAGTTCTACAATTACATTCATCAGTATCTCCTATCTTTAGTTTATTGAACAAGTGGTATTTCAGCCTGTTATGTCCTGTGCGGAGTCTGAAGATTGCTACTTGTTCTCTTCGGTCGAGTTTGTAATATGCATCATCCTTCTGATGGCCTGGATGCTCAGATTCCCATTTGGTTCTATAAGTGCTTTTTATCAACCTCTTTGCCTCATTATAGGTTATGTCTATGTCAGGCTGTGGTAGTCGTCCGCCCTCTTTTGCCAGTCTGTCAGCCTCTTCATTTCCAGGTATACTGCAATGTGATGGGATCCACTGTATTACAACTTTTTTGGATTTCTGGCATAGACCATGGAGTGCTGCTCTTAGGTCAGTTAGTTCTGTGCTGTTATTGCTCTTCAGTATTGAGACAGCTGACTTTGCATCTGTGAAGATAGCTATTTGCTTCTCTTTATTTTCCTCCATCAGGAGCATTTCTGCTGCAGTTTTCAAAGCCTCTACCTCCGCTTTGAAGTTACTTGAAAATTTTCCAGTTGCCATTGAATGTGTTTTTTTCACTCCATTTTTTAAATTTAGGAGAATTCCTCCTCCTCCATTCTCTATTGAATTTTTGGCTGATCCATCTGTATATGCATGGGTCCAATTCCTGCTTGGGTAATGTTCTTTTATGTAGTTTAGGGTTATTTCTCTTCTTTCGGTTTCATGCTGAGTGTTCTTTTTCTCAATACCAGGAATGTTTTCTATCATCTCAGGCAGTTGCTGCTGTCTCCAAGCTGGGAAGTTGTGTGCATTGTGTATGGGCTTGACTGTTGATATGTTAAGTATAGGATCTGCCCTAATCCTTCGTTTTGCAGTTTCTACAAAGTTGCTACGCTTCAGTCTTCCCTTTCCAAAACCATTAAATCTGTTGTACATAGGGTGGTCTGTCAATCTTCTAAATTTTTCTGCTTGTTGCTGGGCTCTGCTATCTCTTCTATCCTGCATTGGTTGTAAACAAGTGATCTTTTCTAGTTCATTAATAGGCGTTGTCTTCAGGCTTCCAGTTATGATTCGCATTCCTTGGTTTTGGACTCTACTTATTTTGTTAAAGTTTGACTTAGCTGCTGTTGCCCAAGCTGCAATGCCATATTCCAGTACTGGCCTCACCCGTCCAGTATATAACTTCTTGAGAACTTTCTCATCTGCTCCCCACGTTGTACCAGCAAGCTTTTTCATGATTGCCATTCTCTGCCTTGCTCTTGTTCGATTTTTCTCAACCTGTGTCTTCCATGTCAGGCGACGATCAAAGGTGACTCCTAGATAGTTTGGATTTTCTTCATGGCGCAATACTTTTCCATTCAATACCAGCTTAGGTTGCTGAGTTTTATTTGAGAGGGAGAACACTGTGCATGTTGTTTTCTCCTCACTTATCTTCACTAGCCATGATTTTGACCAGTCCTCTAGCGCTAATAAGGCTTGCTGTATTCTGCTGTTAGCTGTACTAATATATTCTTCAGATGTCCATATGGCTAGGTCATCTGCAAAGGAGGATGTGTGTACTCTGGCTGGAAAATTTTCTGTGATGTCATTTATATATGCTAGGAATAATGTTGGTGAAAGAACTCCTCCTTGGGGGACACCTTGCTCCAGCAGCATCATTTTGCTTGTTTGTCCTTGTACTTTTGTCCTGGCAGTTCTGTTCTCAAGGTAGTGGCTGATCCATTTATACATTTTTCCACAAACATGCATGTTTTGCAGTTTTACTTTCAGTCCTTCCTTCCATACTTTATCAAATGCTTTTTCTAAATCTATCCAGACTGCTAGTGTGTGCTTTTTCTCTTGGAAGGCATCCTCTATTTCCTGAGCTATATAGGTTATTTGATCTTCAGTGGATCTGTATTTTCTGAATCCTGCTTGGTGTGGTGTTAAGAGTTTGTGTTCTTCCAGATGCCATGTTAGCCTGCCATTGATAATGCGTTCCATTAATTTTCCTACACAGCTCAGTAGACTGATAGGTCGATAGCCATTTGGTTCTTCCAGGTCTTTTCCTTTCTTTGGGACTGGTATTAGTATAGCTTCCTTCCATGCCTGTGGGACTATTCCTCTCTTCCAACTGTTATTTAGGACTGCTAGTAGTTTCTTCTTTGCCTTGGTGCCAAGTCCTATTAGCATTTCATTTGTGATTCCATCCTTTCCTGGTGATTTCTTCTTTTTTAGGGTATTCATTGCCTGTTCCATTTCTTCCATTGTTAGATTTGCCATCATATATTCTGCTGCAGTCTCTGTATTTCTATGATGTATCTGTTTGTCTTTGATTGCTTTCTTCTGTTCGGTTGTAATATCAATGTGGTTTGCATTTGCATAGTGTTCCATTAGTGCATTTGCAGCCTTTTTGCCTGTAAGCAAGGCATTTCCTTGTTTAATTGTTATTTGTTTGTTTCTAGGTCCTTCATTGTTCATGGCTTTCACTAGTTTCCATAGTTTGTTTCCATCCCTGTCAAAATTCAGGTTTTCTGTTTTTTCCCTCCAACAATCTCTTGTTGTTTGATTTACTGTTCTTTTATATTTTGCTGAGATGGCTTTGAGAGAGATGTTTGCTTCAATTGTTTGTTCTCTCTCTGCTGTCTTCCTGGCATCTTCAACTTTGTCCTCCAAACTTTGTAGTTCTTCAGTCCAGTAGGGTTTGTAATTTTTCCTCGCTCCTCTTGGAATGGACTCAGTGGCTGCCTGTATTATCGCTCTGTTTAGACTTTCCACCATTTGCTTTATGTTGCCATATCGTGTATTTATGTTTTCACAATATTTGTCTGTTAGTATGGCAAATCTGTCCCAATCTGCTCGTTTGTAATTCCAGCGGGGCAAGGGCTTTTGCTCCTGTGGAACATACTCCATATTCATTTCAAGCTTGATTGGTCTGTGGTCACTACCTGCTAATTGGTCCAGCACATGGCGATCGATTTTGTGGAGGATGTCTCCTGTGCAGAAAGCTAAGTCTGGAGTAGAAGTGGTAAGCCATCTTCTGGAGTAGAAGCTCGGTGTGTCATCCGCTTTGTTGAGTAGATGGAGATTTGAGTCTATTTCCCAGTCCTCCAATTCATCTCCTCTTTTGTCAGTATCTGGGTATCCCCATCTTTCTGAACGGCTATTAAAGTCTCCGACAATAATGCAGTTTGTGTCAGTTATTTTCATGTTTGAGAGTGTAAGGTCCTTATCTGCTGGGCTGTACAGATTGTAGATTCTTATTTTCACGTCCTTTATCATTATATCAACACCTATAATTTCCGTTTGGTTGTCAGAGATCACAGATACTTCGCTGCAAGGTATTGTATTTCGTGTAAGTATTACAACTCCTCCTTTGTGTCCTTCGCGGTCGAAACGTGTGGCCTGATATCCTCTGACTGAGAATTTGTGATTGGCGTTGAGGTGTGTCTCTTGAATGCATGCCACATCTATTCTATCTTTATGAAGACGCTGTGTTAGGGAGTCTTTCTTCTTGTAAACTCCTTCGGCATTCCACTGTAGTATGTTGAGTGTCCGGGGTATTTGGTCAATAGCTCTTAACCTACTCCTCTGTGCCTTGACTCCACAGCACAGGGGAAGGTGACCACCAGTAGTCATGGGTGGACCCCCTCGAGGCAGGGGGCCCGGCACTATCACCGCCTGATGGGACTTCACGGGATTAGCACCATATCGATTAATTTTGATTTGTGACATCATGAATTAAGTTACGTTGCACTGCTTTGTCAAGCCTGTGGCTCAGTACATCCGATTTCGACAAGCATTTATTCGGGATGCTTTCCCTAGCCTTTGACTGTCCCCAGTCTACCTACAAGGCAGCAGGTTTCACGTTGCACTGCTTTGTCAAGCCTGTGGCTCAGTACATCCGATTTCGACAAGCATGTATTTGGGGTGCTTTCCCTAGCCTTTGACTGTCCCCAGTCTACCTACAAGGCAGCAGGTTTGTGTGTCTCTTCGTCTGGTCCCTCTCCCTTGACCTGTCCGACATGGGTGGCCCTACCAGTAGCTGTGCTACCGTCGGCATAGCTCTTGGGGTCATTGGGACGCACAAGCCCCTCTACCTCGTCACGGTGGACACACAGCAGAGGGGATACATATCTTATTACCATATTTGTTTTGTTTTGTTTTTTGTTTTGTAATCCAAGGTAAGATAATAGGAGTATAGCACTTCCTCTGCTGTAAGACAACGCGCCCTCTCATAAAGCACAGCTAGTGCAGACAGCAGCAAGAGAAACCTGACGAAGCCCAAGAGTTGACCACCGATAAACTCAAGCTGAAGCCAGCAGTCCATTTGTACGGGCCGGCATGTCCAATAATTTCACCCAGAAAGAAGAAGATAATGCAACCATCATAATGACTGCGATGATACACACCGCGAGTCGAATCCATCAGATAAATCAGAAAAAAATAGACACAAGGAAACAAAAAAACTAAACCAAAGGATGAGTCCTTCTTCTTCTTCTTCTTCTTCTTCTTCTTCTTCTTCTTCTTCTTCTTCTTCTTCTTCTTCTTCTTCTTTCGTTCGCTTGAAATATGTCTATAACTGCAGTGTTGTCTCTTGTATGAATTTAACCGTCTTTTTTAGTTCACTCAGCGGTCCATAGAGTTTATCTTCCACAGTCGTCTCTCTAGGCCAGAAGGTTTGCCTAGATATGTTGTATTTTGGGGGGTCTTTTAGTATGTGCTCTGCTGTCAGCACATTGTGTACATGGCTGATTCACTAATCTTGAATTATATATACATGTTGTTGCGTAATCTATTGTGTCCTGTTCTGAGGCGCAGAATAATGACTTGTTCTGGTCTGTCCATAATGTGGTAGTCATCTTGAGCAAGTTTTTGTGACTTTCTGACTGACTTGATCATTCTTTTCTTTTGGTAGTATGTAACGGTCACATCAGGCTGTGCTTCTTTGGCTCCTTCCTTAGCCAATTGATCAGCTCTGTCGTCCGTTTCCGGGTACTCCACAGTGGGATGGTATTCACTGTATGGTGACATTATGCTGACTGCTAAGTTCAGAAATTAGTGCCTTAGTACTGGCAATTTCCCAGACAGGAGCGCCTCGAGTACTGATTTTGCATCTGTCAATGGCACCAAAGATTGTGTACCATTGCTGGTATTTAGTAATTTCTCCGTTGCTATCTTGATTGCCTCAATTTAAGCATCATAGTTATGGCAGTACTTTCCTGTCGGTACTATGGCTGTGTCCCTAGTATTATTTGGGTATTCTATGTACACTCCCGCTCCTTCATTTCGAACAGCATTTTGTGCTGACCCATCTGTGTAGACTCGGATCCAGAGGTCCTGTGGGTATTCTTTATCAAATAAGCTGAGAGTGGCTGTTCTGCGCTGCACACTGTTCTGTTCTTCCTTGTCAAATATTCCTCTCACTTTTGTCTGGATTTGTAGTGGTAGTCTATGTTCATCTTTCCATGGAGTTCGCTCTGGAATAGTTTTCAGGGGGATACCAACTGTGGGCACATCGGTGGTTTCTCTACAGAGTCGTTTGCCCTGGTGAATAAAACTGCTTCTTTTCAACCGCCCCATAGCGAAGTTTTCAAATCTGTTCTTCATAGGGTGGCCTGGCAAGCTGAGGAACATTTCTGCTTGTATTAGCGTTTTCGTATCTCTGCGCTCTCTCAGTGCTTGTGTCCTCCCCATCTTCTCCATTTCCACTATAGCTGTTGATCTCATCCCTCCTGTGGTGACTCTAAGTGCTTGATTTTGCACCTTGTTTAGCTCTTGTAGTATGGTTTTTGATGCTGAATACCACTCAGTTGACCCGTATTCCAGGTGTGTTTGCATGCTCTGTTGATAAACATTGCTAAGTATTTTCCCACCGGCTCCCCATGTGGTTCCACTTAGATTTCTCAGAATGGCTATTTTCCTTCTGGCTTTTGCTACAGCTTTGTTGATGTGCTTTCTCTATGTCAGCCTGCCATTAAATGTTACTCCAAGGTATGTTGGTTCTTTATCTTCTCTAAGGGGTGTTCCATTTATCTGGATGATCCCTGCCTTTTGTTTTGGAGAGAGTGTAAATAGAGTGATGCTGCACTTCTCAGTGTTTATGCTGACACACCATCTATTTGCCCATGCAACAAATGCATCTACAGCTCTTTGTAGCGATCTGGTGGCCACTGATGCATGTTCATTTGTGCTCCATAGAACCAGGTCATCGGCATACATCGCCGCTTTCATTCCATGAGGTAGATTAGCAACAAGATCATTGATGAAGATTAGAAAAAATGTGGGGGACAAGACTCCGCCCTGGAGGAGCACCGTGACGCAGTAGTACTTTCTTGCTCTTCCATTCACTTTATAGTTTCTCAGTTTCTTCATCAGACCTTCTTTCCAGACTTTGTCAAAGGCTTTCTTCAGATCTGTCCATGCAGCAAGCACCAGCTTCTTCTCTTGGAATGCATCCTCAATTTCTTGAGAGAGGTATGTTGTCTGATCTTCCGTAGAGTAGCACTGCCTAAAGCCAGCCTGCTGTGGCACAAGGATGTTTTTACTTTCAATGCACCACTGCAGTCTGTGATTGATGATGCGCTCCAGTGTTTTGCAGAGACAGCTGGTGAGGCTAATTGATCTGTAGCTAGAGGCAATGGAACCATCTTTCCCTGATTTTAGGAGGGGTATCATGATTGTTCTCTCCAGGCTTGTGGAACACTGCCTAAGGTCCAGCTGTTATTGAAGATCTGCAACAGCTTTGCTTTGGCCTCTGTTCCTGGGTTCCTGATCATTTCATTGGAGATACCATCAGCTCCTGGTGACTTTCTCATTTTCAATTTCTATATGGCTAGCCCCAGTTCGCCGATTGTGATAGGTGCCTCCAGAACCTCATGTACTGTTTCATTCTGTCTTGTATTTTACCATTTCTCTCGAATCTCTTGTTGTTTCTCTGGGCTAATTTCGATGTTGTTATCTTGTGTAAATGAGTCCGCAAAATGGTTAGCTGCTTGCTTTCCTGGTAAGATGTTTCCGTCTTTATGTAGTGCAATATTTGAGTTTTTTCATGTGCCCTCGTCGTTAAGTTGTTTTATTAGTTTCCACAACTTCCTTGTGTCTCTTTCAAAGTTCAGTGACTCTGTTTTCTCCTGCCAGCTTTTCCGTCTAGCCTGCAGCTTGGCCTTTTGAAATTTGGCTTTTGCGTGCTGGTATTTATTGTGGTGCTCTTGGCTGGGTTTGGCCTCTGCTTGCTTTCTACACACTTCCACATCATTATGCAACTGTTCAAGTTCACTACTCCAGTAGGGTTTATAATGTTTACGGACTTCTCTTGGTACTGTTTCTCGTGCTGCCTGTAGTATGCATTTCCCAAACTCTTCAACTACTTTATTTATGTCTTTCTCAGTAGTTCAGGTTTCTAACCAGTATGCTGGTGCGATGCTTGTACATTGCCCAGTCTGCTTTCTTGCTATTTCCACCTCGAGATGGTGCTGTTTCACTTACAAGCTCATTTTCTACAGTTAGAAAGACTGGCCGATGGTCACTGCCACCAAGTTGTTTCCCAACATTTCGTGTAATGTTCCACTCCAGGTCTGGTGAATGAAAAGCCAGTCAGGTGTAGTTGTAGTGTGCCTTGATCTCGAGTTAATCAAGATGAATCTATTCTCATCCTGCCAGTCTTCCAGTCTCTCTCCTCTCTGGTTCATGTGATCATAGCCCCAGCTCTGCGAGTGGCTGTTGAAGTCGCCACACACAATCACTTTTTTTTTCTTTTAATGGTAGAGTGTCCAGTGCCTATGGGCGGTCAATTGGACAGTAGTAATTGATCAGATGAAGGTCTGTATTGCATGTCTTAAGTGTAAGTGTCTGATACTCAGCCACTTCCATGTAAACTTCAATTTGGGAAGCAGTGATGTTATTTTTTACAAGGGTCAGTATCCCACCCTTTCGCCTGTCCTTTCGGTCAGATCGGTAACACTGGTAGCCTCTGATTTCGAAGACTATATTTTCGTTGAGGTGAGTTTCTTGCAAGCAACATACGCTTAATTTTTCTTGGTCCAAGATGTTTTCTAGTTTGTTTGGTTTTTTTTTTCCTGATTCCCTCCGCATTCCAGTGCATTATTTTTAGTCTTTGTTTGGTATGGCTAGACGCTCTATTCTCAGGTCCCCTGGCTCCACAGGACATTTGAGAAGGACCTCCAGTAGCTGTGGTTCGAGCCTTCCGAGGCATATGGCTCAGCACTGCACCTGCCTGGGGGTCCAAAGCAGGGTGATCACCATAATATTTAGCAGTAGTCGACATATTTCATAGCGTGATTGCGTGGCATCCTGATTTCTGTGGTACGCCTCCTGGCAGGTTGCCTCCGTCTTCAGCACCTGTCCTTTGCTAGAGCAGACTGTGGTCTTACTCAAGTTTAGGTGTGTAGGAATGCACACACGTGTCTGCGCAAGCATGTACGTGCATACACATCTAGAGCTTTCTGGTTATTTCTCAGCGCCAGTGACTCGCCGCCGCCCCTTCTCCTGTTAGTTAAAACAGGTCCGCCACGAGAAGGCCAGGCGTTGGACTTTTGCTGCAGTGGTGATGAATGCACGAGCCATTGGGGTATTTATGCAAGGTTAGGCTCACCCCAACCCCGCCCTCGGCTACATAACATCAACATCTGGAACCCGATGAGTCCTTCTAAAGACTTCATCCATCAAAAATAGACGAGCGAGGAGCCTTCACTGACAGACGGAAAAGCAAGAAGAGACAGACACACACAAAGGAAACCGTACCGACCGAACCCCCAACTGACGTCATAGGCGCGAAATCTGCTGCACAGAAAAGTCAATAAATTGACACAGAAGAAAAAGAAACTATACCAGCGCTATGAACCACCACAATTATAACCGTCGCCCTGCTACTGGGTGAGTGCGTGGCGCGACACTGTGAGCTGTGAGTTTCGTGTGAAGTGCTTTTGAATCTGCCCAAGTTTTTTTGTGGAACGTGACTGCATGTTCGGAGCGATGGCAGGTGGCTATGTCCCAGAGTTGACCGGTTTTTGCCTTATGCAGAAATGCGTGGCTGCTGGGCTTCTGGTTGACTGCCACTGCCGTCGGTGATGAACTGTATTTTCGTGGACTGTGTGGGTGAACATCTAGGAAACTTCCAGATAGGAAAATGACTGCCGATTCCATCAGAGATGAATTAGGTGTTTCGTGGGGGACTGGTGTGTTGACATTCTGGCGGCGGCATTAATGCACAGTGCATTTGTTGCGGGCTGTTGTTTGTCGAGACTCCTGTCTTTTCCACTTTTCACATTGGGCAGTGGGGAGCGTTTTGTGTGATATTCACTGACACAGGAACGGAGCATAATGGGGACGACCCGTTGCTGTGAAGTTGGAACTGCGACTAACTAACTAACTAATTATAACCAAGGCTAAAGAAGCCGGTTGATCGAGGTGGAAACTTTTTTTTTTTTTAAATACACATCGGATCGGATCAGACAGCAGCCATGAATTTGAATCTTGACATTCTTCCACACCCTCATTATTCTCTCACATGTTTTTCTTTTTACAAACCTTCTTCTCTCTTTTCTTTTTCTTTGTTTCTTTTTTATTTATTTTTTTATTTTGTGGTAATAAGCTCAAAGTAATTCATGTAAACATTGATAAAGAAGTTAAAATGGCATGTGGTAACCTTTGTTCGAAAAACGCGTTTTCTACCCCAGTGTATTTACAGGGCCCAACATTCAAGAGGTATACACAATTTCAGTTCTTTGTGATATTTCCTGCAGAGTCGGGGTAAAGATGTATAGTCAACTCTGTGTATATTGTTCTTGACTATACAGAGGAAAACTACAAAAATAGCGTGCTTGTTACAAAAGTAGTCCCATGCAGCTCCGCCATTATTCTACCATTATTATTCATTTATGTCTCTACTAGTTTTGTCTTCGCCGGTCTCCGTGTCGAAGTTGTTATGGACGCGGTTCTTAATCACGCTTACCCGAGTTCGAAACACATCTGCGCGAGATTTGGCAGCAGACCGCGTTGCGCTGGGTTTTAACGACATATTAGTCCTTCTGTTTAGCGCGGGCACAAAGTAATTACTTCTTATCGTTTATTAGTAATCTCTTTCTTCATTTTCAATTATTCTGAAACTAATAGTAGTTCAACAGTTGTTTATGTAACGTTAGAACTGAATATTCTAAGTTTGGTAATAAGTTTAATTTCTTTTGGTTTCCGCGAATGTATGACAGATTATTTCAGTAGAGTAGGCAAAGTAGTCTCTTGTTAGGCACTATCGCGTATATAAGGTATTGGGTCTTCACGTGTACTATATCACGGTATAATAAACCGTTGAGTTGAATGACCATCGTCCAGTTGGCCTTCTCGCCTTCCCAGGAAGTGTTCGGCGGTAAACGGAAACGAGTCTTATGACTGGCTGGTTCCAGGACCGCACTAACAGAGAAACAGCTAAAGCTGGCCACTTCTGGTTTTCGAACCCCTGACCACTGTTTAAGTAAACAAGATCTCTCACCATCACCTGGGAGATCTTTTTTTTTTTTTTTTACAAGCTATGCGTGGAGAGTAAATTGGTGGACCAGGAACCACTTCTCCTTGCAGCGAAAACCCTCGGGGAAACCCCCATGAAGTCACCAAGGAATCCCCATGAAACCCCGCGAAACCCCCAATCAACGAATGCCAGAAACCCAACGTACACATCAGTCCGCTAGTGGGAATATAGTTTCCTGTCTTGACTCCTCATGCGCCGGCCCGTTGTTATTTTAAGAACAGTGTCTTGATTATTTTTCAGTATCTTAGCACAGACATTCGTTACTTTAACCAACTTCCCTGGTTATTTTCCAATGTCACAGCATTAGACATATATTACGCTAACCAATTATACCCTAGTTATTTTCCAATTTTGTAGCACTAAACCATTTCCCACTTTCGTAGCACTAAGCAGTTAACCAACTTCTCTGGTTATTTTTTTTCCAATGTCGCAGGACCAGACATGCGTTACTCTAGCCAACAATACCCTGGTTATTTTTCAGTTTCGTAGCACTAAACAGTTGTTACTTTAACCAACTTCCCTAGTTATTTACAAGTATCGTAGCACTAGACATTTGTTGCTTTAAGCAACTATGCCCTAGTTATTTTTAAATTTCATAATAGTTTCTTCTTTTCCCAAATCACCAGTTCTGTGTGATATTTCCTGCAGAGTCGGAGTAAAGTTTTATAGTCAGCACTGTGTACATTGTTCTTGACTATACAGCGGAAAACTTCAATCAGAGCGAGATTGTTACAAAAGCTATCCCATACAGCTCCTCCCATACCCATAGACAAACCTTTGGAATCCACGGGGTAAAATACATAGAGGAACACCTACTGCAACGACACTGGAAACAAAAATAAATAGGGAAGTTGGTTAAAGTAACAAGAGGTAAAGTAAAGATTATAGTAGACACATAAATGAATAGTCTTCTTTTTATTTTTCTTTGCGCTCGCTCGCTTTGAGTGATGGACTGAATTTGCGTGTGGATAAGCTTTCCATATAATAGTGTCCCTAGCCATCAGGCGAACCCACTCCGACTTCAGAGGTACCAGTAATTTGCGTCCCCAAGTTAAGGACAACAGGGCAACATTTTAGTCCAGCTGTCCGGTGTAGGGGTTGAACTGCTAACCTCAGCATCAGCACACTGAATGTTTAAGAACACGCATTCTTACCCATTCGGCCATGCGGACCTGCAGTCTCTTCTTGTTTTTACTGTAGTTAAAAGTATCGACATCTGTGGCCGATGTGGCCGTAGTGAACACAGATCCACTTTCCCGATATACCATATTCGAAACCAACCGCAGACCTCTTCTTCTTCTGCTGTCATCCGGAGCGTTTTTTCGGACGTAATTGCTTTGTG
This sequence comes from Cepaea nemoralis, assembly GCA_014155875.1. Taxonomy (NCBI): domain Eukaryota; kingdom Metazoa; phylum Mollusca; class Gastropoda; order Stylommatophora; family Helicidae; genus Cepaea; species Cepaea nemoralis. Next base: position 264,712 of record JACEFZ010000091.1, on the reverse strand, counting down.
CCTGTTTATAGCAGACCTGCGATACTTGCGCCTTTCGGCCGACACATCAGACTTACGCAGGCATTTGTTGACCGGGTTTACCTTCCCGGATAACCGCAGACGATTTGAGAGCAGATTCCCCCCCCCCACCCCCACCCCCGCTTTGATTTTAACACTGGTATGAGCGTTGGCCGTTCAGAAAGCAATAGCAAACTAAACAAAAATGTTGCATGTCCATTGCAGGACGTTGTGATCAACCCCAGGTTAATCATCTAGGCAAGTTTATGTTCAGTAGTTTGTCATGGCTTTATGAACGAGAAGCCAAAGTTTAAATTCAACGTAATGCAGCTGTAGGGATTGAACTGCCTACCTCGCCATCAGAGCACTGGAAGTTTAAGAGCAAGCGCTCTTATTATTTCGACCACGTCCATGTCTAATGGCAAACTGCCGAAAATAAAATTGTCTAAAACTCATATATTTTTAATAAATGCAGGGATTGATTGCGACATCCTTTAAAGAACATCAACTAACTGTTATGCATTTTTCGCACACTATAACATACTCCAGGAAGTCGCCTGACAATTTTCATGAATCAGACGAAATCACCAGACATGTTTCATGAATTAGTATGAATTTTCGCTTATACAAAGTCACTGAGTTACCCCAACAATTTCGTTAATATAAACTAGCAACTTTCCAAGCACAAGAAGTGACCAAATTCCACCAATTCAAAATTATATCACTTTTCTTAAACGGACATTTCTTAGTTCAGTGTGTATCTAAAGGAAGTTTAATGCTCCACATTTCTATTGAAGCTCTCCCCTGTTCTCTATATTTATTGCAATCAGGAGAATAATAATGTTGAACGTCAGCCAGCTCCCATGAAAGATGGACTGAAATATTAATTGTGTACACGTGACCTTTCAAGTGTGGTTTGAACTGAGGTTATAAATAGTTGTGCAGCGAGCCGTGAATGTCAGCGCTAAGAAAACCCGCTGGCCACAGCTGAGTTGATGACATTTACCTGTAGTCTGCTGGGTTCTGTTGGGTGGGCTTTGTGTAGCACTGGGTGTCTTATTATCGCGTCTGTGAGGGGTGTTTTGGGTGTGTGTGTGGAGGGAGGGGGGGGGGTGGTAGGGGTTGAGAAGAGGAGAAGTATGAGAGTGGATAGTCAAAGAACACATACAGACAGGCAGACTTATTCAGACATCCATTTGGGCAGGCAGGCAGATTTAAGACACATTTAAGGCATAAGAGTGAATTAAGTGGACGCAACAACAACATACACGGACAGTTATCGCATTTAGAATTAGATTAAATACGGACTGGCCGGCCGTCTACCGCAGACTTCACACAACATTCATCAAGTTGATGACATCATGCGTGGTGACCGTCGGGTAACACTGGATGAACTGTGTTCCATATTGTCCATTAGTAAAAGCAGTGCCCAAACCACCATTAAAGACCTGAGTTATTCAAAGGTTTGCACACGGTGGCATAAACTCGATGAATGTTGTGTGGAGCCAATGCAATGACCAGTCCGGTTTGCGTCAGCCAGCGAGGATTGACCTACTTCAGCTACGTCACAACGACGTACCCAACCTCGGACAGTGCTAACATCCACTGTTGAATCTCCATAAACAATACTCAACCTCGGACAGTGCTAACATCCACTGTTGAATCTCCATAAACAATACTCAACCTCGGACAGTGCTAACATCCACTGTTGAATCTCCATAAACAATACTCAACCGTCCGTGGATGCGAATCGGGTTCTCGAATTCAGCGTTGAGGAATTGTGTGACATTACGTTGCTTTAACGTTTAACCGAACTTCTTTGGTGGCCATTTTTTCTTCTTCTTCTTCTTCTTCTTCTTCTTCTTCTTCTTCTTCTTCTTCTTCTTCTTCTTCTTCTTCCTCTTCTTCGTTCATCCGGAGTGTTTTTTCAGATGTATTTGCGGTGTATTGTTATGCACCCTTGAGCCTAGACCCTTAGGCCAACACATCCAACTTTTGTGTGCTTTTTTGACTAGGTTAGCATTCCTGGGGTACTCTCACTTTTGTGGTGCCGTCCACATCCCAGCTGGTCAAGTTAGAACGGTCGAATACTTCACGATCAGCCCTCAGTGGAAGGCAGGGACAGTCCATGGGCATTATCCGTCATCCATGGGAGGCTTCCATAGTTTGGAAGCACATGGCGCTTTGGTGCTGGGCTCACCGAGGGAATCACCTCGTCCTGCTCATGACTGCTTTAATTCCTCACTTCAATATTGATTATTTGGTTGTTTCGGGATTTGAAATTTAAATATTGAGCACAACCCACTACTGGCAACGCTGATCGAATTCCCCGCTTCACACGCCAGTGATCCGGGGCTTGTTTCCGGATCCGGTCAGGGATATGCACTACTGACGAGCTCAAACGAGAGCGAAACTCGAGTATAGTGCTTCCATATTGACGTGGATAGGCCTTAGGTTCATACCAGAATGCGATCAGCGTCACTTCAATATATTGAGCATTTCGTTCGCTACGGGCCGCTCCCCGCACAAACCAGGCCGGTCTGCAGACTGTGTTCCACTCAGCGAGCTTTCGATTCAGACATGTGCTGTTCGTTCCAATTCCAATTCCAAATTTCAAAAAAAAATTCCAAATTCGTCCTCGTCTAACCTGCTTCATCAGCTGTGGTTATAATTGAGGATCGTGGTTTTTGTGGGTTTATTCACCCTAATTCTTGTCTTGTGAGTCCTATCTCGGACTGGTTATGTAGCGTTTGTGTCTGTGACGTCAGCAGTGGTCGGCGGCTATCCTTTGTGCTCTTCTGTTGTTATGGTTTTCTTTGTTGGTGTAGGCTCCTGGCTCGTCTGGCTGCAGTCCTTATAAGGACTTTTCGTAATCCCCCTCCAGCTGGGGGATCGGTCCGTGGCTGTCCTTTGTGCATGTTTCATCTTGTTTTCTTTGGTGGTGCAGGCTCCTGGCTTTATTGGTTGCAGTCCTTAAAAGGACTTTTTATTTGGTCTTTTTTTCTCCTTTATTGTGTATTTTCTGTAGGAGCTTATCGACGTTTTCATTTTCCTCCTTGTGCATGTTTTCACAGTTGCGTTTGCGATACTGCTGCCTAAAGTTTTCTTCCTCCGTGGTCAGCCATGGGACGACTTTACCGTCATCTATATAGTACTCGAAGTCGTTCTCACGGTCGTAGAGTACTACTGGGTATACCATCGGTTTCCCCCGGAGTTTCTTAGGCTTCTTCTTTTCTTTTTCTTCCCAGCGCCTTCTGAATTCCTCGCGCTTGAGTTCCTCCTTGTCGACTGGGTATTCTGTGCCTCCTTCAGAGATCCGACGGTATAGTAGTTCCCTCTTGGGCGTTGTGGTTGGGCTGCTGGCTTCAGCTTGCGGTTCAGGCTCGGTCTCTTGGTTTTCTTCTTGCTGTTTCTCTGTGAGTTCTTGTGTGGCTTCTGTTAATTTGTTTTGAAAGAGTCCCATTTCAGCTCTATGCAATTCTCTTTCGGTCTTGATCATTTGTAGGATTTCTTCGTTCTCCTTCTTCGTCTCAGCCATGCGCTGAATCTCTTGTTTGATGTCGAGCTGGATTTCTTTCATGTCGGCCAGCAGCTTCTCATTATCGCTGGTCGGAGACGTCGTCAGCAGTGCCTTGACTTGCTTCTTCAACTCGTCTATCTGCTTTTGAAGTTGATCTCTTTCAGCTTGTGCTATACCCGTGGCTGTCTCGCCCCTCTGCATTGCTTCCTTGAATGGTGTCTTTGTGATGATGGCGATCTTTAAGACGTCTCTGTGTCTCTGCAGGTACGGACAGCCCAGGTATCTTGCTCCATGTTTGCCCAGGCAGTTGGCGCACTTTCTTTTGTTGTTGGGTGCTCGGAAGTCCGTGTCCAGCTTGGCCAGCGGACACTCCTTGAAGGCGTGGTGATCGGCGCAGTATCGGCATATTTCCGTCTTACTGCGACACGTAGCTCTACTGTGGCCGGCCTTCTGACATCTGGAACATTGCGTGATTCTTGGTATGAATCTCTCTGGTTGCTGTATTCTCTTTTTGAATGATACTGTGGTCGGCATCTCGCTGCCCTCCGACGTCACTACTGCCAAGGTTGTAGGTACCTTGGAGTAGGTGAGAAGCCGCTCCGCCTTCAAGAATCGGATGTGAAGATTCTCTTCACGTAGCTGCTTCAGGATTTCTTCATCTGTCAGCTCCACAGGAATCCGCTTGACAACCCATCGGACTGTTTTCGAGTCGGTGTTTCCGACTCTGGTGTCTTTCTCCTCCTTCTCTGCTGTCTTGGTTGACTGTGTTGGGCTGTCAATCTTCTCCCTCGTAGTAGCTTCAGTGATGGCTGTAATCTCAGGCTCTTTGATGCAGCTAGCAGGTGGGCTCTCGACGTTCTTCTTCTTGGTGTCGGCTCCCACGCTGCACATCTTGGCAACAGCGTGTTTCTTGTTGGATTTTCCACGTGACATTTTCCCGCTGATCAGGCTTCTTGACAGAATAATGCGACTTGACTTGTTAGCGCTCGCAGTGCGAATGACGGTGCTGTTCGTTGTGTCCGGAAGACATATATAGTCAGAGCTGTTCAGGGCACGACGGACAATTGGAAAACTAGCTAGTCAGAGCTGTTCCGGTCACAAGGACATTCGGAAAATTAGATAATCAGAGCTGTGCGAGCACGTGGGACATTTCACTCGGACGTTTTTGCGTTGTGTCAGTTTTACTTTGCCGCCATTAGGCCTGCACATCCCACTTCAGCGGGCGTTTTTGATCAGGTTAACCGTCCTGGAGGTTTCGAGAGACATTTTTTGTGGTGTCTCTCACATCTCAGCTGGTCAAGGTAGAACGGCCAAAGACAACCCTCAAGGGAAGGCAGGGTCAGACCATGGGCATTCCTCGCTATCCAAGGAGGCTTCGAAAATTGCAGAGCCAGCATATAGTGCTCTGAGACTGGGCTCACCCGAGGAATCGCCACATCCTGCTCATGGCTACTTTAATTCCTCACTTCCATGTATTGGGCATTTCGTGTTGCCACTGGTCGCTCCCCACACAAACCAGGGACGGACAGTCTACGGACGACATCCACTCATCAAGCTTTCTCTTCGGACTTTCACGTAATGACTTCGCTAGCCAAGCGTTCCATTTCGTGTTTTTGAGACTTTTTTCCACCTTTGACTACTCTCACTCTTTGAGTGTAGATACAGACTTTCATCGTAACCACTTCGTGCGACTGAACCGCTTTGCCACCTTAGGTATCGCTCACGAGGTAAGCTACATGTGCTGCTGGCTCAGCACACTACCTCCATGCATCAGTGAGCGAGTGACGGCCAGGCCCTCTCATCCGAGGACCCCTCATATCCCCCAGCTTAGAGTCTTCGAACAGGTATCTGAACTAAGCATGTAGCGTGCTCAGCATCTCACCCCCATTCTGCAGTAGGTGAGTATCGGCCCGGCTCTCACATCCGAGGGTTTATAGCTTAGAGGCGTTCTTCCATATCCCTCAGTTGAGAGCCTTAGAGTATGTGTCCGGACCAAGAATTTCTGCCTTCGTGCGCCTGATTTGAACTCAGTCTACCTGCAGAGCAGCAGGCTGTGTCTCTCTTGGCCTGGCCCCTAATCCAAGTACTGTCCGACACATAGTTGGGCTTCCGTCGGCTTGCTCTGCAGAAGAGTGTTTGAGAAATCCCGCTAAATTAATAAATTGCACACCAATAAAGTATTTACACAGATAAAAAATAAACAAGGAGGTATTACTAATTGACCGTCCCTCGTACATAATCACCAACGCCGTACGGCGTGGACTACAAGAATAAGAATTGTAATAGGAGACCTGGATGCCGCTTGATGTGACCAGCCCAAGACAGTCTACCTTTTTACACACATATTGCTGGTTAGTTGTCAGTTTCTCCCACCAATGTCTTTATGAATTTGTTCATTTTTTTCTCCTTTCTGTCAAACTTTCCACTGTCACCCTGCGATAACACCTTCCCGTGTTTCTGTCAATCATTTTAGTTAGAGTACATAGATCAGAACCACGTAGAGCTAAGAGTACATAGATCAGCACCACGTAGAGCTAAGAGTACACAGATCAGCACCACGTAGAGCTAAGAGTACATAGATCAGCACCAAGTAGAGCTAAGTGTACATAGATCAGCACCACGTAGAGCTAAGAGTACATAGATCAGCACCAAGTAGAGCTAAGTGTACATAGATCAGCACCACGTAGAGCTAAGAGTACATAGATCAGCACCAAGTAGAGCTAAGAGTACACAGATCAGAACCACGTAGAGCTAAGAGTACATAGATCAGCACCAAGTAGAGCTAAGTGTACATAGATCCGCACCACGTAGAGCTAAGAGTACATAGATCAGCACCAAGTAGAGCTAAGTGTACATAGATCAGCACCACGTAGAGCTAAGAGTACATAGATCAGCACCAAGTAGAGCTAAGAGTACATAGATCAGCACCACGTAGAGCTAAGTGTACATAGATTAGCACCACATAGAGCTAAGAGTACATAGATCAGCACAACGTAGAGCTAAGAGTACATAGATCAGCACCACATAGAGCTAAGAGTACATAGATCAGCACCACGTAGAGCTAAGAGTACATAGATCAGCACCACATAGAGCTAAGAGTACATAGATCAGCACCACGTAGAGCTAAGAGTACATAGATCAACACCAAGTAGAGCTAAGAGTACATAGATCAGCACCAAGTAGAGCTAAGTGTACATAGATCAGCACCACATAGAGCTAAGAGTACATAGATCAGCACCACGTAGAGCTAAGAGTACATAGATCAGCACCAAGTAGAGCTAAGAGTACATAGATCAGCACCAAGTAGAGCTAAGTGTACATAGATCAGCACCACATAGAGCTAAGAGTACATAGATCAGCACCACGTAGAGCTAAGAGTACATAGATCAGCACCAAGTAGAGCTAAGAGTACATAGATCAGCACCAAGTAGAGCTAAGTGTACATAGATCAGCACCACGTAGAGCTAAGAGTACATAGATCAGCACCAAGTAGAGCTAAGAGTACACAGATCAGAACCACGTAGAGCTAAGAGTACATAGATCAGCACCAAGTAGAGCTAAGTGTACATAGATCAGCACCACGTAGAGCTAAGAGTACATAGATCAGCACCAAGTAGAGCTAAGTGTACATAGATCAGCACCACGTAGAGCTAAGAGTACATAGATCAGCACCAAGTAGAGCTAAGAGTACATAGATCAGCACCACGTAGAGCTAAGTGTACATAGATTAGCACCACATAGAGCTAAGAGTACATAGATCAGCACAACGTAGAGCTAAGAGTACATAGATCAGCACCACATAGAGCTAAGAGTACATAGATCAGCACCACATAGAGCTAAGAGTACATAGATCAGCACCAAGTAGAGCTAAGAGTACATAGATCAGCACCAAGTAGAGCTAAGAGTACATAGATCAGCACCAAGTAGAGCTAAGAGTACATAGATCAGCACCAAGTAGAGCTAAGAGTACATAGATCAGCACCAAGTAGAGCTAAGAGTACATAGATCAGCACCAAGTAGAGCTAAGAGTACATAGATCAGCACCACATAGAGCTAAGAGTACATAGATCAGCACCACGTAGAGCTAAGAGTACATAGATCAGCACCACGTAGAGCTAAGAGTACATAGATCAGCACAACGTAGAGCTAAGAGCAGGTATTTCAGAACCGCGTTGAGCTAAGAGCCATGTCTAAAGTAAGTAAGAAAAGAACCCATTTGACTTGAGCCTTTGACTTGACATAATCTTGAGGAGTATCTGGCATTGGTTTTTTTTTTTTAAATGAGTTACAGTAAAGTTTGAATAACGAAGACACAAACAATAGATTGCACGATTTATTGCCTGGCATATTTCGCTGCATCTCATCAGGTACATACTGCAGAATTCACACAACATAAAGTAAATTAACTAGATCGCGTCATCAATTGCTAGGCTCATGCTCGAAAGCGGCCATGTGATTGATAGACATTGCCTTTCGCGTGTTGTTTAACACACAAAATACTCGCTTGTTAAAGTGTGCAGAAGCAATAATGATTACTCTACGCAAGCCAGATTTGTGCAAACAGAAAGACATGTTAGTCAGCTTAAAATTACCGTGGTAGACAATTGACATTACTGTGCGAACTTGTGTATATTTCAGCTTGAAGGATTTATCTAGTTAATTTACTTTATGTTGTGTGAATTCTGCAGTATGTACCTGACGAGATGCAGCGAAATATGTCAGGCAATAAATCGTGCAACCTATTGTTTGTGTCTTAGTTATTCAAATTCACTATGGGAAAACATTGTTTTGAATTACAGTAAAGTACTCATTTGCAAGCCCAGTCCCATATGTTCATATTTGATACACCAAGCATCACTCGAGCATTGATGTGGTAAAAATCACCGGCCGCTTGTACTTCTCAAGACACTTCACTGTGCTAATGTTAGGCTGGATCGATCTGGCAGCCTAGGTCAATTTTAAATACCCATCTGGATGTGGATGTGAACCCATGCCCACTGAACCGGCAAGCAAGCGTTGTTAACCACCACTGCCCGACCGCGGCCCCCGAGAGCCAAGTATCGGTAGTGAATTATTCTTGATCAGGCGGCTGCAACAGTTCACTGGGAGGATATAGAATATCAGCGTGGGGCCCGTCGAATTGACCAGATGTGGTAATCTTGCTAATGAGATATGAGGAGAATACTCTGACGCAAACATACATTGGTAAAACCATTAGGAGCATAACTACAGCCCTTATTCTGTAATTTACAAAGCATAACAAGCAAATGGAGAAACTGTAAACAGTCATATATATTTCGAAACATAGATCTTAAACTGATAACCAATCACTTAGAACCACCAACACCGGCACAAGATGATTACCATATTACGGACAGACCCGAAAAAATATAATTCTTATTTTGCGACTAAGAACAGGATACAATTGCTTGCGCAGCCACGAGCATGCAACGTTTAAGTTTGGCAAATCAGGCATGCGCATCATATGGATTGGCACCCTAGACAGCAGATCACGTATTCCAAGACTGCCCCGAATACGACACATCAAGGCAAGTCTTATGACCTGGAGAAACAACATTGGAAGCTAAGCTTAACGGATAACTTAAAAATTGCAGTATATTTCATACAAGAGACAAAATTGCAGATACAGACAATTTATTTCAGTCGAACAAAAGAAGAAGATGATAAGCACCACAGATATGGCATGGAAGAAATTGCCAGACTTAGCAAGGAATATAGGCTTTTCGTGAGATGGTTGGGCGGTGGTAGTGGTGGTTGGATGGAGGTAGGGCGGGGATCGCTACACGCCAACTGTAGGAAAGAAACTGACAAGGTAGAAGGTTAACAAGCGTAGAAATGTTATCGTTTATACCCAACCCGTAAGCCGTTAGACGAAAGCGAAAAGAGGAAGTAGAAGTTGGTTTCAGCAGATCTTCCACCCCCACACATTTTACTATAGCTCATTCCATTTTTGTGTATGCCATTATTGTAACCGTCCACATCAAGCAACTGCTGGTTATTTGTTCAATGGCTGCAACCACACAGTTATTCTACGCCTTAATTTTGGCTTATTGACTACTTCACGCCCCACACTCAGCAAAATAAGAGTATTATGGTCATGTAGAATAACTGATCACTGTCTCCTACTTATATCAGTGGTGAGGTGTGTTAATTACATCGCAACGCTTCCAAATCAAACCGCTCTAGGCGTCTGCCTAGCTTGCCTTGTGGATTCTTCAGGCTTGGGCTCGCTTGGGGATGCTTTACCATGAACCCTTACACTAAAGGGTCTTATATATTTACATTTGAATCGCAAGGCAAGGTTTCATGCGTATGCCTTCGCTAATGGTCACTGTACTTTCTTGCTGTTAGCAACTAACGTCTGTATCAGACACACCTCGCCAGCCATGCAACATTCCCACCTATCTGTTCCCGCGAAGTTGCTAGGCAACATCTTCAGTGCCCGCCATTACCAATCAACATGAGGTAGCGCAGCGCTGGCCTCGTTTTCGGACGAGATGCTGTTTGGGGTGGGTACAAGCCCTGCTGCACTCCCCAAGATCACATTTAAATCGAACATTTTGCACAATCATTGATGCACGGTTGTTTGTTTTAAATGCACCTTGTCGCTTGTTGCATGAGCAAATATTTAGCAGCGTTACAAATCTTAAAACGATCGTCTTTATTCATATTTTTGCACTGCGCCAACCGTGTTGACGTAAGGCACAGCAAGGCCGGGATGGTGTACAGCGTGGGTAGGCGGGGCTTGCAGCTTGTTGATGTCATCCTAGTCATTTCTCATGTCAGGTCGGGGAAGTGGCGGATACAATTAGCCGCGGCACAGAACCAAGTAGGCGGGGTTTACACATACATAACCTATAGTCTGTTTCTACTGATAATTTCAGGACTCTTATTTTCCGTTGTCAGTTATGATTTTTTTAGATATTTCTTTTCTTCATTGTTAGTTCTGTTGGTATCTTCCATGACATGTTACAAAGTAATGTAATATTAGTTTTTTCTTTCTTAAATTTCAGTTCATCAATTTTAATTTCTGCTTTACTAATAAACACAATAAACTCCGTGGTTAAGAAAGGGTCGCTGGTAATACAATATAGGATTCTCGATGATCAGGATCAGTCCCAATGGTCACAGATCAACAATTTAGGCTTCTTCTTCTTCTTCTTCTTCTTCTTCTTCTTCTTCTTCTTCTTCTTCTTCTTCTGTTACTACTTCCTCTTCTGCCGCCGCTGCTTATCTAAAGTCAGGTAACAAAGAGAGGTATGCAACGACGACTGGCATTCGCTCATCTTGTCCACAATGACATTCATTGCTTTCATTAATCCCTCTTCTGCATGGGCAGTCTTTCGTTTGTCCTCTCTAGTATCTAAGCAATATTTATTTCTGATGTTTGCTGTGATAGGCAGTCGAATCTTTTATTGGCTGCTTTATAAACAAAAACCAAAGTGATATCATAGCTGTTAGTTGTGTCTATCTTTGTTACATTATGCATTCTTCCGAAGTATTTCACCTCTGGCGTTATAATTGTTGCTTTCTTTGGTGATACTATTCAGACATGGCACTGTTAGCATATGGTTGGAATGGAAAACCTTATGAAGCTATGGATCTGTGCGTTTTTTTTTTTTTTTTTAAATGTCGAATGCTTTTCATCTCATTTCATCTTGTTCCTCTTGTACCTTTCGGTTTCAAGGTGACGCATAAAAAGCGGGAGAGTGCTCTTTTACGGGCTTCATGTATCGATATTCCCATGGACTCTGCTATTCCCTCCGTCCATTGTTTATGTGGTCGGCCTTTTCTTCTGCTTCTATTTGGTCTGTACATCATTGCTTGTTGTGGTATACTGTTAGTTGATAACCTTGTTATATGACCAAACCATTTAAGCTGCTGCCTTCTAATAAAATCTAGTGCTACTATAACCCCCCACGTCAGTCCCGATTTCTTCATTTCTTCATTTCTGATCTTCTCTTTTCTTGACACATTGAGTATTCTTCTCAGGAATCTCATTTATGTTGTTGTAATATTTCTTTTCTCTTGTTCTGTCATTGTCCAGGTTTGGCATTGGTAGCATGGAGTTGGTAGGAATATTGCGTTTTAGAGTGTTTTCTTAGTAATTATTGATACATTTTTATTCTTTAGTATTGGTATAATTTGTCAAATGAGTTGGTTTGCCTTATTGCATCTATTTTCGATCTCTTCTTCTGAATTGCCATTTGATGATACAATACTTCCTAAGTACTCAAAGCTCTTTATTTGTTTCAGGGGGTGTTCTTTTAGATGAATCTTTGTTGGTTTTTATTCTTTGGTTAAAGTCATTATATCTGTGTTAGTGGTGTAGTGGTGCTATTTTTCATGTTATGTTCCATACACAATTCGCTTAGTCTGTTCATGTGGTCTTGTAATTCTGCTTCTGATGGAATGTTGAGAAGTTGTTCAAAGTACTGCCTCCATCTTTATAGGAGTTGTTTTTGTTCACTTATTGGTTCTCCTTTTCCGCTGTTAATTATTTTAGTTGGGTCAAAGGGTTCTCCTCTGATTCTCATTGCATTGATCTTTTGGTAGAAGTTTCTAGTTGCCTCCTTGTAGTTTTTATTTAGGGCTCAACTAAATACAATATGATATCCATTTAAGATTGGGCTCAACTAAATACAACAAGTTATTCATAAAATACAGTGCTCAACTAAATACAAGTTATTTATAAAATACAGTGCTCAACTAAATATAACATGTTATTCAAATAATACTGTCTTCAACTAAATACACCATACTATTTGTAAATGTTATGTTTCTAAGCTTCTCCGATTCAAGTACAACTATTACTGCCCGGCCGCTTCTACTTTCTTCATACATAAATCTCTAACAGTTATTTCCCATGTTTAGATAACTTACTTTGTACAAACATTGGCCGGTTTCCCTGGCGAAGAGGTTAAGGACATTGTTCGTAACTCCGTATACTCACGTGCGAAACACAGCTGCTCGAGATTCGGCAGCAGATCGCGTCGCGCTGGCTACTTACCGAAAATATGTGAGCCGGTCGTTCGAAAAGCAATGGCAAACTACTAAACGTAAAACTTGCCAAAACATCAACAACAGCTGAAAAATGCTGGTGTTGACTGCAAAGTCCTGTAAACAAGGATATGCGGGGGGAAAACAGATTGTCCTCAGCTGTAAATGTTATTTTTCTAAGCTTCGCCAGTTCAAGTACAGCGATTACTGTCCGGCCGCTAATATTTTCTTCATACAGAAATCTCTAACAGTGACCTCCCGTGTCTGGATGACGTACGAAAGTCTGCTCGTCGGGCAAACATGACGTCTGTGCTGGAGAATTAACCCCGGTCAAATGTGTTAGCATATCAGTGATTAATCAATTGGCCACGAGCCTGTTTATAATTGCGAAATGGATTAATAACAGTATAGTATGCGACACGTCTTCCACGTGTTTATTCACTTCTGTCTCTACTTCTCTTCTCTTGTCCGTGTGTTTAAGGGTCTTCCTTTATTTCTTCTGCCACGTGGACATACAGAATTGGTCCGTAAAACTGCGCACACAAGAGGTATTAACATGAACTTAAGAGACACATACATGTACAGAGAGACATACACAAACACACGCAGATGCACAGAAAGTGCGAGGGAAAGAGAGAGAGAGAGAGAGAGCGAGAGAGAGAAAGAGAGAGAGAGAGAGAGAGAGAGAGAGAAAACACATTAAACCACGTGACAGGGTTCAAACACTATCATGTTCACACCGTCGAACACTAGTAATCAGGGCGTGTCCAGAATCGGAGTGCCGGCTTCGTAGCGAAGAGTTAGGGACGCAGTTCCTAATCCCGTATACTGCGCTCGAAACACAGACGCGGGCGATTTGACAGCAGACCGCCTTGCGTTGGTTTTTTACGAAATGGTATGGATGCCGGTCGTTAATAAATCAATGGCAAACTACTGAACGTAAATTTGCTAAGAGATCACAACAGCAAAAAATGCTGGTGTTGACTGCGACGTCCAGTAAAGGATATGTAACTAACTTTTAACCAGACTCGGAAGTTAGGGAGATCTAAAAACAGGCGTCAAAACACATACCAAATAATATTTAATCTATCTATATATATAAAATAGAATGTCTGTATGTATGTCCTTTATGCCTTCGCGAACGGTCCATCCGATTGAGATGAAATTTTCTACACGCCTTCCTCTCATTCCCGTGCTACCAACTGTCATAGTTTGTTAGTGTAAAAATAGTTATTTACTTAATATTATTTAATATTTTAATTTACATTATATAGTATATATAGCGTGGGGACATAACTTCTAATGGCATTGCTATATATGTAAAATTGTTGCATATTTCTCAAATAGGTGGAGCTTTTCGCTACAGTTATCTGCAGGCATATACGTTATAATCCTTCTCCTCCTCCCCATCCTCCTCCCCCTCCTCCTCCTCCCCCTCCTCCTCCTCCCCTCCTCCGCATCCCTCCTCCTCCTCCTCCCCTCCTCCTCCTTCCCCTTCTCCCCTCCTCCTCCTCCCCTCCCCCTCCCCTCCTCCTCTACTCTTCACCACCTCCTCCTCCTCCTATTCCCCCTTCTCCTCCTCCTCCCCCTCCTCCTCCTGCCCCCTCCTCCTCCTGCCCCTCCTCCCTCCTCCTCCTCCCCTCCTACTCCCCTCTCCTCCTCGTCCCGTCCCCCTCCTTCCTCTCCTCCCCTCCTCCTCCTGCTCTCCTCCTCCTTCCCCCTCCTCCTCCCCCTCCTCCTCCTCCACCCTCTTCCTCCTCCCCCCTCCTTCTCCTCCCCCTCCTCCTCCTCCCCTCCCCCTCCTCCTCCTCCTTCTTTTTCTTCTGCTGCGTTATAATATATAATGATAAAATTTTAAAGGCATTTTCAAAGTTTTCATATAAATAATGCATCTATTTTTAATACATGAAAATTTTCTAACTCATCTTTTTTATTTCTCTTCGACATCTATACAGTCATCCCAGCATTTATTGCGTTTTCGTGATATCTTGGTAAGTTTGGGCCGGGTCGTCTTTTTTTTTTTTTTTTTGGAACGGGAACGGGAGCAGGGGCTGAATATGAATAAAATGAGACGCTCCCTGCCAGGGGCTGGGCGAAGCCGGGCCAGGCTTCTTATTTGGGAACGGGAACGGGAGCAGGGGCCGAATATGAATTAAATGAGATGCTCCCTGCCAGGGGCTGGGCGAAGCCGGGCCAGGCTTCTTATTTGGGAACGGGAACGGGAGCAGGGATCGAATATGAATTAAATGAGACGCTCCCCGCCAGGGTCTGGGCGAAGCCGGGCCGGGTCAGACAGACAGACAGATAGACAGACAGACGGACAGAGAGATAGATAGTCGGTAACGGGAACGGGAGCTTTTATTACTACTTATATGAATTAAATGAGATGCTCCCCACCAGGGACTGGGCGAAGCCTGGCCGGGTCAGCTAGTTCTTTATAAATTTATTATTTATATTTTGTGTTCAAAATCAAAACACAACGAAGACCCACATTTAAAGAAAATACATAATTGTTCTTTTTTTTTTATAAATTTAATTTTTATTAAAAATCAAACGCCATAATAATTTAAACAACAACAAAAACAACAACAACAACGACAACAACAACTTCAGTAAGCACATAAATCTCAAAATAGAAACTAATAAAAACAAATGTGTTATTAATTTTAATTTGAAACCATACAATGGTAACAGTATGAAACAATGTGACAACGTACGAAGAACCCACAGCAGTCTCCTTCGTCCAGGCTCCGTTCTCCTATAGCTATCTATTGTTGCACAATTTACTGCCTGCCATATTTCCCTGCATCTCGTCAGTTGTATACTGCAGAGTTCTTTATCATATTTTTTGTTTTGTTTTTTGTTAGCATATCCTTTTACAGGACTTAGCTGTCAACACCAGCATCTTTCAGCTGTATGTTGATCTCTTGGCAAGATTACGCTCAGTAGTTTGCCATTGCTTTCTGGGCGGCCGGCTCACATACCCCGTAAGTTACCGATGCGATTCGAACCACTGCTGGGTTCCAAATGTTGCTGTATGTAGCCGAGGCGCGGTGTTGGGGTGAGCGCTCAACATTGCTCAAATACCTCAATGGCTCGTGAATACATAACCTATGCAGCAAAAGTCCAACTCCTGGCCTTCACGTGGCGGGCCTGTTTAAACTAACAGGAGAAGGGGCGACGGCGAGTCTCTGGCGCCGGAAAATAACCAGTATGCTCTAGATGTGTATGCACGTACATGCATGCGCAGACAGGCGTGTGCGCGCGTACACATCTACACTCGAGTGAGACCACAGTCTGCTCTAGCAAAGAAAGGTGCTGAAGACGGAGGCAACCAGCCAAGAGGCGCACCACAGAAATCAGGATGCCACGCAATCACGCAAAATGGAATATGTCGACTACTGCTAATCGTTATGGTGCTCGCCCTGCTTTGGACCCCCAGGCAGGTGCAGTGCCGGGCCCTATGTCTCGAAAGGGTCCAACCCCAACTACTGGAGGTCCTTCTCAGATGTCCTGTGGAGCCAGGGGACATGAGAATAGGACGACTGGCCATACTAAACTAAGACTTAAAATAATGCACTGGAATGCGGAGGGAGTCAGCAACAAAAAAGTAGAATTAGAAAACATCCTGGACAAAGAGAAAGTAAGCATATGTTGCTTGCAAGAAACTCACCTCAATGAAAATATAGCCTTCAAAATCAGAGGCTACCAGTGTTACCGATCTGACCGAAAGAACAGGCGAAAAGGTGGGATACTGACCCTTGTAAGAAATAACATCATGGCTTCCCAAATCAAAGTCTACATGGAAGGGGCTGAGTATCAGACACTTAAACTTAAGACAGGTAATACAGATCTACATCTGATCAATTACTACTGTCCAAGTGACCGCCCACAGGCACTGAACACTCTACCACTAAAAGAAAAAATGATTGTGTGTGGCGATTTCAACAGCCACTCGCAGAGCTGGGGCTATGATCACATGGACCAGAGAGGAGAGAGACTGGAAGACTGGCAAGATGAGAATAGATTCATGTTGATTAACAAGCCGTCCGACCCACATACTTTCTTCTCGAGATCATGGCACTCTACAACTACACCTGACCTGGCTTTTCATTCACCAGACCTGGAGTGGAACATTACACGAACTGTTGGGAAACAACTTGGTGGCAGTGACCATCGGCCAGTCTTTCTAACCGTAGAAAATGAGCTTGTAAGTGAAAGCAGCACCCTCTCGAGGTGGAACTACAAGAAAGCAGACTGGGCAATGTACAAGCATCGCACCAGCATACTGGTTAGAAACCTGAACACTGAGAAAGACATAAATAAAGCAGTTGAAGAGTTTGGGAAATGCATACTACAGGCAGCGCGAGAAACAGTACCAAGAGGAGCCCGTAAACAATATAAACCCTACTGGAGTAGTGAACTGGAACAGTTGCATAATGATGTTGAAGTGTGTAGAAAGCAAGCAGAGGCCACACCCAGCCAAGAGCACCACAATAAATTCCAGCATGCAAAAGCCAAATTTCAAAGGGCCAAGCTGCAGGCTAGACGGAAAAGCTGGCAGGAGAAAACAGAGTCTCTGAACTTTGAAAGAGACACAAGGAAATTGTGGAAGCTAATAAAACAGCTTAATGACGAGGGCACAGGGAGAAACTCAAAAATTGCACTACATAAAGATGGAAAAATCTTAACAAGAAAGCAAGCAGCTGACCATTTTGCGGACTCGTTCGCACAAGATAGCAATATCAAAATTAGTCCAGAGAAACAACAAGAGATTCGAGAGAAACGACAACATACAGGACAGAAGGAAATAGTACATGAGGTTCTGGAGGCACCCATCACAATCAGCGAACTGGAGCTAGCCATATCAAAACTGAAAATGAGAAAGTCACCAGGAGCTGATGGTATCTCCAATGAAATGATCAGGAACCTAGGAACAGAGGCCAAAACAAAGCTGTTGCAGATCTTCAATAACAGCTGGACCTTAGGCAGTGTACCACAAGCCTGGAGAGAAGCAATCATGATACCCCTCCTAAAATCAGGGAAAGATGGTTCCATTGCCTCTAGCTACAGACCAATTAGCCTCACCAGCTGTCTCTGCAAAACACTGGAGCGCATCATCAATCACAGACTGCAGTGGTACATTGAAAGTAAAAACATCCTTGTGCCACAGCAGGCTGGCTTTAGGCAGTGCTACTCTACGGAAGATCAGACAACCTACCTCTCTCAAGAAATTGAGGATGCATTCCAAGAGAAGAAGCTGGTGCTTGCGGCATGGATAGATCTGAAGAAAGCCTTTGACAAAGTCTGGAAAGAAGGTCTGATGAAGAAACTGAGAAACTGCAAAGTCAATGGAAGAATGTACAAATGGGTGAAAGCATACTTGCACAACAGAAGAGCCCGAGTACAGATAGACGGACTCAAGAGCAAGAAAGTACTACTGCGTCACGGTGTCCCACAGGGCGGAGTCTTGTCCCCCACACTTTTTCTAATCTTCATCAATGATCTTGTTGCTCACCTACCGCATGGAATTAAAGCGGCAATGTACGCCGATGACCTGGTTCTATGGAGCACAAACGAATATGCATCAGTGGCCACCAGATTGCTACAAAGAGCTGTAGATACATTTGCTGTATGGGCAAATAGATGGTGTGTCAGCATAAACACTGACAAGTGCAGCACAACCCTATTTACCCTCTCTCCAAAACAAAAGGCAGGGATCATCCAGATAAATGGAACACCCCTAAGAGAAGATAAAGAACCAACATACCTTGGAGTAACATTTGATGGCAAGCTGACATGGAGAAAGCACATCAACAAAGCAGTAGCAAAAGCCAGAAGGAAAATAGCCATCCTGAGAAAGCTAAGTGGAACCACATGGGGAGCCAGTACGAAAATACTTAGCAAAGTTTACCAACAGAGCATACGACCACACCTGGAATATGGGTCAACTGCGTGGTGTTCAGCATCAAATACCACACTACAAGAGCTGGACAAGGTGCAAAATCAAGCACTTAGAGTCACCACAGGAGGGATGAGATCAACCCCTATAGTGGAAATGGAGAAGATGGGGAGGACACAGGCACTGAGTGAGCGCAGAGATACGAAAACGCTAATACAAGCAGAAAAGTTCCTCAGCTTGCCAGGCCACCCTATGAAGAACAGATTTGAAAACCTAGCTATGGGGCGGTTGAAAAGAAGTAGTTTTATCCACCAGGCCAAACGACTCTGCAGAGAAACCACTGATTTGCCCACAGTTGGTATCCCCCTAACAACTATTCCAGAGCGAACTCCATGGAAAGATGAGCATAGACTATCGTTACAAATCCAGACTAAAGTGAGAGGAATATTTGACAAGGAAGAACAGAACAGTGTGCAGCGCAGAACAGCCACTCTCAGCTTCCTTGATGAAGAATACCCACAGGACCTCTGGATCCGAGTCTACACAGATGGGTCAGCACAAAATGCTGTTCGAAATGGAGGAGCGGGAGTGTACATAGAATACCCAAATAATACTAGGGACACAGCCAGAGTACCCACAGGAAAGTACTGCCATAACTATGATGCCGAAATTGAGGCAATCAAGATAGCAACAGAGAAATTACTAAATAACAGCAATGGTACTCAACCTGTGGTGCTACTAACAGATGCAAAATCAGTACTCGAGGCGCTCCTCTCTGGGAAATTGCCAGTACTAAGGACACTACTTTCTGAACTTAGCAGTCAGCATAAAGTCACCATACAGTGGATACCATCCCACTGTGGAGTACCCGGAAACGACAGAGCTGATCAATTGGCTAAGGAAGGAGCCAAAGAAGAACAGCTTGATGTGCCCGTTACATACCACCAAAAGAAAAGAATGATCAAATCAGTCAGAAAGCCACCAAAACCTGCTCAAGATGACTACCACGTTATGGACAGACCAGAACAAGTCATTATTCTGCGCCTCAGAACAGGACACAATAGATTACGCAACCACATGTATACAAAATTCAAGATTGGTGAAACAGCCATGTGCACATGTGGATTGGCGTCGCAGACAGCAGAGCACATACTCCAAGACTGCCCAAAATATAACATATCTAGGCAAACCTTCTGGCCTAGAGAGACGACAGTGGGAGATAAACTCTATGGACCACTGTGTGAACTGAAAAAAAACAGTTCAATTCATGCAAGAGACGACATTGCAGATATAGACATATTTCAAGCGAACGAAAGAAGAAGAAGAAGAAGAACCACTGCTGATTTGAACCGTCATCACGTTACCTGACGAGAGTATACGAGATCACGGAGAAAAGTCATAACCTCTAAGCCACGAAGCCGGCCTTTATCATATTAAGTGAATAAATTATAAACCTTGATTGAAACACCAAAAACACATATTCACTTATTGAATTGAGTTGAGTTGAACTAAGAACCGACGTCACTGCACTGAGGATATTCCCATATGCGCTCCGTCCCCTCGTTCAACAGCCAGCGAAGAGTCACACTACTAACCGTTCCCACCGCTATGTGATTGAAGGTTCTCCTGGTTCTTTCTAATATATTGTTCAAATGTGGAGCATTTGTTATCTTCATTTCCCTGCTGTAATTTCAAATTGAAAACGAACTCTTTCTGCTAGCATAAAACTAGCTGGAGGGTGAAATTAGTGGGTGAAATATCTGGTCTCAACAACAAAGAAGAGAGAAGTTGACCCCATGCACGCTGTCAACATATATGGTCTCCACACAAAGATGAGAGAAGTTGCTCCTAATTGAACCCAGAAACATATCTGTCTCCACACAAAGATGAGAGAAGTTGCTCCTAATTGAACCCAGAAACATATCTGATCTCCACACAAAGATGAGAGAAGTTGCTCCTAGTGCGTTGTCAACATATCTGATCTCCACACAAAGATGGGAGAAGTTGTTCCTAGTGCGCCCTGTCAATATATCTGATCTCCACACAAAGATGAGAAGTTGTTCCTAGTGCGCCCTGTCAACATATCTGATATCCACACAAAGATGGGAGAAGTTGTTCCTAGTGCGCCCTGTCAACATATCTGATCTCCACACAAAGATGGGAGAAGTTGTTCCTAGTGCGCCCTGTCAATATATCTGGTCTCCACACAAAGATGGGAGAAATTGTTTCCTAGTGCGCCCTGTCAATATATCTGGTCTCCACACAAAGATGGGAGAAGTTGCTCCTAGTGTGCCCTGTCAACATATCTGGTCTCCACACAAAGATGAGAGAAGTTTACCTAGTGCACCCTGTCAACATATCTGATCTCCACACAAAGATGGGAGAAGTTGTTCCTAGTGCGCCCTGTCAATATATCTGGTCTCCACACTAAGATGAGAGAAGTTGTTCCCAGTGCGCCCTGTCAACATATCTGATCTCCACACTAAGATGAGAGAAGTTGTTCCTAGTGCGCCCTGTCAATATATCTGGTCTCCACACTAAGATGAGAGAAGTTGTTCCTAGTGCGCCCTGTCAATATATCTGGTCTCCACACAAAGATGGGAGAAGTTGCTCCTAGTGCGCTCTGCCAACATATCTGGTCTCCACACAAAGATGAGAGAAGTTGACCTAGTGCGCCTTGTCAATATATCTGGTCTCCACAAAAAGATAAGAGAAGTTGACCTAGTGCACCCTGTCAACATATCTGGTCTCCACACAAAGATGAGAGAAGTTGACCTAGTGCGCCCTGTCAACATATCTGATCTCCACACAAAGATGAGAGAAGTTGACCTAGTGCACCCTGTCAATATATCTGATCTCCACACAAAGATGAGAGAAGTTGCTCCTAGTGCGCCCTGCCAACATATCTGATCTCCACACAAAGATGGGAAAAGTTGCTCCTAGTGCGCCCTGTCAACATATCTGTCTCCACACTAAGATGGGAGAAGTTGCTCCTAGTGCCTCTGCCAACATATCTGATCTCCTCACAAAGATGGGAGAAGTTGTTCCTAGTGCGCTCTGTCAACATATCTGTCTCCACACTAAGATGGGAGAAGTTGTTCCTAGTGCGCTCTGCCAACATATCTGATCTCCACACAAAGATGAGAGAAATTGCTCCTAGTGCGCTCTGCCAACATATCTGATCTCCACACAAAGATGGGAGAAGTTGCTCTTAGTGTGCCCTGTCAACATATCTGATCTCCACACAAAGATGAGAGAAGTTGCTCTTAGTGTGCCCTGTCAACATATCTGATCTCCACACAAAGATGAGAGAAGTTGCTCCTAGTGCGCTCTGTCAACATATCTGATCTCCACACAAAGATGGGAGAAGTTGCTCCTAGTGTGCCGTTCAACATATCTTATCTCCACACAAAGATGAGAGAAGTTTCTCCTAGTGCGCTCTGCCAACATATCTGATCGCCACACAAAGATGGGAGAAGTTGCTCCTAGTGTGCCCTGTCAACATATCTTATCTCCACACAAAGATGAGAGAAGTTTCTCCTAGTGCGCTCTGCCAACATATCTGATCTCCACACAAAGATGGGAGAAGTTGCTCCTAGTGTGCCCTGTCAACATATCTGATCTCCACACAAAGATGAGAGAAGTTGCTCCTAGTGTGCCCTGTCAACATATCTGATCTCCACACAAAGATGGGAGAAGTTGCTCCTAGTGTGCCCTGTCAACATATCTGATCTACACACAAAGATGAGAGAAGGTGCTCCTAGTGCACACTTATTGCATAGGATACATTAGACAGTAGTAAGATTCAATAAATCACAGATGCCAAGTGTAAGACAGGTATCAAGAGTAAGATAGGTTCCAAATGTAATAGCATGTGTAAGACAGGTACCAAGTGTAATACCGAGTGTAAGACAGGTACCAAGTGTAATACCGAGTGTAAGACCGAGTGTAAGACAGGTACCAAGTGTAATACCGAGTGTAAGACAGGTACCAGGTGTAATACCGAGTGTAAGACAGGTACCAGGTGTAAGACGGGTACCAAGTGTAAGACAGATACCAGGTGTAAGACAGATACCAAGTGTAATACCGAGTGTAAGACAGGTACCAGGTGTAAGACAGGTACCAAGTGTAATACCGAGTGTCCCCTCTGCCATGCGTCCACCTTGACGAGGTAGAGGGGCTTGTGCGTTCCAATGACCCCAAGAGCTATGCCGACGGTAGCACAGCTACTGGTAGGGTCACCCATGTCGGACAGGTCAAGGGAGAGGGACCAGACAAAGTGACGCACAAACCTGCTGCCTTGTAGGTAGACTGGGGACAGTCAAAGGCTAGGGAAAGCATCCCGAACAAATGCTTGTCGAAATCGGATGTACTGAGCCATAGGCTTGACAAAGAAGTGCAACGTAACTTTATCATTTCATGATGCCACAGATGAAAATTAATCGTTATGGTGCTAATCCCGTGAAGTCCCATCAGGCGGTGATAGTGCCGGGCCCCCTGCCTCGAGGGGGTCCACCCATGACTACTGGTGGTCACCTTCCCCTGTGCTGTGGAGTCAAGGCACAGAGGAGTAGGTTAAGAGCTATTGACCAAACACCCAGGACACTCAACATACTACAATGGAATGCAGAAGGAGTTTATAACAAGAAAGCCTCCCTAACACAGCGTCTTCATAAAGATGGAATAGATGTGGCATGCATTCAAGAGACACACCTCAACGCCAATCGCACATTTTCAGTCAAGGGATATCAGGCCACACGTTTCGACCGCGAAGGACACAAAGGAGGAGTTGTAATACTTACACGAAATACAATACCTTGCAGCGAAGTATCTGTGATCTCTGACAACCAAACGGAAATTATAGGTGTTGATATAATGATAAAGGACGTGAAAATAAGAATTTACAATCTGTATAGCCCGGCAGATAAGGATCTTACACTCTCAAACATGAAAATAACTGACACAAATTGCATTGTTGTCGGAGACTTTAATAGCCGTTCAGAAAGATGGGGATACCCAGATACTGACAAAAGAGGAGATGAAGTGGAGGACTGGGAAATAGACTCAAATCTCCATCTACTCAACAAAGCGGATGACACACCGAGCTTCTACTCCAGAAGATGGATTACCACTTCTACTCCAGACTTAGCTTTCTGCACAGGAGACATCCTCCACAAAATCGATCGCCATGTACTTGACCAATTAGCAGGTAGTGACCACAGACCAATCAAGCTTGTAATAAATATGGAGTATGTTCCACAGGAGCAAAAGCCTTTGCCCCGCTGGAATTACAAACGAGCAGATTGGGACAGATTTGCCATACTAACAGACAAATATTGTGAAAACATAAATACACGATATGGCAACATGAAGCAAATGGTGGAAAGTCTAAACAGAGCAATAATACAGGCGGCCACTGAGTCTATTCCAAGAGGAGCGAGAAAAAATTACAAACCATACTGGACTGAGGAACTACAAATTTTGGAGGACAAAGTTGAAGATGCTAGGAAGACCGCAGAGAGAGAACAAACAACTGAAGCGAACATCTCTCTCAAAGCCATCTCAGCAAAATATAAAAGTACAGTAAATCAAACAACAAGAGATTGTTGGAGGAAAAAAAACAGAAAACCTGAATTTTGACAGGGATGGAAACAAACTATGGAAACTAGTGAAAGCCATGAACAATGAAGGACCTAGAAACAAACAAATAACAATTAAACAAGGAAATGCCTTGCTTACAGGAAAAAAGGCTGCAAATGCACTAATGGAACACTATGCCAGTGCAAACCACATTGATATTACAGCCGAACAGAAGAAAGCAATCAAAGATAAACAGATACATCATACATATACAGAGACAGCAGCAGAATATATGATGGCAAATCTAACAATGGAAGAAATGGAACAGGCAATGAATACCCTAAAAAAGAAGACATCACCAGGAAAGGATGGAATCACAAATGAAATGCTAATAGGACTAGGCACTAAGGCAAAAAAGAAACTACTAGCAGTCCTAAATTACAGCTGGAAGAGGGGAATAGTCCCACAGGCATGGAAGGAAGCTATACTAATACCAGTCCCAAAGAAAGGAAAAGACCTGGAAGAACCAAATGGCTATCGACCTATCAGTCTTCTTAGCTGTGTAGGAAAATTAATGGAACGCATTATCAATGGCAGGCTAACATGGCATCTGGAAGAAAACCAACTCTTAACACCTCACCAAGCAGGATTCAGAAAGTACAGATCCACTGAAGATCAAATAACCTATATAGCTCAGGAAATAGAGGATGCCTTCCAAGAGAAAAAGCACACACTAGCGGTCTGGATAGATTTAGAAAAAGCATTTGATAAAGTATGGAAGGAAGGACTGAAAGTAAAACTGCAAAAAATGCATGTTTGTGGGAAAATGTACAAATGGATCAGCCACTACCTTGAGAACAGAACTGCCAGGACAAAAGTACAAGGACAAACCAGCAAAATGATGCTGTTGGAGCAAGGTGTCCCCCAAGGAGGAGTTCTTTCACCAACATTATTCCTAGCATATATAAACGACATCACGGAAAATTTTCCAGCCAGAGTACACACATCATCCTTTGCAGATGACCTAGCCATATGGACATCTGAAGAATATATTAGTACAGCTAACAGCAGAATACAGCAAGCCCTATTAGCGCTAGAGGACTGGTCAAAATCATGGCTAGTGAAGATAAGTGAGGAGAAAACAACATGCACAGTGTTCTCCCTCTCAACTAAAACTCAGCAACCTAAGCTGGTATTGAATGGAAAAATGTTGCGCCATGAAGAAAATCCAAACTATCTAGGAGTCACCTTTGATCGTCGCCTGACATGGAAGACACAGGTTGAGAAAAATCGAACAAGAGCAAGGCAAAGAATGGCAATCATGAAAAAGCTTGCTGGTACAACGTGGGGAGCAGATGAGAAAGTTCTCAAGAAGTTATATACTGGACGGGTGAGGCGAGTACTAGAATATGGCATCGCAGCTTGGGCAACAGCAGCTAAGTCAAACTTTAACAAAATAAGTAGAGTCCAAAATCAAGGAATGCGAATCATAACTGGAAGCCCGAAGACAACGCCTATTAATGAACTAGAAAAGATCACTTGTTTACAACCAATGCAGGATAGAAGAGATAGCAGAGCCCAGCAACAAGCTGAAAAATTTAGAAGATTGACAGACCACCCTATGTATAAAAGGTTTAGTGGTTTTGGAAAGGGAAGACTGAAGCGTAGCAACTTTGTAGAAACTGCAAAACGAAAGATTAGGGCAGATCCCATACTTAACATATCAACAGTCAAACCCATTTACAATGCAGACAAGTTCCCAGCTTGGAGACAGCAGCAACTGCCTGAGATGATAGAAAACATTCCTGGTATTGAGAAAAAGAACACTCAGCATGAAACCGAAAGAAGAGAAATAACCCTAAACTACATAAAAGAACATTACCCAAGCAGCAATTGGACCCATGCATATACAGATGGATCAGCCAAAAATTCAGTAGAGAATGGAGGAGGAGGAATTCTCCTAAATTTAAAAAATGGAGTGAAAAAAACACATTCAGTGGCAACTGGAAAGTTTTCAAGTAACTTCAAAGCGGAGGTAGAGGCTCTGAAAACTGCAGCAGAAATGCTCTTGATGGAGGAAAATAAAGAGACGCAAATAGCTATCTTTACAGATGCAAAGTCAGCTGTCTCAATACTGAAGAGCAATAACAGCACAGAAATAGCTGACCTAAGAGCAGCACTCCATGGTCTATGCCAGAAATCACAAAAAGTTGTAATACAGTGGATCCCATCACATTGCAGTATACCTGGAAATGAAGAGGCTGACAGACTGGCAAAAGAGGGCGGACGACTACCACAGCCTGACATAGACATAACCTATAATGAGGCAAAGAGGTTGATAAAAAGCACTTATAGAACCAAATGGGAATCAGAGCATCCAGGCCACCAGAAGGATGATGCATATTACAAACTCGACCGAAGAGAACAAGTAGCAATCTTCAGACTCCGCACAGGACACAACAGGTTGAAATACCACTTGTTCAACAAACTAAAGATAGGAGATACAGATGAATGTAATTGTGGAACTGGTAAAATGACAGCTAAACATTTGCTGCAAGAGTGCCCAATATATGCAGAACAGAGAAAGATATTTTGGCCCACACCTGCTTCATTCGAGGACAAGCTCTATGGAAATATCAACAAGCTCAAGTCGACTGCAGCTTACTTTAACTGTATTCAGGTTGACATTTAAATGTACATGAAGAAGTATTTAGACTGCCACACTTCATACCACAGGCATGTCGGTTACACAAGCCTCCCAGAGGCATGAAATGGAATATTGCTTGGATAGCAAATCCATTACGTGGAAAGTCCGAATCAAAAGCTCACTGTGTGGGCTTCAAAAAAGGTGGAAAAAGTGTCCTAGTGGCACAAAATGGAATATTGCTTGGATAGCAAATCCATTACGTGGAAAGTCCGAATCGAAAGCTCACTGTGTGGATGTCATCTGCAAACTGCATTCTTCTGGCTTCTGGAAGAACAGCCTATGGTGAACGGAAGGCCCAATATACGGAAGTGAGGCTAAGCAGCCATGTGCAGGACGTGACGATTCCTTGGGTGAGCCCAGTACCAGAGCGCTGTGTGATGGCTCTGCAATTATGGAAGCCTCCTTGGATGGCGGGGAATGCCCATGGTCTGCCCCTGCCTTCCCTTGAGGGCCGACCAGGATGCCTTTGGCTGTTCTATATGGGCCAGCTGGGATGGGAGATAACACAACAGTGAGAGTCTAACGTCCTAAGAAACCCCCGGGAAGGTTAACCCGGTCAACAAATGCCCGCAGAAGTCGGATGTGTCGGCCTAACGGCGCAAGAACGCAGCTCTGCTGTAAACAGGCACAACGCAATCACGTCCGAAAAAAAAACTCCGGATGAACGAAGAAGAAGAAGATACCGAGTGTAAGACAGATACCAGGTGTAAGACAGGTACCAAGTGTAATACCGAGTGTAAGACAGGTACCAGGTGTAAGACGGGTACCAAGTGTAAGACAGATACCAGGTATAAGACAGATACCAGGTGTAAGACAGATACCAGGTGTAAGACAGGTACCAGGTGTAAGACAGATACCAGGTGTAAGACAGATACCAGGTGTAAGACAAATACCAGGTGTAAGACAGATACCAGGTATAAGACAGATACCAGGTATAAGACAGATACCAGGTGTAAGACAGATACCAGGTGTAAGACAGATACCAGGTGTAAGACAGATACCAGGTGTAAGACAGATACCAGGTGTAAGACAGATACCAGGTATAAGACAGATACCAGGTGTAAGACAGATACCAGGTGTAAGACAGATACCAGGTGTAAGACAGATACCAGGTGTAAGACAGATACCAGGTATAAGACAGATACCAGGTATAAGACAGATACCAGGTGTAAGACAGATACCAGGTGTAAGACAGATACCAGGTGTAAGACAGGTACCAAGACACAGAAACTGGGAGACACTAGCCACTATGCCAACGCTTCCCCCCCCCCCCCCCCCCCCCCCCCCCCCCCCCCTTTGCATATTATATCCAGATTAGTTCTTCCAATCTTCCACGAGTAACCAATCACAGGCCACGGACAGTTTCAGCGAGTGTCATACACAAAAATGGAGGCTAGCATGGCCGAATGGATAAGAAGAACGCGAATTATTAAACATCCGGTGTGCTGATGCCGAGGGAAGGGGTTCAACTCCTACAACGGACAGTTGGACTAAAATGTTAGCGTCTCGTCCTTGCGTTGACGACGTAAATTACAAGTACCTCTGAAGTCGCTGTGGGTTCGCCTGATGGCGAGGGACACTGGTAATAGGGAATGCTAATTCACATGCAAAATTCAGTCCGGCGCTAATAGATGTAGTGTGTACGGACTACGCTTGAGTTCAAAGCGGGCGAGCCCAAAAATAAATAAATAAATAATAAATTTTAAAAAACAGTACACTGAAATGGCAGCGTCTGTGACCTAGGGGCCAGTGAACGCAGTTCCACAATCCCGACATGCCGGATTCGAAGTCAGCCGCAGGCCGTGGTGGAGGAGGTCGCGTTATCTTGACCTCCACAATGGTATGAGCGTCGGCCGTTTAGTAATGGCAAACTACTATATGACAATAAGAAACAGCAAATGAATGCTGGGGTTAATTGTGACGTCATGTAAAGGACATGCAGGTATTTTTTAAATAGTTAACTGGAGTATCTGGTTGTTGTGTCCTAGCGCCATCTTTAGCCAATTCGTCAGTCTTATCAGTTCCTCGGATCCACTGCAGTGTAATTCTACGTCGATGACCTATTTGGGCCAGCGGATCTTGTGTGGCATGGAGGAATATCATCAGCAGAGTTGATCCAGGACACCAAAGACCGAGATCTGTGGAGAGCCATGGACGCCCACGCCAGCTGACAGAGCACACGATGATGATGATTAGGACAGCTCCGGGAGCTTGCTGAATTTTAGTGATTGAAGAATAGACAGTGCATCAGTTAACAACATTCTTTAAAGACAGCTCTCTCTCTCTCTCTCTCTCTCTCTCTCTCTCTCTCTCTCTCTCTCTCTCTCTCTCTCTCTCTCTCTCTCTCTCTCTCTCTCTCCCTTCCTCTCTCTCTCTCTCACACACACACACTCACTCACTCACACACACACACACACACACGTACGTGAGTATAAACGTTAAAACGCATGAAAATCCATTTTAACACATTTTATTTAAGCATTCTTGTCACCATCACTGCTTAGGTCAATGTTACGTACGTACATGTTACATTATTACAAATGAATCAACGCGAGGCTTTATGTTACCCCAGCGGGCGTACACCAACCACGGCATCGCTGTCATCAACAAAGATAGGAAATAACATTGTTATTATTGGACATACAAGAAGTATGATACAGGGAGGGGAATAACATTACTACAATGGACATACGTGGCTCGTTACATTACCACAGACTTTCAAAAGCATGTAACGCTTCTACATTGGGCATATAAGACTCGTTATATTACTACAAAGGACATTCTTATTATTCTGAACTTAATTCCCCATTGCCGGTATCTCTGGCGAAGGGGTTAATGACGCTGTTCGTAATCCCGTATACTCACATGTGAAACACAGCTGCACGACATCCGACAGCGGATCGCGTCGCATTGGTATCTAACGGAGGGTATTAGAGCCGGTCGTTCAGAAAGCAATGGCAAACTACTGAACGTAAAAAAACTTGCCAAGACATCAACAGCAGATGAAAAATGTTGGTGTTGACTGCAGTGTCCTGTAAATAGGATATGCAAAAAAAAAAAAAAAATCCCCCATTGGGAACTAAGCCCTCAACCAAAGCATGCCAAGCCGTTGTAGCTTTTCCTATCTCTTGCACACGCTCTCCCCCTCCCTCCCCGGGTCCTTCTCAATAATATTCATCTCTGTCTGTTCTCTCTTTCTCTTCTCCAAGTTTTGGTCTCCCCTATTATTTCGTTTGCCTTGTGGTCAAAGTTAACAAAGGAATTACTACAGTCGACATACACGCTCGTTACATCGCTACAATGAACGTACATGGCTCATTACATTAGTGCAATGGACATTACAATATTACAACAACAACAACAACAACAACATAACACATATTTATGATAATGTATATGTCACAATGTTCTATATAATAACTGAGTGACATGGTCGTTGTCTAGGTTTCAATGTTCCTTGTATGTCACTATGGAGTGTAAGTAGATCTAGCCACCTGTCTCACAATGCAACTCACCCCAGTAGTACACATCCATCAGTCAGTGAACAAGATTGCTTTGGCGCACATAATCCTTTAATACAGAAAGAACACAGACAAACGGAACATGTTTATACATCCAGAACACAATGTAATCGACCGAATAAATATATCCTCCTCACAACTTAATCCGCACACATCACTGCCTTCTCAAGGCCTCCTTAATCTCAAATCCACAAGACAGTTAATCCAGCTACTATCCACGGCTGGACCTCACACAATCCAACCCACACACTGGGTCTAGCCTTCACTAACTATCCAACCCACTCTGGGTTCAGGCCTTCATTAAATATCAAACCCAATGTGGGTTCAGGCCTTCATTCAAAACTCCGAGAACAACACAACACAGGACGGAGCTCTCTTTCTTACTCCCCGACCAGCTCGGAGTCACACATCAACTCTCCACACGATCCGACCTGCAGTCGGTCTCAGCCCCAACTAACTTCCCAGTCTCCTGACTTCACACACAACTCAACTGTCTCTCACCCCATCCACCCTGGGGGGTCTGTACCCACCCTCACCATTATTTCTCAGGGTTGGTTGTTTTTCTCGTAGCCAGGTCACTCACCTCAATGTCAATGACCCAGGCATGTGTCATTATACAGCCAGAAAAGGGATATTTCCACTCATTTAGACCTGTTGGCTATATACTTCTAGGCTCAAATCTTCTTAGACCAGTCGGTACTCTACGATTGATGACAACATCAAGCCGGTCGTGAACATGGATCAACCAGCACTAAATGGGAGGATTTGATTGGCCCCTGACACACGTGAACAGCAATCGTCGGCCATCTTAAATGCCGTTGAATGTCGAATTATAAGTAAAACGTAACACAAATGTAGATATTTTTACATACAAAGTGAGTAAGGAGAGGGGTGCGCATACTCCAGAGAGGGTGGGGGTAGACTGAAATGTAAACAGCAAGAGATATATTTGGAAATAAGTATACGCACAGATAGGTAGATAGATAGGTAGGTAGATTAGATAGACAGATGACGGAAAGAAAGAAAGAAAGAAAGAAAGAAAGAACTAAAAACATTCAGACAGACAGACAGACAGACAGACAGACAGACAGACAAAGAATACAGGAGATAAATACGAAAGCAGATATGCAAATAATCAGAGGAAGAGATTGAGAGAAGAAGAGGGAGAAATAACGAGAGACAGAAATACAGACAGCATTGGAAAAATCCGCTAACGAGATACAGAAATACAGACAGCATTGGAAAAATCCGCTAATACGTAAACAGTCAAGTAGAGAGAGAGAGAGAGAGAGAGAGGAGAGAGAGTGAGAGGAGGGAGGGAGAGAGGAGAGAGAGTGAGAGGAGGGAGGGAGAGCGGAGGGCGCAGAGAAAGAGCGAGAGAGGAGGAGAGAGAGGAGGGGCACACACACACAGAGGGAGGGGGGGGGGAGAAAGAGAGAGAGAGAAAGAGAGCAGAAACATGGCTAAAACCTATACCACTGGAGCAAGGTGTCCCCCAAGGAGGAGTTCTTTCACCAACATTATTCCTAGCATATATAAATGACATCAAGGAAAATTTTCCAGCCAGAGTACACACATCCTCCTTTGCAGATGACCTAGCTATATGGACATCTGAAGAATATATTAGTACAGCTAACAGCAGAATACAGCAAGCCTTATTTAGCGCTAGAGGATTCGTCAAAATCATGGCTAGTAAAGATAAGTGAGGAGAAAACAACATGCACAGTGTTCTCCCTCTCAAATAAAACACAACAACCTAGGCTGCATAAAAGAACATTACCCAAGCAGCAATTGGACCCATACATATACAGACGGATCAGCCAAAAATTCAATAGAAAATGGAGGAGGAGGAATTCTCCTAAATTTAAAAAATGGAGTGCAAAAAACACAGTCATTGGCAACTGGAAAATGTTCAAGTAACTTCAAAGCAGAGGTAGAAGCTATGAAAACTGCAGCAGAAATGCTCTTGATGGAGGAAAATAAAGAGAAGCAAATAACTATCTTCACAGATGCAAAGTCAGCGTCTCAATACTGAAGAGCAAAAACAGCACAGAACTAGCTGACCTAAGAGCAGCACTCCATGGTCTATGTCACAAATCCAAAAAAAAGTTGTAATACAGTGGATACCATCACATTACGATATACCTGGTTGACAGACTAGCAAAAGAGGGCGGACGACTACCACAGCCTGACATAGACATAACCTATAATGAGGCAAAGAGATTTATACAAAGCACGTATAGAACCAATTGGGAATCAGAGCATCCAGGCCACCAGAAGGATGATGCATATTACAAACTCAACCGAAGAGAACAAGTAGCAATCTTCAGACTGTGTGTCCGCACAGGACATAACAGGCTGAAATACCACTTATTCAATAAACTAAAGATAGGAGATACCGATGAATGTAATTGTGGAACTGGTAAAATGACAGCTAAATATTTGCTGCAGGAGTGCCCAATATATGCAGAACAGAGAAAGATATTTTCGCCCACATCTTCATTTGAAGACAAGCTCTATAGAGATACCAACATGCTCAAGTTGACTGCAGCTTACTTTAACTACATTCAGGTTGGCATCTAAAGGTGCATGAAGAAGTATTTAGACTGCCACACTTCATACCACAAGTATGTGGGTTACAAAAGCGTCCCAGAGGCTCGAAATGAAATATTGCTTGGAAAGCAAATCATTACGTGGAAAGTCCGAATCCGAAGCTCACTGTATGGATGTCATCTGCAGACTGCATTCTTCTGGTTTCCGGAAGAGCAGCCTGTGGTGAACGGAAGGCCCAATATACGGAAGTGAGGCTAAGCAGCCATGTGCAGGACGTGACGATTCCTTGGGTGAGCCCAGTACCAGAGCGCTGTGTGGCGGCTCTGCAATTATGAAAGCCTCCTTGGATGGGGGGAAGGAGGGGGGGGGGGTAATGCCCATGGTCTGCCCCTGCCTTCCCTTGAGGGCTGACCAGGGTGTCTTTGTCTGTTCTATATGGGCCAGTTAGGATGGGGGATAACATCACAACAGTGAGAGCCAAACGTCCTAAGAAACCCCCGGGAAGGTTAACCCGGTCAACAAATGCCCGTAGAAGTCGGATGTGTCGGCCTAACGGCGCAAGAACGCAGCTCTGCTGTAAACAGGCACAACGCAATCACGTCCGAAAAAGAAAAGAAAAAAAATCCGGATGAACGCAGAAGAAGAGGAAACTATACCCACGAGGACAGAACAACAGGTGAACATAAAGACACCGCTGAGCTATAGCGAGACGGACTGGCAAAACAGACATGCTGAGATGGCAGTCGGAAATATAGAAAT
This sequence comes from Cepaea nemoralis, assembly GCA_014155875.1. Classification (NCBI taxonomy): domain Eukaryota; kingdom Metazoa; phylum Mollusca; class Gastropoda; order Stylommatophora; family Helicidae; genus Cepaea; species Cepaea nemoralis. The sequence goes on along the minus strand of JACEFZ010000091.1, from coordinate 231,152 downwards.
TCGATAGATAAATAACACTCACAGACTTGGGGTGTGAAGTGCATAAAAGCGCGCACACTCACACATACACGCTCGCACAAACACACACTTAGGAAGTAGATAGGCAGATGGTTGGTGACCAACATTTCTCGCCTGACGTGTAATCTTGGTGCAACTAATCCTATTCTACCCAACAAATCATGGAGAAATTACTGTACAGATGATAATAATGGTAAATGTGTGACTGCGGGCAGTTCACAGAATACACACCTCTGCTAATGTGAAAACATACAATCCAGTTAACGACAATCTATCACAGATCCTCGAATTATAAACGTCAATTAAACAAGTGCATCACACATGTGGAAATACACAAACCACTATTAAACAATTGTATCACACATGTGGAAATACACAAACCACTGCTAAACAATTGTATCACACATGCGAAAATACATAAACCACTATTAAACAATTGTATCACACATGTGGAAATACACAAATCCATATTAAAAACGGCATCACATATGTGGAAATACACAATCCCTTATTAAACAACTGTATCACACATGTGGAAATACACAACCCCCTATTAAACAACCGTATAACTGGTGTGAGACTTCGGCGTGGCTGAAGGGATAAGATCCCGTAAACTTGCGGCATGCTGAGCACACAATGAGCCGATCGTTTCCTACACGCTTCAGTTTGAACTTCAATGTTGGCTTCTCGTTCATAAAGCAATGGCAAACTACTGAATGTAAACATGCCTGAAACATCAACATGTGGTTGGGGTGAATCGCGATGTCCTGCAAAGGACATGCAATTATTGTAGTCACACATGTGAAAAAACACAAACCACTGATTACATAACTAAATCACACATGTGAAAACACACAAACCACTGATTAAATAACTAAATCACATATGTTAAAGCACACAAACCACTGATTAAACACCTCTGTGACACATGTGAAAAAACACAAACCACTAATTAAACAACTAAATCACACATGCGAAAACTCACAAACCCCTGATTAAACAATTCTATCACACATGTGAACACACACAAACCACTTTTTAAACACCTCTATCACACATGTGAAAGCACACAAACCACTAATTAAACACCTCTGTCACACATGTGAAAAAACACAAACCACTAATTAAACAACTAAATCACACATGCGAAAACTCACAAACCCCTGATTAAACAATTCTATCACACATGTGAACACACACAAACCACTTTTTAAACACCTCTATCACACATGTGAAAGCACACAAACCACTAATTAAACACCTCTGTCACACATGTGAAAAAACACAAACCACTAATTAAACAACTAAATCACACATGCGAAAACTCACAAACCCCTGATTAAACAATTCTATCACACATGTGAACACACACAAACCACTGATTAAACAACTAAATCACACATGCGAAAACACACAAACCACTGATTAAAAAACTATCACACGACGTGAAAACACACAAACCACTGGTTAAACAACTATATCACACATGTGAAAACACACAAACCACTGATTAAACAACTCTATCACACACATGAAAACACACAAACCACTGATAAAACAACTCTATCACACTTGTAACAACACATAAAGTCACAGTCAAAACACAACCAACTGTTTCAGACAAGTAACAATACATAAAGACAATGTTAAAACACTATTAACATCTTCAGAATAGATACCGTTGTTTTATTAATCGTCTGGATCTATTCTCTTCAGCGACCCTTACAAATCTGGCATAATTACTTTGGTCATGCTATATTTAGCACATGGATATTAAGGTAAAGTGAAACATGTAAGCGATATCAGGCTGGAATACATGTACAACACTGCTGCGTACATCACACATGTGAGACACACGGTATTCTAGGCATAATCCAGATTGATGAACTTCTGGCGAGTCAGCAAACTATATGAAATAGACAAAGTAAGCTATACACAATCGAGATAATGATCTACTGGCGAGTCAGCAAACTGTATGAAATAGACAAAGTAAGCTATACACAATCGAGATAATGATCTACTGGCGAGTCAGCAAACTGTATGAAATAGACAAAGTAAGCTATACAAAATCGAGATAATGATCTACTGGCGAGTCAGCAAACTATATGAAATAGACAAAGTAAGCTATACACAGTCGAGATAATGATCTACTGGCGAGTCAGCAAACTATATGAAATAGACAAAGTAAGCTATGCGCAGTCGAGATAATGATCTACTGGCGAGTCGGCAAACACACTACATGTGAGAGACACAGTAATCTATACACATGGTGAACTTCTGGCGTGTTAGCAAACTACACGGAACAAAGCAAATTATACATAATCGAAATAATGAACTACTGGTGAGTCAGGAAATAAACAACATTGTAAGAGACATAGTAATTTATACACAATCAACACAATAACTGTTGGCGAGTAATGAAATACATTTTGATCATAGTAAACCAATAATCTAATAATAAATATACTTCTTAAAACCACACAGCAAATCTTTGTAACCAAACTGTTCAAAATGCACTGTAACCATACATCCGAAACTAGACTTACATGAGCCCAAACCAATTGTGAAAATGTTCCAAAATTAAAACAACAATAGAATCACATTAGAAACACAGGTTTAAAATGTATACACAAAAACATGATTAACTTAAAATCTCAATCAAACATGGTTAAACCGAAAGATTGAAATACATGGTTAAAGTATACATTCACAGAACATGGTTAAACCGTGTGTTGCCGGGGCCCAAAAGGGAAGCAAAGAATAGCAACACTGCAGCCTACCACGCATGTCGTAAGAGTCGACTAAGGAGGCTTGATGGTTCCGTCGCCCTGCTACTGAGTGAGTGCGTGGTGCGACACTGTGAGCTGTGAGTTTCGTGTGAAATGCTATTGAATCTGCCCGAGGTTTTTGGAATGTGACTGCATGTTCGGGGCGATGGCAGATGGTTATGTCCCAGAGTTGACCGGTTTTTGCCTTATGCAGAAATGCGTCGACGATGAACTGTATTTCGTGGACTGTGTGTGTGAACATCTAGGAAACATCCAGATGGGAAAATGACTGCAGATTCCATCAGAAATGAACTGGGTGTTTTGTGGGGGACTATTGTGTGACATTCTGACGGCGGCATTATGCACAGTGTATCTGTGCAGGCTGTTGTTTGTCGAGACTCCTGTATTTTCCACTTTTCACATTGGGCAGTGGGGAGCGTTTTGTGTGATATTCACTGGCACAGGAACAGAGCATAGTGGGGACGACCCGTTGCTGTGAAGTTGGAACTGCGACTAACTAACTAACTAACTAAGGTTGAACTATAAATTCACAGAACACTGTTAAACTATACATTCACAGAACACAGTTAAACTATTCATTCACAGAACACTGTTAAACTATACATTCACAAAACACTGTTAAACTATACATTCACAGAACACAGTTAAACTATACATTCACAGAACACTGTTAAACTATACATTCACAGAACACAGTTAAACTATTCATTCACAGAACACTGTTAAACTATACATTCACAAAACACTGTTAAACTATACATTCACAGAACACAGTTAAACTATACATTCACAGAACACTGCTAAACTAAATGCCTACAATGTGTGATTAAATGGAGGTCGGCAGGGTTGAATGGATAAGAGCGCTTGCTCTTGAATATCCGGTGCGCTGATGCCGAGGTAACGGGTTCAACTTCTACACCTGTCAGTTGGACTACAATGTTGACTTCTTCTCCCTTGACTTCAGGGAGTTAATTACAAGTACCTCTGAAGTTGGAGTAGGTTCGCCTGATGGCGAGGAACACTGAAAATAGGAAAGTAGTTGCACAGCCTACACAGGACGTCGCAGTCAACCCCAACATATCTTTGACGTTTGTGATATCTTGGCAAGTTTACGTTCAGTAGTTTGCTATTTGTTTTTTGAACGATCGGCACTAATACCATTGTTAGAAAATCAACACCAGTCAGTTTGCTGCCAAATCGTCCGCTGCTGTTTCGAAAGCGGTATGCGGGATTACGAATTACGTCCATAACCACTCGGCACAGAGCCGGTGAAAGTAATCCACAAAGTAATCCCTGTGTACTAGAAGCACATGTATGGACTACGCTTGAGTTCAAAGCGAGCGAGCGCCAAAAAAAAAGGTAATAAATAAACCAAGAAAAGAAAGAAAAAAAAGAAAAGAAAAGAAACAAAAACAACAAAAAATAATAAAGAAAGAAAGAAAGAAAGAAAGAACAAAGAAATAAACTGAAACCAAGCTTGTACACACGCTTGCCAACCCGGCTGTCAGGAGTTCGCAGCCATCTATCCTGTCTAGAAAAAACCATTGGTGTTTAGACTACGAGACTGGCTTGACAACGCAGCCGTACTGGTGGGGAAAAATGTCAAAGCCTGACACTACTGGGGATTGAACCACGACCACTGTGTTATCTTGCTAGCACACCAGCGACAAATATACAAGCATGAAGCTAGTGTGAGTGTTTCACGTGAGTTTATCATAGCTTGAGTGAGTGTATCGTAGCTCGTATGAGTGTATCACAGTTTGTGTGAGTGTATTATGACACACGTATATAATATGCACGCCTGATAGTGTGAGTGTACCGTAAATCGTGTAACTACATCACGCGTGAGTGCTCCTGGACACGCGTGTTGAGCCAAACTTGGTCAACTGGATTGCAGCAGCTCTGTTCGAAAGAACTGTCGTTGGGATGCTGCGCATGTGCCTCGAAGCTCCAACGTATCTTAATGGGTCTACCCAGGGAACACCACAGCAAAGTCAGCAGGCCTCGTGTGAGTATATCATAGCTCGTGCGAGTGTATCATAGCTCGCGTGAGTGTCACATAGCTCGTGCGAAAGTATCACAGCTAGTGTGAAAGTATCATAGCAAGTGTGAGTGCACCATAACTCCCGTGAGTACATCATTGCTATTGTGAGTGTACCATTGCTCGTGTGAAAGTATCATAGGTAGTATGAGTGTATCATAACTCCTGTGGGTGTACCATAACTCATGTGAGTGTATCATAGCTCGTGAGTGTGTATCAAAGCACATGTTATTATATCAGAGCAAATGTATAAATATATAAGCAATCAATCTCTTTTGGCTGCATCAGAACACATCCCTACATATGCTGGAGGGAAACTTTCAAAAGTCAGTGTTTAAATTTGTAAAAATAATCATGTTAACAACTCTACTTATGTCTGGTAAAAAACAAAACGAAACCGCGAGACTAACAAACGCATTTACAGCAATATAACAAAACACAGTAAGCGTGAAGTATTTCAGCGTTGCTACCAACAAACATTATGGACGCGAATAAAAACAATCACTTCACTGTATCACCCTTGTGGCTATCACGCAGACCAGGAAAATCAAACTCAATTTCTCAGCGGGCCAAAACTCACATCACACCTAAGGTTGCGGACCGGACAGGATACACATTCAATAAGCCGAAAATTAAACCTTTTTTAAACATTAATATAAATTAAAACAGAAACAACTTTTAATAATAAAACATCATTGGTATACACATTTTCACTCTTATGTCAATTTGTCAGAGCACGATGTTTGGCATCTTTTCTTGGCTACAAGGTCGTTTATTGATTATGTGGTTGTTTCGGGATATGTTGGGAGTAAGTCTCAGATTATATTCTTTGATCACAGCCACATTATCTCCACAAATTAGACACACAGGTTTACCGCCAATATCAGTAAACACATATTCAGCCTCCCAGGGCTTTGAAAGGCTCTGTTTTCAGAGTCAAATTTTCTCTTGGCCATTTTAAAGGCTAGCTTTGATTTTAAAAGATTGTGCTTCTACCGACAGACTCCTGATTGATATCAGGTTAGCCGTAGCGGGAAAAGGTGATGTAATATACGGGCATTACACTACTTTCATATTTTATGCGCCAATCCAAAACCAGCATCTGAACGTTGCTAGCTCACTATAACGACGAACACCAACTCACTACACGACTTTTAATTTCGCTTATTCTGATCGAAGCGAGAATGCTCTCAGGCAGCCTATCATTCGGAAGGCTGCTAATTAGGGAATTTGATTTGCACTTTATATCGTGACCATAAAAAATATTTTTGCCTAAAATTCTCTCTTGGGCCGAATATATTTGTACGTCGGTTGAAACCTCTCGGGCCTGATATGATTGTACGGCGGGCCGGATGTGGCCCGCGGGCCTGAGTTTGACACAAGTGACGTAGACAATTAAATAGATGTAGGTGTCCCTCTGCACAGATTACGTTCGCCTAAGTGATTTCTTCGGTTATATACTTTTATTATCAATTAAGTATTCCCATTTCGACGATGACCGCTGCCCCGTGTCTACCGTTAAGCATTGGAGAGATTTGAAGTTTCCAAGCTCAAGCCAGCGTAAGGCCTGGAACTCATTGAGTGTGTGAAGTGACCCCTTGCTCGTCATCTGCCGCTAGGATTCTCGGTTCTGCTCTAGCATTACAGCTGGAGCTTCTTAGGCTGTAGATTAGTTGCATATCTTTTACAGGAGGTCGCAATCAACCACGGCATTTCTTGGGTGTTTGTGATTTAATGGCAAGTTTATATTCTGTAGTTTATCACTGCTTTCTGAACGACCGACACTCATACCATTGTATGAAAAACAGCGCAAGACAGCCTGCTTCCAAATCGCCCGCCGCTGTATTTCGAAGGCGGTATGCGAGACTGCAAATTACATTCGTAACCCTTTAGCCACACCACTGGACGTAGATAGAAAGCAGTAGCTGATTGGGCGTTACTCCACAATATGTCTGTATCACTTTTATTTGTTGTCACCCCACAAAGTTAGTTCCATGTGTGTTGCTTTACTGATTTTCAATATTTTTTTTTTTTTTTTAACTATGTGAATATAACATGCACGAAATGTGAGTGATTGGAAGAGCCGAATATACGACGGGCCTGCTTGTGATCTTTTGAAAATAAAGTTCGTTAGTTCGTTGTGCAGTGAACGAAAGAAGAAGAAGAAGTTCGTTGTTCTTCAGTTTCTACTTCATATTTTGCTTAATTCCCCCCCCCCCCCCCCCCCCGCTTTTTTTTCATATCTTCTTCCTAATGTTATTCTTCCTCCTTTTCTGTGCAAACTCTCAGAGTCAGTCTGATCATATTTACAGAAATCAGCAGTTAACTGAATGCTGTCAACATCTCCATAAAATGTTTCCTCAAATGGAGCAGACGTGGGTCAAACTAATTGTCTCTGCTCTCTTGGACACTCTTGCATCAACTGTTTAGGTGACTGTTAATTTACCATACCGGTCTCTGTGGCTAAGGGCTTGCGAACGCGGTTTGTGAGCCCGTATACCCGGGTTCGAAACACGGCAGTGCTGGTTTTTTCGAAAAAGGTATAGGAGCCGGTCGTTCAGAAAGCAATGGCAAACTACTGAACGTAACACTTGCCTAGTACATCAACAACAGCTGAAAATGCTGGTGTTGACTGCAACGTCCCGTAAGGGATACGCAACACAATTTTTTTTTTATTTTAAATTTACCATTGCCACAGTTACATTCATCATTGTGTCACATCTTGTGTACTGAACACATGGCACCTCAGCATGTTACGTCATGTGCGGAGTCCAAATAAGACAAATGAAATCAAATAAGGTTAACTGTGGTAAAGCTGTGAGAAAGTCTTTCGTCTCAATATCCTCCTTTCTGTTTCCCGCGATGTGTCTTCTTGTAAAGCTGACTTCTGCGGCTCATGCTATCCCTGTTATATATCCTAATAAGATAACCGCCCTTGTGATTCTTGTCACTTCGGATACTCAGCAACGGTAGAACTTGTCTCATGTTGGTATTAAGAAACAACATCATCAGGATATTCCAGTATTTATTTTCACAGCTCCCACTTGATTAATATCAGACAATATTTCTTCTCACAGCTCCCGCTTGACCGACATCAACTATTTCACGCAGTAATTTTCGGACATCCTGTATTACCTTGCCTTAAACAAATCTTCCCTTACGCAAACTTTCCCTTACACAAACATTCTATTTCACAAACCTTCCTTTAGACAAACATTCCCTTACTCAACCTTCTCTTACACAAACCTATATAAACTGACTAAATGATGGGTAATTGTCCTAAATCCTGTAATACCTTCCCTTACACGAATCTTCACTTACACACACCTTCTCTTACACAACCCTTCAATTACAAAAACCTATATAAACTGGCTAAATTATTGGTAATGTTCGGAAATCCTTTCATACTTTCCCTTACACGAATCTTCCCTTACAAGTACTACAACTAAGGCATATTTCAATGCACTGAAAAAAATATAAATATTTGCCATGTTTCCAGCAATTCCTTTGGTTTTAAATATGAATTTCACCAAAGACTTAGGTAACTCTTAATTTGTTTCGTTGTGACTAAATAGATCAGAATTTGTCATATACAAGTATCTAGGCACGTGGATAACATAAGATGTAAGAAGCATCACAGTGAAAAGGAAGAGAATAGGACCAACCGAAACATCTTTCTATAAAATGAAGAACATCTGAAGCAATAAATCCCTGTCACTAGACGCTGGAAACAGAATGTTGCATCTTACACAGAACCAGTTTTAACACATGTGAATCCTGGATAAACTGTAAGCGGACACAAAACTCAGCGACGACCCTCGCCAGCATGGTCTCACAGAAGGATGCTGACATTTCCTGGGACAACCAAAACGCGTGATATATTTGTTTAGAAGGACGCTATGACACAGACAATTTAGTATAAACGCTAGAAGTAGGCATTCGGCATGTTTTGCATTGTTGTTATTTATTTTAACTTTAAAGAAATGAAAAACTGAAACATATTGTAACAACTGGACATATTTCTGAAAAAAGAGTCAGAAGAAGACAACGAGAGAAGATACTTGCCTTCTGTTATCACAGAAAGGAGAATGCTGTTAGAGATCACAAGATGTGGAGAAGCATGATCGAACACTCCAGTCGATTAAGAACTTGAGGATGAAAATGGTGACGACATAATGGGTTAGACGTCACATTTTGTGATCGATTCTCATACCTATTGTCCCCCCAGATCAGGAACAATGAGTACCAATGTCCTTATACCGTGTCTGCGATGAGAGCCACCTTCTCGGAACGCCTGCCACATGATGATGATCACCAATATGGTGGCCTTTGCGGCTGTGAGGTCGAGTTGGAATAGCTTCTGTGACATTCAAGACGAGGTTATCCATTGAGCAGATGTGTCCACTCTCGCGTGCGCGTGTGTATGTCTCTCTCTCTCTCTCTCTCTCTCTCTCTCTCTCACACACACCTACTAATGTATATATAGGGTGTATTTTAATGACTGTGCAGTGTATGTAAATATTTACTTGTTATTTTGCATGAACTTTACAGAGGGTGAATACAAAACTTACACCGGCAATATTTTCAAACTCATTCATTCATTCAGTAGCATGTCCTTTGCGGAACCTCGCTCCCATAACGACCTTCCAGAAAACCTCTCTATCATAAGTAAGATGTTCTGCGTCCGATACACCCATGTGGAAATCATCCGCCACATCCTGAACCCATCTTCTCTTTGGCCTCTCTCTTCCTTTCTTCCCAGGCATATACCCCTCTATTATTATTCTCTCCAAACTTTCGTGACTTTTTAAGTGTCAAAAAATATTTCAATTTTCTTTGTTTTACCGTCTTTAATAGCCAGCCTTCTTCGATATTCAGCGCTTGAAGTATTGATGCATTTGTTCTTTTCTTTATCCAAGATATTCTTAGAACACGTCTATAACATTTATATTCAAAGGCATTTATGCGCTTTCAGCTTGTTTAGTAAGTGTCGAGGTCTCACAGGCGTATGTTGCAATGAGAAAGATGCATGCTCTTAAATATCTAATTTGTGTAGTTCTATCACTATCTGTCCCTCTCCACAACTTATTCAGTTGTTTTAGTCTTTGAAGAGCAACAGATATTCGTTTTGTATAAACTTCTTTCAAACACTGCAGTCATTAAAAATACACCCTGTACGTCCCCTTGTCGTCTGCCCGCCATGAGGTAAATTGGGTTTTAAAAAAATGTTTTGCATATCCTTTACAGGACATCGCTGTCAACATCAGCATCTTTCAGCTGTATGTTGATTTATTGGAAAGATTACGCTCAGTAGTTTGCCATTGCTTTCTGAGCGGCCGGCTCAGTTATCCCGCAAGTCACCAGCGGGGATCGAACCGCTCCCAGCTCTCGCCCCGCTACGAGACTCTGCGTGATAAACGGGATTACGGAGAAAGTGTTGTAACCACTCGGCCAGAGAGACCGGCTGAATTGGGTACAATGAGCTAACTCCCACACTTTCATATACCAATCCACGCTGGATGCGTGACGTAGTTAAAATCACTCTGGCCACCTATACTTTCCAGGACAATCCCGGCTGTCCGGTTTAGACTGGCTCAACGTGGTAGTCCAGGCAACTGATAAATAAAACATCCCTGCTTCGGTGAGGATTTGTACACACGGCCAGGGGGCCAGGGACAAGAATGTGTTACCGCGGCTCTGGAGTTAATATAACAACCCTTGTAGATTGACCGTCTGTCTGCGGTGTACGGTTTTTCGTTTGTTCAAAGAGCACTTTCATTACACAAGGCTATCTCCGTTAGTGCCTCAGTCTCCTCACATATATCACACAAGGAGTTACTCAACATTGTGCACTAACTCCGTAGCAACGGCGAGTCTCCAAATGTGTATACCCGAGTTATCGATTCTGTGGGGGTAGACTGTGAAAGTGTAGTGTGGGCCGCGTACTATTCGGCGTGCACTTCTCAATATCCGGTTCCCAAGCAACCTTTAACGGGAGTGCTGTGCACACAGGTACCACATGTTTCTCGCCCTTGTCCGAGAAGGTTGGACATCTGATATCCTACCCTCAGGTTGGGGGAGGAAGGGGAAGGCGTATACCACTCTTTTCATATTTTATATAAAATTCTCGCAATCCACACTAATAAACAAACAAGGTTTGTGTATGAGTTTTATTGAATGTCTATTGTTTGATCAGCTCTGAGACGAGGGGCAGAAAGATACATAGGGATAGAGGAGAAAGAGAGAGAGAGAGAGAGAGAGAGAGAGAGAGAGAGAGAGAGAGAGAGAGAGAGAGAGAGAGAGA
>JACEFZ010000091.1:0-217500 GCA_014155875.1 Cepaea nemoralis | reverse complement strand
TTGTTGCGTTATTATCAATATTTGTCAGGAATTTATTTTATTTTGCAAATTTATTCCTTATAAATTAAGCTATGGTAAACAATTAAAATCATTCAAAGTGAAGATTTTCCGACAGAAACCATATCTCACAAAACAGATTTTTAGAACCAATAATTTCGTCGTTTGTTCCACGGTCTGTTTAAAACGATCTTTTAGCATAAACAACGAAATTAAAATGTGAACTATATGTCATATTAATGACACCAACAGAAGAATACATCGCAAATAATTCAAAGACAGTTAACTTAATTTTTACACTAATGTCGCAAGCATGTTGGATTTACGATATTTTGAAAGTCATTTAGCCTATACGCCGGGTTCCTGTTGTTGCAATTTCGCGGCTTAAAAATGGATATATAATTACTGAATAAATTATTTCGTACATTAATCACAGGAGGTAAAGTTTTGTTTTTCATGATTAAGTTTTAAAAAAAAAACATATGGTTTATCAAACAATAGAGAATACTGACCACACAAAAAAAGTTTGAAGTACTGCATGATTTATTTGGCTCAAGTACAGAACTTCGTGAAATTGTGGTACCATCGTTCAAAAACAAAAACAAGAACAAATAAATACGACTACGATATTAAATATTGGAACGTTAGTCAAAGTTCTTAGGTCACTATGTCTCGCTAACTAAGATCATGTGCTTCAATCACGTGATAATAATGCAGAAATCTGCGAATATCACAAGTAGACAAATCACCACAGTTACAACGAACAAGCCGAAAAACTTAAATACACGTTGTAAATAAAAACTGAATATGGTCGTTGAAGGCGCAAGAGCGCACTATTTGATTCATCAGTTGAAAGCAATTGTGGCAAGATAACCATCATAAACACTTTCCATGAATGGCTGGGTTTGTAAAGATTCACTTCCTTGCCCACGGATACCCAAATAAGTCCTCCATCTCTTCCATAGGTCACACCAGACGATTCTAATATAGTGCACGAGCTCCCTGGCACCGGCTAAGATCTAAATGTGTGTATTTCATCATCGCACATGCTTTAAATATTCTTGATGTACGTTTTCTAAATGTTAAATTTAGCTCGGCCAGGCTGAAAAGGTATATTCGGTCTGGTATTTCCGATTTTCGATAACCGATAGATCTTTCACTTGCGCACGAATCTAAATATTTTTACCTTTATCTGATAAGACTAGACATCTAATTCGCTACTATTGGTCAGAAAGTGGCATAGTACCGCTGGTTTCTCATTTTGCAAAACCCCACACCGAGAAAGGTCAGTGATTTGCTCGAGCTGTTGGAGGACGTCGCACTTCTGAGCTAATAATTCCACAATAAATATTGTCAATATCATCAAGTGGCTTGCCATGTACATAACTTTCCCCTTGTAACAGTCTTTCGAAATGCCTCTCTACAATAAGTCTGTTGTCCCGCCCCAGCCACATATAACACCTTCTACGACATGGTCTTCCTCTTCGCTGCGCCCCCGATACACCCACGTCCATAATGATCTTTCCCGTGAATCTGGTCTCTTTGCATGCCCAATAAATATATTTTCCATAAATACGCCAGTCCTGGAAATGTGGCTAGTGTTTTGCCGTGTTATTTATTCACGCTTGTTTATCCAGTTGGGGTTATGGTCTGTGCAATACATTGTCGTTGAGTTACAATTCAAACCAACAGTTACGCCAGGAATTGTCACTCATTAAATACCAGATTTAAAAAAAAACATTTGATGGCAGAACTATTTTATTTACAGTTCTCAATCATATAAATTGCGATGACTTTAACTGCATCTAGTCAAATTTCAACATATTTTTGGGGGGAATATTTGACAACGTACATAAATCACAGTTTATTTTTCATTACTTTTGGAAATGCACATGGAATGGCTCTATCAACGCTTTATGGAGTCAATAAGTCATTTCAGAAAGCAATGGCAAACTCATCATCATCATAACGTGACATGCCGATATACTTGGGCGGTCATGTTTCGTCATCTCACACGATTACCAGAGTCGTTCTTGTCTCGACCATACCACATGGCAAATGTTTTTACTTCTCTGCCTTCCCCTTGTTCTTTCCCCCCTCTATCATGCCACTTGTCACAAAGTTCTCCAATTTATTTCTTCTTATGACGTGTCCAAAACATTGTGACTGTCTATAGTCTAATCAGTTTACGGTTTTCATTTGTTTCTTGTAGGACTTGGTCACAATTTCTTCTATCTGCCCGTGGTATTCTGTGCATTCTCCTCAGAAACTACATTCCCACAGCCATCCGTGCCAAACTACTGAACGTAAGCCTACCTAGAAAATCAATGATGGGTTGATCACAACGCCCTGGAAAGGATATACATGTTATAAATAAGTAAGTTTCACCAGAAAATGTGCATAACGTGTAGCTTTCAAAACACCATACGCATTGTCAAATAATAAATAACCACGTCATTTATATCTTGATGTGGTGCGCTGATAGAGCACAGTTGTAGAATCGGGGTTCCGGACGCAGAGGTGTTTCCAAGGCACCAGGGCCGGGTTATATACTGGCCAAGACCTATTGACGCGTCCTCGTCGAGCGTCCTGGGCAACAGGTCCCTTCAAGGTCCTGGCTAAAGTCAATAGGATCGCCGATTCCTCCGAAGTCGGAGAGTGTCTGCCTGTACGGCGAGGAACCACCAGTCTGCACACCAATAAGTCAAGACATGGGACAACGGATACTCACGCAAACCCAGGTCCTGTATGACATCACACTGATGTTGGACAACAGGATGCCTTCATCCGACATACAGGACTTTGCGTTGGAGCTCAAGCCAACGAACACAAGCAAGCAAGCAATAGGGGTTCAACCCCGCTTCGTATGCCCGTTATCCATTGTACAGGTTCTCAACCAACTAACTCCATGCAGGCCTATCTGTTGCTATCTCATGCAGGTTCATATATGTCGTCTGCATATTATTCACCTCTGTCCATAATTCCCGCTTCTACGTGATTTTCGGCCTCCCCCTATTTCCCTCGCCTTGTGGGTTCCAGACAAGGGACTTTCTAGTGATACTATTAACAGTTTTTCTTATACAACGTATATTTTTTAATGACTGTGCAGTGTTTGAAAATATTTTATTACCAGTCCAAGTTTTGTATTTACCTATTATGTTGCATGAACTTTACAGAGGGTAAATACAAACCTTGGACCGGCAATATTTTCAAATACTGCACAAGGTCTGCATGGCCGAATGGATAGGAAAGCATGTTCTTAAACATCCGGTGTGCTGATGCCGAGGTAAGCGGTTCGACCCCTACCCAGGACAGCTGGACTAAAATGCTGACCTGTCGTCCTTGACTTGCGGACGTTAATTACAAGTACCCCTGAAGTCGGAGTGGTTTCGCCTGATGGCGAGGGACACTGTTAATAGGCAAAGCTAACCAACACGCAAAATTCAGTCCAGCGCTAATAGAAGGAGTGTGTATGGACTACGTTTGAATTTAAAGCGAGCGAGCGCAAAAAGAAAACAAAAAAACACTGCACAGTCATAACAAATACACCATAAATTTCGTTGCATCTTGCCAGGTGTATGCTCCAGATGCCACACAACATGAACTAAAGCAATAAGGCATATAATTCGTAAAAAGATAGATAAATCCCTCAAGCCGATGTAGTATTTACCTGACGAGATGCCGTTACATTCTTAAACTTTCGGTATACTGATGGCAAAGTAGCGGGTTCAACAAAAATGTTGATTTCTCGTCCTTGACTTGGGGACGTAAATTACAAGTACCTGAGAAGTCGGAGTGGGTTCATCTGATGGCGATGGACACTGGTAACAGGAATGCCAATCCCCACGCAAAATCAGTACAGTGCTCCCAGCTACTTTAAATACTGTTGTTTGTTGTTGTTTGTCCATAAAGAATGATGAAGACCATTCATTTCATCTAGTGGGGTTGAAAGTATGGAGCCGTGGGTTCTAAGATGGCTGATGAGGCCTATTTTGGCTCGAAATGTTCTTTGACAATGTGGACAAAGAATGCTTGACGTTTCTGGAGGAGGATTTTCTGCAGTGGTTTTTCTGTTCTGTCTTTTCTTCACAGCTCTTGCAGTCCTGGTTGCCTCACAAGTGACTGCGCCCTTGCGTAATGATGCACGCCACGAATTTCGGTCTCTGGCTGCAGTCTCCCAGGTGTCATGCTGAATTCCAAAAGCATTCAGTGAGATTTTCAGTGTGGCTTTAAAGCGTTTCATCTGGCCGCCTTGGGAGCGTTTACCACAACGTAAAAAATTCGTTTAGGGAGCCTGTGATCTGGCATGTGAGTCAAGTGACCAGCCCAGTGAATCTGATTCTTCATTAGTAGAGTGTGGATACTGGGCATGGACGCTCTTTCTAGGACTTCAGTGTCTGGGATCTTGTCTTGCCATTTAATCTTCAGCAACTTCCTAAGGCAGACTGTGTGGAAGTGGTTTAATTTCCTAGCGTGTCGTTGATAAACAGTCCATGTTTCACAAGCATATAGCAGTGTGGATAATACAACTGCTTTGTAGACTTTCAGCTTTGTTTGCAGAATTATTCCATTTCTGTTGCATACATTCTTGTACAGTTTGCCAAAGGCCTGCTGGCCTTAGAGATTCTTGCATTCACTTCATCATCAATTGTGGCAGCTTGTGACACAGTGCTGCCAAGATAGGTGAATTTGTCCAAAACACTTAGACTATGACCATTCACTTTGATATTCAGCACAGTGTGATTATTCCCTGGAGCTGGCTGGTACATAACTACAGTCTTCTCCAAATTGATATTGAGCCCAAAGTTGGCACAGGCATGTGAGAAAGCTGAAACATTATGTTGCATGTCCGCCTCTGAGTTAGCGTATAGAGCGCAATCATCAATTTTATTGTTGGCAACCTTTCGAATTGTTTAAATGTTACCATACCAGTGGTACTATAAAGTCCTACCATTTACGACTTTCATATGCTGTCTGTAATAGAGATAGTGTTTAGCGTGCATACGTGACCTTTTATTTCCTCAGAATGATTTTGCTTCTTATTTTCCCAGGAAAACTGACAATGTATTTTTTTTTAATGTTGCATATCCCTTACAGGACGTTGCAGTCAACACCAGCATCTTTCAGCTGCTGTTGATGTACTAGGCAAGTTTTTACTTTCAGTAGTTTGCCATTGCTTTCTGAACGACATACATACACCAGCTCACATACACCCCCGTAAGTTACCAGCGCAGCGCGAACTGCTGCCAATTCCCACAACTGCTGTTTTCCCCATGTGGATATACAGGATTACGAACATTGTTGTTAATCTCTAGGCCAGGGAGACCGACACTGTATTATTTGTCTATAATTTTCACACTCCTATATGTTTCTTTTCTTTGGCAACTTCACCAGCTATCCTTCTTTCCAATCTACTGGCATTCAATCTTCGAAACTTTGTCAAATAATTTGTACAGTAATTCAGCTGAGGTGGTTAACAGCCAGAGTATATATCAACAACAAATCTCAACAGCCACTGAAGCTGTATGTGCATCAGCAACCAATCCCAACAGCCAAAGTATGCACCAGCAACTAATCCCTACAGCCAGAATCTGTATCAACAACCAACCCCAACAGCCAGAATATATATCAACAACCAGTCCCAACAGTCAAAGAATGTACTGGCAACCAATCCCAACAGCCAGAGTATGTATCCACAACCAGTTCCAACAGCCAGAGTTTGTACCAGCAGCCAATCCCAACAGCCAGAATATATATCAACAACCAATCCCAACAGTCAAAGAATGTATCAGCAACCAATTGCAAGTCACAGACTGCACCAGCAACCAATCGCAACAGTCACAGACTGCACCAGCAACCAATTGCAACAGTCACAGACTGCACCAGCAACCAATCGCAACAGTCACAGACTGCACCAGCAACCAATCGCAACAGTCACAGACTGCACCAGCAACCAATCGCAACAGTCACAGACTGCACCAGCAACCAATCCCTTTAGTCACAAAAGGTAAAAGTAATCTAGTATTTCTTTAAGGGTCTGGCTTACTAGTTCACAGCCTTACACAATGACTTCTTGCTTCTTTGATTCACAGCAAAATCAGATACCAAATTTATGACTTGGTTTATCAAAGTAACTTGGTTTATCAAAGCAACTCTGTTGTTTTAGAAAAGGTTACCACAGCCACAGAGGTGATAGCAACAGGGCATTGGGCCCTTCATGTTCTTACATGTGTCAATGTTAATCGTTAAACCACACACGGAAAAGCGTGAATGTAAGCAGTTGAGGCAACTCATATCACATGGTGGCAAGTACACTACAATATCAACAGTAATATAAGCATCAACAGTCAACAACAGACATCACAAATAATAACGTTCACAGAATAAAACCTAGTAGGTGTGACTGCATCCAACTCAGCTTTCATCTTATGTCTACCAAAACAAAGTACAGTGCAAACCGCTTAAGACGATCTCAGATGTGGCGAATTACTGTTGTGAAGAACAATATTGCATTGTACATTGTAAATGTATTACTACATGCTTAAACTCTTATAAGGGGAATTTCTGATAAGAAGAACTATTTCTTGGGTCTTAGGTGAGTTCGCCATATCAGGTCTGCGCTGTAGAAAGTAAAGGACCCCTTTTCATGCCATCAGAGTTATTGGGTATATGGTGGTAGTCCCATATCTTTTAGACCAATCGGCACGTGATGGTTGATGATGTCAGTTTCATGCCAGTCATCTGGACTTCTCCGGAAAGTTCCTGGTACCCATTTTAGATTGGATCAACTGGAGCTCAGGTTAACTGGAAAAAATCCCTGTCTTGAAGGGAATTTGAACACATGACCATCGGGTTAGCAGGCAAGCATGCTAGACACTGGGTTATCTCAGCTCTCTTCCTGCCTATAGGAGTGGACAGAATTGCTATCACCAATCCACGGGTGATTCAGTAGCAGAAACTAAGGCATTACTGAATACAGCATCCACATCATCTCCGGGAATATAGCAACTGACAAAGGCTGCTACTTCTTCTTTTTGCTGGACAAATCCAAAGGCACAATCTTCGCTGGGAAGGTCACCACACAATTATTAACACACGGAGTTTGAATTTCTGGCAGCGTGGAGTGGTCAGTTCGGTCTTCGGAGTGGTCAGTTCGGTCTTCTGTTCCTGGAGAGGTGACATACGGAGTTGGAGAGGTGACATTGGATACTTCCGCGGGGCTGCTGCAGATGTCAACAGAAATTTCCTCAACAGACTTGCTACTGGAAGATCCGTGAGAAACTGCACTGACACAATTATCAACAGATTTCTTTGATTTGTTCATAATGTATCCAAGGGATTTCTTGTTGATATATGCTTTGGAAGAGTCACTGTCGGAGTCAGTAATGCGTGACTGTTTCTTGCTTTTATTTACCTTACTAACATGTGCAGAGTCACTGATTTTCACATCACTAGATGTCCTATTGCTTTTGTTTGTTGATGTGGAGATGGTGGATGATGTATGGTTTGATTTTCGAAAACAAGTTGTAACTTTGGGATCCAGTAATTCATTCTTTGAATGAGGTCTTTCTTGAGAGCGGACTGTATGTCTCTCTTGTGGCAACAATATAGGCAATAAAGTGCCAGCGGCAGGAATTGTGTGAGAAGCTGTGGGCAGTGTCACACTGCCAGGAGAAGCTAATTGTAGTGAGTTCTTTTGAGGATCTGCTGGTACAGTTACTTCAGATCCAGATATCTTTGTTGTTTCTTTGGAAATATGATGATTATGGGTTAACGAATCTAGTTGCACTGCTGAAACCACATTATTCATGCTAACAGATGAACTTTCAACAGCTGTGGCTTTCGACGAATCAAAGTCTAATGTTGAAAGTTTCCTTTTCTTCCAATTACGTTTCTCCATGGCATCACATGTGGCTACTCCAAGGACTGGCGTCACTGACGGACCCTCGTAGGACACTGATCTTTTCACAGCACACAACTTTCTGTGTTTTTGAAATTTTGGAATGTAAGAAAAGAAAATATCAGTTGTACTCTCTGTTTCACAGAGTGCATCTCCACTGTGAGAATTATTATTGCTGACAACTTCCTGTGTCTTCTGCCCGTGATCCTTCACTTCTGCTCCAGAATTAAATGTTTCAATGACACTTTGTGATCTTTTAAACCCAGAGATCTGGTGATCAACATTCTCAGTGATGTCACTGGCTACTGAACATTTTGTAAGTTCACCCAAATTATCCTCCAGCTTATGTTTAGCAGCCTTGTTGACTATTTTGCCATTTTTCTCCTTGCAAAGATTACCAGAAGCTGCAAGAATTTCAGATGCCGGAGTCCAAGTGAGTGCCTTACTTTTGTTTTTGTGGTGACTTCTTTTAGGAGTTTTACTTAAGATTGATTCAACACTATGCATAAGCTTACTGACCTCCTGTTTAGCAGTTGCAGGCTTTGACTGTGATGCAGTATTTGAAGATGAGGCCAGTATAGGTATTGCGTTCGCAGGTTGTTGTTTGGAAACAGCAGAGCCAAATGATGGAGACAAAACAGTTTTAGTATTATTGGTTAAATAAAGATTGACTGCAGGTTCTAACTGTTGTTTACCTGATAGCAAGCTGCCAACATTACTGCAGACAGAAGGCAAAGTGTCTCTTGTGGTGTCATTAGATGAGACTGTAGAAATGCTGGAGGGTGACACATTTGTCACTGGTAATGCTATCGATAATGGTGTCATGACTTCTGACAAAGGTGATGAAGATGCAGATTTTGAACCATTAGTATCACTTATTGGCGTGAGAATAGCGTCAGATGTGAAGTTGGTTAGAGGTAAGTAGTCATCTTCTGGAGAACACACTGTCAAATGTTGAAGCTTGCTGGCTGGATGTGATCCTTTGTCTGCAGGTGATGCAGCACGGATGTGGCAAACATCAGACTGTTTGCTGACCAACTCTTCCTGCTTGAAACACTTCCCAGACTTTGCTTTAGGTGGTTCAGTTATTGTGTAACAAAGATTCATTGGTCTATCCTGGTGATGGAGAAGACATCAATTCAATGTTCAAAAAAAAAAATAATATAGATGTATATCTAACACAGGTGAAATTAACTGATTCAATGCCAAACAAAAAAGTAAGTTTTGACCAAAAATGGTGAACATGTAAATGAACAAATATTATAATGTAAATTTCCATGCACTGATCATTGAAATAGCGGAAGATACCACAAAACAAAATAAATAATACGATGACCCTAGTATGGTGATGTATCATCCTTCTGTCCAAATTGGAGGGCACATTTGCTGATATATTATCCTTTGGCAAGAATCGGTTAATAATATATTTCAACATTTGTATGACTGATGAATTTGAGTGAAATTGCTTTTCACATTGGCTGATACTGCAGTAAAAAAACAATACTGGCCTTCACAAATTAAAAGCTTTTATTTGCTATAAATCTCACCGTCTGTCTTTACTTTTTAAAATAGAAATAGAAATTGTGTTGCGTATCCCTTACGGGACATTGCAGTCAACACCAGCATTTTTTCAGCTGCTGTTGATGTACTAGGCAAGTGTTACGTTCAGTAGTTTGCCATTGCTTTCTGAACGACTGGCCCCTATACCTTTTTCGAAAAAACCAGCACCGCCGTGTTTCGAACTCGGGTATACGGGCTCACAAACCGTGTTCGCAAGCCCTTAGCCACAGAGACACTTTTTAAAATAGAAACATAAAATATGACTAACAAACTAGAAGGAGGGGGGGGGGGGGGGGGGGCGACGACACACAAGCACAAGTTTTGAATGAATCTTTATCCACTTAATAACTAAAATGAAACACTGAAAATATATAACAAATGGACAACAGAAAGATGTTTTTATATAATTTTATAAGATGAGGAATATCTAACAAATTTCTCTTTCCCTCTTTCAATAACTTGTCATTGTAAGCTAGCATACTTCCAGAGGAACTGTTAGACACTGTAGCCTGGCCAAGACTTTACTCCACCCTAAGTGGTGTACATAATATATATCTACAACCTGGCCAAGACTCTACTCCACCCTCAATAGGTGTACATACTATATAACTACAGCCTGGTCAAGACTCTACTCCACCCTCAAGAGGTGTACATACTATATAACTACAGCCTGGTCAAGACTACTCCACCCTCAAGAGGTGTACATACTATATAACTACAGCCTGGTCAAGACTCTACTCCACCCTCAAGAGGTGTACATACTATATAACTACAGCCTGGTCAAGACTCTACTCCACCCTCAATAGGTGTACATACTATATAACTACAGCCTGGTCAAGACTCTACTCCACCCTCAAGAGGTGTACATACTATATAACTACAGCCTGGTCAAGACTCTACTCCACCCTCAAGAGGTGTACATACTATATAACTACAGCCTGGTCAAGACTACTCCACCCTCAAGAGGTGTACATACTATATAACTACAGCCTGGTCAAGACTACTCCACCCTCAAGAGGTGTACATACTATATAACTACAGCCTGGTCAAGACTCTACTTCACCCTCAAGAGGTGTACATACTATATAACTACAGCCTGGTCAAGACTCTACTTCACCCTCAAGAGGTGTACATACTATATAACTACAGCCTGGTCAAGACTCTACTCCACCCTCAAGAGGTGTACATACTATATAACTACAGCCTGGTCAAGACTACTCCACCCTCAAGAGGTGTACATACTATATAACTACAGCCTGGTCAAGACTCTACTCCCACCCTCAAGACGTGTACATACTATATAACTACAGCCTGGTCAAGACTCTACTTCACCCTCAAGAGGTGTACATACTATATAACTACAGCCTGGTCAAGACTACTCCACCCTCAAGAGGTGTACATACTATATAACTACAGCCTGGTCAAGACTACTCCACCCTCAAGAGGTGTACATACTATATAACTACAGCCTGGTCAAGACTACTCCACCCTCAAGAGGTGTACATACTATATAACAACAGCCTGGTCAAGACTCTACTCCACCCTCAAGAGGTGTACATGCTATAACTATGGCATGGCCAATAATCTATTCCACCCTCAAGAGGTGTACATGCTATATAACTACAGCCTGGTCAAGACTCTACTCCACCCTCAAGAGGTGTACATGCTATAACTATGGTATGGCCAATAATCTACTCCACCCTCAAGAGGTGTACATACTAATATAACTACAGCCTGGTCAAGACTCTAATCCACCCTCAAATGGTGTACATATATAACTACAGCCGTGTCAAGACTCTACTCCACCCTCAAGAGGTGTACATGCTATAACTATGGTATGGCCAATAATCTACTCCACCCTCAAGAGGTGTACATGCTATATAACTACAGCCTGGTCAAGACTCTACTCCACCCTAAGTGGTGTACATACTATATAACTACAGCCTGGTCAAGACTCTACTCCACCCTCAAGAGGTGTACATACTATATAACTACAGCCTGGTCAAGACTCTACTCCACCCTCAATAGGTGTACATACTACATAACTACAGCCTGGTCAAGACTCTACTCCACCCTCAAGTGCTCTACATACTATTACAGCCTGATCAAGAATCCATTCCAGCCTCAAGTGGTGCACATATTTAAAGATGAGACCGGACTTGACAAAAACTTACAGATAAAAGTAAACCATGTAGAACATAGGCAGAAACTTACAGATAAAAATACTACATGGGCACAGACAATAAAGAGTCAGAATAATGAATCAGAAATACTTACACCTCGCCAGGAGTAGATCAAGGCTATGTCTTGCAACATGAGGTCATCAGAAAGTTCTTCTCTAGCTCTGTACATTTCAATCTGGACATGGACAGTTAACATGTCAATGGCTGCAGTCAGAAATACATTAAATACTGAAGTTAATGCTTAATGAGCCATAATGACTTAGTGGTTAGTGTGTGCTTGCTTGCCAAGACAGTGGTCAGAGTTCAATCACCAGCAGCTGCAGAACCTTTTTTTCAGTGACTACATCTCTGGGATAGACTCAGCCTCATAAAAATGGATACTCGATAATTCTATTCCTAACAAATGACCAAGTATTTATATCATTTACATTCTGTATGGCAAAATTACTTTCAGTTTTCTTCAGACAAGTCAGAGTTGTGTGGAGATGTTTTCTGACTCATCTTGTTTTGCTATCAAGCAGATAACCTTGCATTTATCACTTCCTTGCATTTATCACTTCCTTGAATTGTCACAACACTTTCAGTTTTCTAGGAACAAATATAATGTGATTTGCTTAGTTCAGAATGAATTTAAAAAAAAAACAAAAAAACTAAAAGTTCTTAATTGGAGGTATTGTTCAACACATGATGAAATGTTTGTCTTAACTTGAGATATTGTTCAATAAATTATGAATTTTTGTCTTAGCTGGAGGCATTGTTTACCACATAGTGAATTGTTTGTATTAGTGGGGAAATTGTTTAACACATGATTAATTGTTTGTCTTAGTTGGAGGCATTGTTCAATAAATAATTAATTTCTTGTCTTAGTTGGAGACACTGTTCAATGCGATGAATTGTTTGATATAATCAAGTTAACAGGAGCAGGTTTTTGCAAATACAGTAGGCACAAGGGTAAAACAGAACAAGGTTGAACCAGCAGAAGAGTTCAACAGAAAACCAGTTGAAAAGCTTAAGATTTTAGGAAATGTTAAATGACATCTCACTATCCCTTAAGCTACAGCACTGGTTATATATATCTATAGTCACTAAGTGCAGAGTCTCGTAGCGGGAGCGAGCTGGGAGCGGTTCATCCCCCGCTGGTGACTTGCGGGACACTGAGCCGGCTGCTCAGAAAGCAATGGCAAACTACTGAACGTAATCTTGCCAGGAAATCAACAGACAGGTGAAAGATGCTGCTGTTGACAGCCATGTCCTGTAAAGGATATGCGAATAAAAAAAAAAATGAAAAGTCACTAAGTGTCATTTACTGCCAATATAGTACCTTGCTGTGTATGGCAGGAGCATCTTTGAGCCTGAGGAATTAAGACCACCTGGCTAGTGCAATCGCAGCGAACTGTGCAGGTTAGGATTTTCTGTTTTCCCCCGACAGAAAAAAAATTCCACACCTTACCGAGGATTCGAACCCGGATCTCCTGAAGGAGAATCCAGCGTTCTAGCCTTCGACCAGTCACTCCTCATAGTGTCACTAACAAAAGGTCATATTAAGCATAAAGAAGGTAAATGATTGTTTCTATATCTCTGTGGTGTGCTGGGGACATGGTGCTGGCTCCTCATCTTCTTGACCAAACAGGTGATGGGGTCAGCATCACGTCAACAGCTTTACCTCCTAGAACATGTCCTGATATCCATTTCAGGAGGCTGGATCAACTTGGGTCATGAAAATAATCCCACTTCACAGGAGATTTGAACACAAGGCAACAAGACTGGCAAGAAAGCGCACTTGTCACTACACTACTGCAGCTATGAAAATTTAAGTTAAAAACACTGCAGGTGGAAAATAAAAATAAGACTAATTTGAATAACAAAGACACAAACAGTAGATTGCAGAATTTATTGCCAGGCATATTTTGCTGCATCTTGTCAGGTACATACTGCAGAAATCACACAACATAAACTAATGCAATAAGATAAATCCTTCAAGCTGAAATGTATAAAAATGTAATTAATTTTAATTCTGAGGCATATCTTAGTATGTCATTGGCAGTTGCAGTATTTTTAAACCAAAAGCAAGCCACTTTAAGCGCCTGCATTGTACTAGGAACTCAAACCCATGCCAACTATCTCTTGCCTACTCTGACTGCAGAATCAGAAAACAACCAGCCTGTAGCCAGGCCACCAACCTTGTAGCTTTCATTTAAGTGAAACTTCATTCTGATGAACTTTTTCAAATGGTGCACAGTGACTTCTGATGGGCACAACAGGTAGCGGTGATCTCGAACCTGGACACAAATAAACATGGATTAGACTGGAGCAAACAGATAACATTGGGCGCAACGATATTATGGTCTATGTAACTAGTTCTTGAACGTCTAGAATTTTCTTGATGGATAATTTACAGTTAATCATATGTCTCCTGTCAGGACCATGTGACAACTACTAAAACCAGACAATCAAGGTCAGTAAGCGTAAATGTTGTAGGTTAGTATGGCTGAATGGATAAGTATGCTTGCTATTAGAAATGTGGTGTGCTGATGCCGAGGTAGCAGGTTCAATCCCTACACCATCAGATGGACTAAAATGTTGACTCTTCGTCCATGACTTGGGGACGTAAACTACAAGTACCTCAGAAGTCGGAGTGGATTCACCTGATTGTGAGGGACACTAATCGAAGGAATGTTTTTTGGAACTGGAAGAAGAGAGGCAGAGATAAACAAACATAATGAAGGGGCAAAGTAAGTTAAAGACGCTGGGCATGAAAAGGCAAGAAGCAGGGAAAGTGGGTTATGATGACAGTGATGGTCAGCAATGGACTTGCTATTAATGATGATGATGTTTCTGCTATGTAACAGAATATAGACCTCTGTGTACAAAATATTTAAACATATTAATTTTTGCATCATAATGTGCACATTTATTCACACTAAAAGGGAGAAGAAAAAGCACTGAATAGAATATGGGAACAAATTGGGAAAGCACAAACAGCATTTTATAATATGAATAACATCTTATTCGACAGATCCTTGTCATAAGAGATTTAAAAAATAATTCTTGCCTAATACATAGAACCAGCTTTAACATATGGCTTTGAATCCTGCAGAATTAGCAAGCAAACATAAAATCCCTAGATGATTCAAACATGTATTAAAGAAGAATTCTGAACATTCCTTGGACAGTCAAAAATATTAATCTAAACATTTTGAAAGAGGCTACAACACAAAGACTACTCAAAACAAATATAAGAAAAAGGCAGTCATCATTGTTTGGCTATATTATGAAATGAAAAAAAAAACACACCAGAACATACTGTGACAACAAGAAAGATTTTTAGAAAGAGAGGTGGAGGAAGACAGCGAGAGAGAATATTCTTGAAGCCTTGTGACAGCACACAAAATGATACATGCTGTTGGAGATGATAAGATGTGGAGAAGCATGATTGCCTACACCAATTACCAAGGTATATGATGATGATGATGATTTACACAAATGCAATACAAAAATAACAAATTGATTCATCATCCAAAAGGCAGCACAATAACACCAGTCATAAGCTTTAATGACAGAACATAAAATAAGCTGTACATGGTTGCCAACTTACCTCAAATGGTTTACTTTTGCTTTCCCTAGGAGAAAAAAAAAGGGGGGGGGGGGGGGAAGGAAACACGTATAAGCAATATCATAAGGAAAATTGAACCATAAAAAATCATGTATGACACAGATTTGTATACAGCCAAGTGCTGTTAACGGGGACAAAAATATATTCTCATTTATTAGGGGTGTAGATGGCAGTGATGTATAACCTGAGCATGGATCCTTACACAGACTTGTACAATTGACAAGGACTCCTAGGTTTACCCATCCTCAAATTGGCACCAGGAAATGTCTTGGAAAGTAAAAGCGGCCGGCACGATACTGACCACATCACCTAATGGGCTCCAACAGGTCTAGGCAAATATGGATATTGCACCATATACCCAATGCACTGTATGTAAAAGAGTCTTTTACTTACTATGTGTCTTTAGTATGTAAACAGCCATTATCATCATCATCTGTCTGATCCTGTGTTCATGTATAAAATCTCATTACTGCCTACAGTACCTTGCTATGTAGGACAGGAGGGTCTTGAACCTGAGGAGTTAAGGCTGCCTGGCTAGTGCCCTCACCACCACCTCCCACCCGAACAAAAATCCATCACCTTATCAATGATTCGAACCAGGGTCTCCCGAATGGGTGCCTGGCATTCTAGCCATAGAGACAGATGCTCCTCTTGACTCTTTAAAGATAATGTTATATAAATATTAAGAACCATTAAAACTCTTTTCATGTTCTAATTTGTCGCCTCCACTGGGACCTTTAAACTGTTCAGAAACCTAAACATCGCCACCTTTGTCTAACTGGACATGCCCAGACAGCTATGAGAATTTTCGCAAAAGTAGCAGTTTAGGTAGAGGAATCCGGATGGAATGTTGGACATCCAGGCACTGCGAGGAACCGGGTAAATAATCAAGTAAGACTTCACTTGATAAAAGAACGTGACATGATAAATTCAAATAAACAGATAAGATCTTCTCAGACGTGGTAGGTGATGCGATGTAATATAATAAGGTAAGGAAGAATAAGCACAGCAACTGAGGTACTAGCAAAACATATACAAAGATACTATTTTACTTCGGCTCATTAAAGATCTTCACATTTCGCAGTGTTAGCATTTTAACTCCTTATTTGAGTGTATATTAACAGTACTAGGTAATACATGCTAAGCATGATGCTTGGAATAAAGAGAATTGTATCAACTGCCTGGGACAGAAAGGATTAATTCAAGTACACATATAAATATTAGTATATTTCTACGTGAAACCTGGGCAATTAAAATAGGCGTAAATATTTCAGTCTAACAGCTGTATAAATGTTGACAGCGCTGTTGCCTTGGCAACATATGTCCAGCAGGCGTGAGTGTTGCATACGTCAGTATCGTCTGCTAAAGCTACAGACGACCGGCAGACTTCCTTCCAGCGGCCGTGATTAAAATGAACTTTTCGCCGTCTTCCTTGTGAGTATAACCTACTTTTGTGCACTTCGGCTAGGCCAATGCATATACGTTAACAGGTATTTGATTGTACGTAATTTTACTTTCATGTTCGTTTAGTTTGTAAAAAATAAGGGGGGGGGGGGGCGCCGAGATTCTTTACATGACATCGCAGTCAACCCCAGCATTTTTGAAATCTGTGATTTCTTGGCAAGTTCAGTATTTTGCAATTGCTTTCTGAACGACCGACACTAATACCATTGTATGAAAACCAACGCAAGGCGGTCTCCTGCCAAATCGCCCGCAGCGGTGTTTCGAACGCGATACTATAAGGAATTACGAAATGCGTACGCAACTCCTTCGCCACAGAGCCGGCTTCCCACAGAGCACGTTAAATAAGTTAGTTGCATGTCCTTTTGCGGGATGTCTTAAACCAACACAATGGCGGTTTTACGTTCAGTGGTGTGCCAATGCTTTCTGAACGGACGGCGACCTCGAAGAAGAAAAAGTGGAAGCTACCTGAAAGCCAGCTGCAGAACCAAACTGACGTGATCATCTCCTGGCTTGAATTCCTTCTCCAGACTGGCTTCCCCTCGTTCTTCAAGGCTGAGGTCTTCAAGATCGCCTACAAACACGAATGAAGCAAAGTATATTTCACATCAATGAACATGACACTGCTTTACAACGACAGTTCTCGGACTTTTTGACCGCAGCCATCAACAAGTAACAGTACGGTGTTTGTGCGCGCGGGCACACACCCTATAACACCTACAACGACAAGCGATTTGGAAAACATTGAAATTAAGCAAATGCTAATAGCCTCTCACTACTGTATTACTACATAACTGTGACACGATTCGCATCAATATGAGAGATGTTAACATCCACGGAATATTAAAAGCACATATTCATAAATAAAAGATGAAAAGTTAAGGTTTTGTTATTGCAGGTACCACTCTAAATGAACAAGGGGCACACAATTAGCTAAGTAAGGGACCATTTTAATACCTTAACGTGTATTTCGCATAAGGTACTAAAGTCATATTTTTTATAGACTAATCGTAACTCAAGAGGTGATGTGGTCACTATCATACCAGCTGTCTTTACTTCCCAAGACATTCACGGTACCCTTTCTAGACTGGGTCAGTCTGGGAGCCGACGATTTAACAAACAAACAAAAAAAAAACCCGCCTCAATGCGAATTCGAACGATGACCACCGGACCAGCAGGCAAGTGTCTAGCCACTACGCTGCCGTGGCTCTGTACTGTGTTATACAAGTATTTCTCAACCTTTTTTTGGCCCATGCACCTTTTCACCATGTCAGAATGTCATTCCCCCCTTTCCAGCTAACGAAAGAAGAATTCATGTCCTCAATATTTTAGTAATACATCAAATTAATCTTATTACAATAAACAAACAGTTAAAACGTCAAAGAATTGTCACTTAATACACGACACATGAATTGCCAGAAAATTGTGCTTCATCAAACAAAACGCTCAACGGAAAATCAGGATATTGTGCCTGAAGCCATTTTGAGTCTACCAATCTGTGGTCTTAATTCCCTCCTGGAAACATTAAAATGCCCCCCCCCCCCCCCCCGGTGAAATTTCCCCACTGGTTGAGAACCACTGTGTTAGACCTTTAGATAAACTAGAAAAAGACCACAGGACTACAAAACGGATAGAATACACGAGACTATTGTCATTAGAGTGATTACCTGCTGCCCGATTGCATCACCAAGCATAGATGCTCCAACAAGTACGGGTTATGTAGCGTTTGTAACTCACTAATCCCATTTCAAATCAGACTCGAAGGACACGCCTTAAAGGTATACGTTTATTCCCCCAAAATGGATCAAAACAATGTACTCCCTTAGTGAATTTAAAAACAAGCGCCATAAACAAAATATTGCACGATTTAACAGCAAGTCCTTCTGTTTCAGTCGTTGTTATGCAAACAGAAGGACTTCCTGTTGAATCTTAGCCTTCCCTGGGGGATAACGTTCTCCACATTCGAACAATATCAGCGACTATGTACTTAGTTTTCTTTAAAAAAAAAAAAAAATTTAGTCGCATATCCTTTACAAGACATAGCAGTCAACCCCAGTATTATTTGGGTGTTTGTGATTCCTGGGCAAGTTTACGTTTAGTAGTTTGCCATTGCTTTCTGAACGAACGGCGTCTGTAACCCCTTCGCAATAGGGCCGGTTTTAGTAGTTGTGTTTCAGCCAAAGTATTATTACTCGTATATAACTCTGTATTTCACACCTGATGAGATGCAGCGAAATCGTGCAATATTTGGTTATTGGCGTTATGTTCACATATATTTTATTTATGAAATTTAAAGTAAACGGAATATTCAGTGATTCTAAGTTCTTTAGCTTGCTTATGAAGATAATAAACATATACAATTGATATAGGGTAAACATATAACTAAAGTGAGGGCACGAACTTACTCTTTGGTAATGTGGCATGGAACTCTCTTCGCCTTCGCATTTCATCTGAAATAGAATAAAACATCACCGAGTGAGTGATACTTCTTTGTATGTCTGTTTTTCAGTTTCTATCATTAACCTCCAGCGCCCACCACAATTGTACAGCTTCTGTTATTCTCCTCCAGCTGCTACCAATATCCTACAGTGTTTGTCACAATCCACCAGCTCCTAATGCTGTCACTGAGATTCTATTACAGTGCTCCAGCTTCCAACATTTTTTGGTAATGTCTTGCCCCCCCCCCCCCCCCCCCCCCCCCCACTCTCTCTCTCTCTCTCTCTCTCTCTCTCTCTCATATTCTGATCGACAATCTGTATACTTGACTGCGTGCATTTTAATGTTTTAATTCGCTAAACTGCGATCCTCTCAGACGGGGGGGGGGGGGGGGGGGGGGGGGGGGGTGCGGGGGGTGCGCGCGCGCTTGAGTGGCTGGATGGGTGTCTGTGAGTATTCGTGGATTGTTGATGTCTGTCAACGTGCATGGCCTACATGTGCACGCGCGCGAACACACGCGCAGGCAGGCAGGCATGGGGGTGCATATGTAGGTGGGTGTGTGTATACGTGCGCGCGCTTGCGTGGACGGGTGGATATCTGTGAATGCGTTCGCGGATGGTAAGTGTCTGTGAACGTGCATGCTCTACACGCGCACGTACACACATACGCTGGCAGGCATGGGGATACATAAGTTAGGCGTGTGTGTGTGTGTGCGCGCGCGCAATGACAGACATTTAAATTGTTCATATTTCGTAAATATCTAAAAGACATCGTAACGCTGGAAAATCTTTATGCTGGAAAATCTTTATACTACAAAAACGCTATGAAAAGTGTCTTAATACCTTGAAACAACCCGGGCACAAGCTTATACACCAGACTTTGTAAAGTCTGGTCGGGCCTGAAAAAGAAACAGCAACAGTTGATTAATATATAACACAGTTCAAAGACTGCAGTTTATACATATGCACTTGACTCTAACGGTTAGTTACATACATGCGTAAAAAAAAAAAAACAACACACTTAACAGACTTTTCATATTTGCAACCTCTAAGTTAAAGACTGCATATTTTATGTCATTCTGCTTATGTTTTATTTCACACGATTCCATAATATTATGCTTTAATAAAGTCACTGTGATGTCATTTTGGTTGTTTGTATGTTTTTGTGCTTTCCTGTTATTTGCCGTTGAAGGCTTGTCGTCGCAACGCCATCTCTTTTTTATAATTGTATTTTGCAAAGATGCCCTATACTTCATGTGTAACAGCTGTTTTCATTTCAAAGGCTTAACCGCAGTTTAACCCATTTCATTGTTGTAACTACATGTAAAAATAAAAACTCGCGGCTATATACAACACTACTGTTGGAGCAGATTAATCTTTTGTCGCATCTTGTCTTCTAGCGAAACCAATGTATCTACACAAGTCATCTTCTGATCCTTGCCTAATCCCAAACGAGGGGAGTTTTGAGCTTTCTCTATTGTGCCAGACGTGTCACTTGGGCAGCGAGATCTCTTCCTGTTGTAGAACAGTTCTGAAGTTATCAGTATAAGACTTTTCCTCGCCCTTTAAAACCAAACATATATATATATATATATATATATATATATATATATATATATATATATATATATATATATATATATATATATATAGAGAGAGAGAGAGAGAGAGAGTGTGTGTGTGTGTGTGTGTGTGTGTGTGTGTTCGCTCGATTTGACTCAAAAGTAGTCCACACACGCGCTACTACTCTTAGTGCACTGGACCGATTTTTTGCGTGTGAATTATCATTCCCTATTTGCGAACGCCGTTCGTGAGCCGGGTACCAGGCGTTCGAAGCTCAGCTGCGACCGATTTGTGCAGCAGACCGTGTCGCGTTGTGTTATAACGTGCTGGTATGGGAGCCGGTCGTTCAGAAAGCAATGGCAAACTACTGAACGTAACACTTGCCTAGTACATCAACAGCAACTGAAAAATGCTGGTGTTGACTGCAACGTCCCGTAAGGGATACGCAACAACAAAAAATTACCAGGGTACCTAGCTATCAGATGAACCCATTCTGACTTCTGAGGTACTTGTAATTTATGTTCTCCAGTCAAGGACGAGAAGTCAACATTTCAGTCCAACTGACCGATGTAGGGGTTGAACCCGCTTCCTCGGCATCAGCACACCGGAAGTTTACGAGCAATCGCTCTTATCCATTCGGCCATGCTGAGGCAAGTTTTTAAAACTTTATTCTTATAAAACGATCGAATCACTCTACTTTCAGTTCCTCTATATATCCTGCATATGTTTCTACTCTTCTTCTAATGTCACTGTTTCTTATTCCATTTCTTCTGGTGACATCAATAGAGTTTCTCAAACATCTTATTTAACATGTCTCAATCTTCCCACAGTGTGCTTGTCGTTCCCTGAAATTAATGTTTTGTTTATGTTCATAGTTGAAACACATAGACTGCTTATTCGCGACTGTAATATTTCCGTTTCTGAACTAACCATTTCCCGTTGACACTTTGTATGCATGTGAACCATGAACAGACAAACTGTGAAATACTCAAATGTTAGTGGAGATGTGGTTTCTGAGGATAGTGCAAACATTACAATGGGCAGACAGGAAAAAAAAATTAAATGTAGTAATCCCTCAAGAAACAGATGAAAATCGTAAGCTGATTAGAGAAGTTAAACATAGTCAAGATTTTTGGGCATGTTTAAACACTTCAAAACTTTGTAATTAATGGCAATTTTGACTGGAAACAGAGCATGTGGAAGACGATGAAGTAAAAACCTTGACGAATTTATTATTCTAAGGATATGCCTTTTAATAATACGCGTTTGTTGCTGTCTAGCGTATCCTTTTACATACATATTTATTCACGACACTGCCAGAATGCTACACATTAATGCAGTAAAACAGGTAAAGATAATCCAAAGGGAGATACTGAATCGGGAGTTTGGATCCACAAACTTTAATTTACTGCATGAGGTGAAGTGGCCGACTCCCTAGTAGTGATAATAGAAGTGATGGTCGTAGTAGCTGTAGAAGGAGCAGCAGTGGTAATAGTAGTGGTGGTGGTAGTAGTAGTAGTAGCAGCAGAAGTAGTAGTAGTTGTAGTAGTAGTAGCAGCAGCAGCAGAAATAGGAGCAGCAGTAGTAGTGGTAGTATTTTTTATTGATATGTGGTAGTAGGCGTAGAGGTAGAAGGTGTTGTTGCTGCAGCTATGCCAATAGCAACAACAATAACAACATCTTATGTTCGTTTTCAAGTATTTCTCTTCAACGCTCTTGCGCCTTGAAAATAAAGCCCGACGCGCACGCTCCCATGCGCGCGCGCACGCACGCACACGTAACTGACACAGTCACTCACTGTATTTGCGAAGCCAATGTCTCAAGGCTTCCTCACACAACGAGCCAAACTTAAAACAGCCATGGTAAAGACACGCGTACTAGCTTCCACTTTAGCAATAAAAACATAATAATACCAATATAATAGTAGTAGTAGTAGTAGTAGTAGTAGTAGTAGTAGTAGTAGTAGTAGTAGTAGTAGTAGTAGTAGTAGTATAGTAAATCAACAACAATTCTCACACTAACATAATAGTTAGTTAGTTAGTCGACAGATCATTCTCATTGAACATCGAACCATTCAGTCCATAAGTGCTCGGATCCCCTCCTCAGCAAATCCAGCAGCGTGCAGCGGCTAACGACACCAGTTCTGTGTTGGTTTATCAATCTACTTTGGCTTCCTGCGTAGTGGTCTTGTTTGGCCACACCTCTTTTAATTTGCTGTTCTCGCAGTCTGACCATGGTTGTAGATTCGCAGTAATCACTCTGATCACACATGACACACACACTAACATAATATCATCGCTAACATAAACATCGGCAAAACCACATACCGGATGTTAAGCAGTGGTCTTGTCTTGTGAATCTGGGCATCGCAGATCGGGCACACTTTACTGGTCTCCAGAAAGTTGACAATACAGGACCGGCAGACTGAAGCAAATGATTCAACAAGATCTCATAGTCACACGGCTAATAACATTATAATACTTGTGTCATCAACACAATTTAGCAATTAGGCATCGGGTAAAGTGCGGAAACTGAGGTGAGATGAATTATGACATATAAACTTATACATAAACCTGACGAGATGCAGTAAAATATGTCAGGCAATAAAGCGTGCAGTCTATTGTTTGTGTCCTCGTTATTCAAATATACACTTTTAACAGAGAAAGTAAGCGTCTTCGTGTAATGGTTATGACACTACGCTAACAATGACACGCGTGCGTTTGGACAATGGTTCGATGTCAACTTTCGACGTTCGCTACGGGAGGGAAAGACTGGCCGCCTATTCCTCCGTGCATTCAATCTTACAGAATGTGATGAGATTAACATTTCACATACCCACAGCAGGCTCCGGCAACGGCACTTTTTTTTTTTTGTTGGTGGTAAAATAGAAACGCTCACACGTGTGTGTGTATGTGCGTGCGCGCACGCGCGCGTGTGAGTGTGGCTGCCTGCGCGCGCGCTTGCGCCTGCGGTTTTTTTTTTAAAATATGCATTTAATTATTTTATGTCATCGACATTTTTCAACTGACTTATCATCATCATCTAGGGTTATCGTGGTCAATATATGCCGGCTGCCTTTACTTCCTAAGACATTTCTGGTACTAATTTTAGGCCAATTTAACAACAACAACAAATAAGCCTCGATCGGTATTCTAACGCATGACCACCGGTTACTGTGCCACTGATCCCACTACTGTTGTAAGTGAAGTTTCTTAAATGTCTTGCACAAAAGAGGAGTGCAAATTGGGAGTGAAAAGTGCCTAGCTAATTATTTAAGTTGGATTTTAATATTTTATTAGTAGTATCATTTGGAATTCATACGAGAAGGCTTCAAATGAAAAACCTTAACTTTTGTTTTTTGAGTTAATATATTCTGAAAAAGTAAAGAACATATGTATCATTTTTCTATGTAGTCACCACGGCGTTCAATACAAGACTTCCAGCTCCCATAAAGTGCTCGGATTCCTGTAGAAAAGTAAAATTATCTTGGTCGCATGTATAACCACTCTGGGGTCACTATTGGGTGTGGTCGCGAACAGTCTGAGACAGAAGTCACGCCGTTTTGAAACTTCGTACTCCGCTCTTTTATTTAAAAACATCTTAAATGCAATATATATATATATATATATATATATATATATATATATATATATATATATATATATATATATATATATATATATATATATATAATGCATATGCCCAACATATGCATGATGTTAGAATAGATTCTCATCTCATCATGTTCCTCTTGTACTTTGCGGTGTCGAGGTGAAGTATAAACATCGTGAGAGTGCCCGGTTATGGGCTTCATATATCGATATTCCCATGGTCTCTGCTATTCCCTCCGTCCAACGTTTACGTGGTCGGCCTCTTCCTCTGTTTCCATCTAGTCTGTACATCATTGCTTGTTGTGGTATGCTGTTGACTGGTAACCTACTTGCATGGCCAAACCATTTGACTTGCTGCTTTCTAATAAAATCTAGTTCCGCTTTAACCCCCACTTTAGTCCTGATTTCTTCATATCTGATCTTATCTCTTCTTGATACGTTGAGTATTCTTCTCAGGAATCTCATTTCTGTTGTTGTGATTTTTATTTTCTCTTTTTCTGTCATTGTCCAGGTTTGGCATTGGTAGCACAGAATAGATTATTACAGATATACAGAGTTAACTCAGAACATCAAATAGCGAAATGAAATATCACTGCACTTTGAGGATTCGAACACACGAGCACAAGACCGACAGTAAGACTGCTAGCCACCGCGCCACTACGGCTCCTAATACCTTAAAATATGTTACACCAGAGAAGAAATAGGAGACGTCTGAAGTGATATTTGATGAAGAAAAATAAGTCCTATTTCATGGAAACAAGAACAAACAACTGTGGAGATGTGAGAGAAGCTGGAAAGAAAAGAAAGCTAATTGAAGTAATATAAAAGAGAGGTATCTCATATTTGGGGACATGAAATGACACCTAACTCCTAAAGAAGAAACGTAGGGAGTCTCTATGGCGCAGAAGGTAAGCCGCCTGCTTCAATTTCCGAAGGTGGTGGTTTCGTTTCCGGTCTCCGTCATTCGGTTCACAAGAGCATTTTTTTTTTTTTTTTGAGAATTCTGGGATCGTCGATGGTGCGACGGAGTTCGTGCTCTCTGCGACGTTATTGCCAGGCCGCTCTGCGGACAGAGACCGAGCCATGTGGGATAAACCCGGTGCAATGAAATCCATCCTCTTGCCTTTAAACATTTTGTAATAGAGGGGGAAACTAGTGGAGGGCACATGAAAGCATGTGGAATATATGACGACAGAATGGGAACATAATATGGAGTGATGGAAGGGGGCATCATCACACAGAGTGACAGACAGACAGACAGACAGACAGACAGACAGACAGACAGACAGACAGACAGGGTTAGTGAGAGAGAGCGAGAGAAACAGAAAAAGAGAAAGAGCGATAGAGAGTGAGAGGGAAACGGTGATATAGAGAGAGGGGAGCAGAGAGAGAGAGAGAGAGAGAGAGAGAGAGAGAGAGAGAGAGAGAGAGAGAGAGAGAGAGAGAGAGAGAGAGAGAGAGTTCATTTAAACCAGCCTCCAATTTGGAGACAACACTTTATTGATTGGCTGAAATTAGTTTATTTATCTTTGTTGCAGCTCTATATCCTTTTGTGTGTTGATACAGCTTTTAAGCCGCCTTGTTCACTCTGTTCTTTTGATTAAATCTGTGTAAAGATAACGTTATAATTGGTGTATTTTTATGCTCTGTGTGTACATCTCTACCACTGTGAATCGCATCACAAAGAAACTGTCAATGGCTGAAAGAACTCTACGTTTGTTCACAACTCCACGTTTGTTCACATCTCCATGTTTGTTCACAACTCTATGTTTGTTCACAATATTACGTTTGTTCACCACTCCACGTTTGTTCGCAACTCTGTTGTTCACAACATTACGTTTGATCACAACTCCACGTTTGTTTTACAACCTTACGTTTGTTTACTACTCTGTGTTTGTTCATAACTCTATCTTTGTTCATAACTCCACGTTTGTTCACAACTCTAAGTTTGTTCACAACTCTATGTTTGTTCAAAACTCTACGTTTATTCACATAGAGGAATGAAGTAGCTAACATAAGTGACCACAACAGACACACCAAGGCAATGAACATGATCCGGAGACTAATTAATTAAATAAATAACCAACCAACCAACTAAATAAATACAGAAATGACTAACCAATTATTACAGAATAACTAAATAACTACTGTAACTAACAAATGTACCCAACTAACTATAACTAAAGCTAACTATAACAAAATAACTAACTAAATGACTCACTGAATGACTAACCAACTATAAACACAAATGACTGACTGAATGACTGACTTTAACCATAACCATAAATAAATGACTGAAAAACTATAACTATAAATATAACTAACTATAACCATAAGTATAATTAGCTAACTAACTAATTAACTAATTAACAATAAGTATAAAAAACTAAGTGACTAACTAATTATAAACATAAGTTTACACATATAAATAGCTAAGTAACTAACTATAACTAACTAACTTTTTAACTAACTGACTGCCTACCTACCTATCATCTATTTACCTAAATGTAATTATCAGTATAACTAACTAACTAAATAACTAGCTAACAAATAATTATAACCATAAGTATAACTAGCTAACTAACTAACTAACTAACTAACTAACTAACTAACTAACTAACTAACTAACTAACTAACTATAACCATAAGTATAACTAACTATAACCATAACTAAAACTAACTTTAACCATAAGTATATCTAACTAACTAGTTAAGTAACTAACTATAACCATAAGTATCTAACAATAACCATAAGTATATTTAACTAACTAATTAACTAACTAAAACCATAAGTATAACTAGCTAACTATAACCATAAGTATATTTAACTATAACCATAAGTATATCTAACTAAACAATTAAGTAACTAACTATAACCATAAGTATAACTAACTATAACCATAAGTATATCTAATTAACTAGTTAAGTAACTAACTATAACCATAAGCATCTAACTATAACCATAAGTATCTAACAATAACCATAAGTATATTTAACTAACTAATTAATTAACTATAACCATAAGTATAACTAACTAACTATAACCATAAGTATATTTAACTATAACCATAAGTATATCTAACTAAATAATTAAGTAACTAACTATAACCGTAAGTATATCTGACTAAATAATTAAGTACCTAACTATAACCATAATTATATCTAAATAATTAAGTAACTAACTATAACCATAAGTATATCTAACTAAATAATGAAGTAACTAACTATAACCATAAGTATATTTAACTAACTATAACCATAAGTATATCTAACTAAATAATAAAGTAACTAACAATAATCATAATAATCTCTATCTAAATAATTAAGTAACTAACCATAACCATAAGTATAACCAACTGACTAACTAAACAACTAAGTAACTAAATATAACCATAAATATATCAAACTAACTAACTAAATAACTAACTGTAACCATAAACCGCTTGTGTACACATGCAAGCGGGTCAGACAATGGTCGTCGCTTTGTCAACGTTTAGATTTCTTCTTTCTTTCTTTTGTCCTTCACTGCTCTACGTTTTTATGCGTCACAGGCTTGTTTGATGATTGGTTTACGAACTAGGGCTCGGCTAGGTCGATTGGTATGCTGAGATGTTGTGGGGTTTTAAGGTGTTCATGACTCCGTAGATCCATTTTTTTCATAGTCTTCCCCTGCCTCTTGGTGTTTCCATTTCCATGTTGTATGCTCTTGCTTCTGGCGACATTGGGTTCATTCTCACTAGGCTGCCGAACCAGCTAAGTTTTTTCTATCAATGAGTTTAACTTTAACAACTGGTGTTGCTCCAACTGTTTTATAGATCTACTCGTTTCTAATATGTTCCTTTCTTGATTTGTTCGCTACTTATCTCAGGCATCTCATTTCCCAAGTAGTAAGTTTTCTTTCTTGTTCCTTAGTTATGTCTATGTTTCTCATTGATAGCACAATGCTTGTATAAAATTCAATTTACAATCTTCTTAATTATCCTTGGAGATAGCTGGATGTTTCAGGGTGGGTGTAGATTTCTATGGTGGAAATATTGGCGTAGCGATCTTATACATATGTGTATGACAAAGTGAGGAATGAGGAGAAACCTAGCCACAAATGAGTTTAGCAGCTGATGGATGACGATACACGAGAGTTTATCAGCTCGGTTATAGCGTTAATCACTTGGGGTTATTAGGTAAATTAGAGCAACCACAACTAGGATATGCCATAATACTGAAAACAAACGACCGCAGAAGGTGTAACTGCGGGTGGATTTAGAATAACCTACGATTGGCGCAGAGATGTGGAGCTTCATAGCTTCAATAGAAGCATGACGAGAACACAGTGGACGAGTCGAAAGAGTAATGAAGATATCTTGAAAGAAGTTACCTCACTAAGTCAACTGGTTACTTGCATCAGAAGAAGACAGTCCACATTCTCTGGGTATGTCAGGGTTAGGGAAAAGGTGGAGTATGTCACCACAATGGGATAACTGAGGAGGGGGGGGGGGGCAGAGGGAGACGAAGAGAGATAGTGCTTGTCAGTTTTTCTAACTCATGGCGTTGGGGAACATCATTATCAGAAATTATTAGCAGTTTACGAGACAGAAGGTTGTGGACAGGCATGGTCAACAACGCCAAACGGCATGGGCTAGAAAAAGACAAACTAGTAGAGGGAGGGGAGATGAAGAAGAAGGAGGAAGAGGAGAAGAAGTTTTTTTCTCTTTGTTTTTTCTAGGAGCCGCGGTGAAATAATGAACTATGCAGTGATTCAGGTAAACTCTCAGTGCCGGATGGGTTGTGGTATTTTTTCCGACTGCTTACACTTCTGTGGTCAGCTCAGCGATGAACACCAGTATCACAGATTTCTCTCGGGAGAAATTACGTCCAGGAGAGGAAGGAAGCAGGTCATTCTACGCTATACAGCCATGATCTAATACATACTAAGTGCTAATAATTGAACAACCTGCGTTATGATGACATCGTCCACTACATATAAAGTCAAGCCATAACAATTTAACATCCCACATCATGGTGTCATAATCTAATACACAGTTCAGTTTAGTTTAGTCGACGGATCAACATCATGGCACACGGGTGTAACCCATAAGTGCTCCGTTCTACTCCTAACTCAAGCCTGAGTCCGGAGACTCTCAGCTCAGTTCACGAACTCCGTAGCACCGGCCAGGATACTGAAATACTTTGGGTAGATTTTTAACTCAAAATTTTGCCTGGGCAGCTCCGATAGTCCACTCTTTTTCGATTTCCAACTGCCAAGGGATTTTTTACGTGCGCAACAATACACACGGGCGTCCGATCTCACTACCCAGAGGCCAGGGGAAATTGTTACTAGAAGTCCACGAGAAAAAAATCCCGGCTCTCACCGGGGCTTGAACCCGGGACCTCCAGCACTCGAGGCGGACACCACACATCGCGACCACTCAGTCCCACCCCCCCCCCCCCTATTCTAATACATATAAAGGTGCACAGATTCTAACACCCTACGTGATGATGCTATAATCGATTACAAATAAAGTTATAACACTTTAACACACCGCATTGTGATGCCATAATCTAATAACGTAAAGTGTTAATATTTTAACAACCTATAATATGGTAACCATAATCTAATAGCTTACAGGGCTAATATTTTAACATCTCACATTATGGTGCCATAATCTAATACACTACAAGCGCTAAGAGTTTAACATCCCGCATTATGATATGATTTAGAACAGGGGTACTCAACATTTTTTGGCCCATGCACCTTTTCACCATATGTCAGAATGTCATTCCCCCCTTTCCAGCGAACGAAAGAAGAATTCCTCCTTTCAAAAATTGGCAGCCTCAAAAGATGCATTTTTTATATTCGCGATATTTTATTAACACACCAAATTAATCATATTACAATAAACAAACAGTTAACGTCAAATAATTGTCACTTAATAGGATATTGTGCCTGAAGCCATTTTGAGTCTGCCAATCTGTGGTTTTAATTATCCCCCCCCCCACCCCCCCCCCCACCTCTCCGAAACCCAACAATTCCCCCCTGGGAGGGAATTCCCCACCGGTTTGGAACCTCTGATCTATAAGGAACATAAAAATTACTAACATTTTAACACCCCCAACTGCAGCCTTTGCTACGGAATGAGTTTTACTAGTTTACTGCTCTTCTGAAAAGGTGTTAACTATTGTTACAACCAATTTCCCGAAACTGGCCGTGATATGTCGACAATGATGATGATGATATCTATACAAGTTAATACTCACACGAATGCAAACACTCAATGACTGTAGTTGCTTGAATTAAATATCCACCACAAAGAGCACACAGAATATGTGGGTTCAAATCCCGCACTGCAACACGCTTGGAGCCGTGCATTGTATCCGATGTGGCTGGAGCCTGCTCTGATTACGTCATATAGTGCTGATTACGTCATGTAGTGTTGATTACGCCAAATAGTGCTGATTACGTCATATAGTGTTGATTACGTCATATAGTGCTGATTACGCCATGTAGTGTTGATTACGCCATGTAGTGTTGATTACGTCATATAGTGCTGATTACGCCAAATAGTGCTGATTACGCCATGTAGTGTTGATTACGTCATATAGTGCTGATTACGCCATGTAGTGTTGATTACGTCATGTAGTGCTGATTACGTCATATAGTGTTGATTACGTCATGTAGTGCTGCAGGAAACAAAAAACAAAGAGTAAATAATATGTTTTATATGTCGGTTGCTGAAAGATAATATGAACAAAATCGGATTTCACTTTTATATGTACCAATACATTGAAGCTAAGACAATGGGAAATGTGGTTTACGTATTAAATTAGACACATTCCAGAATTCAACATAGTGAAGCGTAAAATCACATCATGTCAAATGAGATGCAGAAGAAATGCAGCTAGACAGAACAGACAAAGCGACAAATGAGAAAGTAAGAACAAGTATAGGGATGACACCGATTGCTGAATGAGTTAGCTGCATATCCTTAACAGGACGTTGCAGTCAACACTAGCATTTTGTTATGTTGTGATCTCTTGGCAAGTTTACGTTCTGTAGGTTGCCACTGTTTTCTGAACGACCGGCATCCAGACCATTTCATAAAAAATACCAACGCAACCAGGTCTGCTGCCAAATCGCGCGCAGCTGTGTTAGTTAGTTAGTCGACAGATCATCCTCGTTGCACATCGAACCATTCAGTCCATAAGTGCTCGGATCCCCTCCTCAGCAAATCCCGCAGCGTGTAGCGGCTAACGACGCCAGTTCTGTGTTGGTTTATCAATCTTCTTTGGCTTCCTGCGTAGTGTTCTTGTTTGGCCACCCCTCTTTTAATTTGCTGCTCCCGCAGTCTGGCCATTGTTGTAGATTCACAGTCATCACTTGGTTCTCGCAAAAGTCTCACTTCTCGTAGAGCATTCAGAATGTCAGCCTGGTCCATGGCGCGTCCGCCCTCCACAGTAGCCTCACCTGCGAGCTTGTCAGCCCGCTCATTTCCTTGTACTCCCGCATGACCTGGCACGAAGATGAAACTAATCTTTGCCAGCCGAGACCGCTTCAGAGGCAGCAACCATTCTCTTCGGATCGACCCCTCCTCTATCCTCTTGATCATGTTCATTGAGTCGCTAAGGAAACAAGCCCTAGTGAATGTCTGTGTCTCGAGCCATATTATTGCTTTACTTACTGCCATGACTTCCATGGTCAGGCTACTTGTGGTTTCAGTGAAAGCACCAGAGTCCTCCTTCACAATTCTCCCTCCGGCCCGAGCTGTAAAGGCCCATGAGCTTCTCACATGTCGGACGACCGACCCATCTGTGTAGATGACCGCGTCACCGTCTAGCGAATTCTCGAAAATCAACGCTTGTACTTCAGCCTCAACAGCAGCCGGATTTTCTTGTCTGCATTTTCTATCTAGTTGGATGCAAACTGAAAAGGATGTGCAGAAGTCTGTTGGCACTTGCACCCACTCCTCGCCAGGTTCTAAGTCCTCAAGTGAACACACCTGTTGAAGAATGTCTTCGGCTTGACCCATCCACGACCGTCCTCTTTTTAACCTGCTGCCCTTCACCTTCCTAATTTCACTATGCAGTGGATGTTGTGTGTTTGCGTTAATTCTGAGGTAGGCGCGTGCCCTGCAAACTTGTATTCTCTCTTCAATGGTTGGAAAATCAAGAAGGTAGCGCATCGCCCTGCATGCTGTATCTCTTGTACATCCAAGAATAATGCGCATAGCTTCATTCTGTATCCTTTCCATCCTTTCTATCTGCTTATGGCTGAGAGTCAGGATTGCCATTGCATACTCCAAAACAGACATGACCAGCCCCTCGTACAGAAGACATAGATGGCTCTGCTCACAGTTTGCTGCCGCCATCACCCGCATCGCTGCCAAACCCCGCTTGGCCTTTGTTATCACCTGGTCTATGTGCACATTATAAGCAAGGCTTCGATCAAACCGTATCCCCAGGTAATTCATTGCCTGCGTTCTTTCCACCGTTTCTGAACACATAATTACAGTTGGTGTTGGATTGTTGACAATATGATTATTCAACGAGAACCAAGCTGTGTTTCGAACGCGGGTATGCGTGATCGCGAACAGCGTCCGTAACTACAGCCACGGATTACTGACTATAGAAAACCAAAGAATTAAATGGTTCCGACATTTAGCTAACATGGAACAAGAGCAACCGGCGGCTTGAGCGATCGCCAAGAGGACACCGGGATACAATGCGAACGACGATAAGAAAGAGACGGCTAGATGGAGTAAAAAGACACTGAAGAAATTAATTATGACATTAGCACAAGTAACTAGACAAGCGAAGAACATACAATTGCATCTACCTCTTCTCTGCGACGCTTCACGACAAAAGCAGTAGGACAAAGGAAGAAGAAGAAGAAGAAGAAGAAGAAGAAGGAGAAGGAGAAGAAGAAGAAGAAGAAGAAGAAGAAGAAGAAGAAGAAGAAGAAGAAGAAGAAGAAGAAGAGAATTGAAAAGACGAATTTAAAAATGTCTAACAAGTTCAAACATTCCTATATGTGGCATCTCATTTTTTTCCGCATATTTTTTACATCGCTGTCAACATCAGCATCTTTCAGCTGATTGTTGATTTCTTGGCAAGATTACGCTCAGTAGTTTGCCATTAATACCCTTGTAAAATAAAATACGAATAATGTTAAGTCGATGAAAAACTAAATATAAGGTCGAAAATAGCAAGATTATATAGCTATACACCATCGGGATTATAT
The DNA here is from genome assembly GCA_014155875.1 of Cepaea nemoralis. Classification (NCBI taxonomy): domain Eukaryota; kingdom Metazoa; phylum Mollusca; class Gastropoda; order Stylommatophora; family Helicidae; genus Cepaea; species Cepaea nemoralis. The sequence continues at coordinate 183,945 of JACEFZ010000091.1, read as the reverse complement.
TGTAGACACCACATGAAACAACATAATTATATTATCTTTTTTTATTCGCATATCCTTTACAGAACATCGCTGTCAACAGCAGCATCTTTCAGCTGTCTGTTGATTTCTTGGCAAGATTACGCTCAGTAGTTTGCCATTGCTTTCTGAGCGCCGGCTCAGTTATCCCGCAAGTCACCAGCGGGGGTCGAACCGCCTCCAGCTCTCGCCCGCTACGAGACTGCGTGATAAACGGGATTACGGAGAAAGTGTTGTAACTCCTCGGCCAGAGAGACCGGCAATTATATTATCTACAGAATATAAATTTGCTGGATTATATTATCTTCACCATATGACATTTGCTGGATTATATTATATTCACCATATAAATATGAGGATTATATTATCTACATCATACAAAATAGCAGGATTATATTATTTCTTCTTATTTCACCCTTTATAACACCATTGGAGCATATCCCCTCAACCAACTAACTTAAAGCCCGTCTACCCTTAGCTATCCCATGCAGCTCCGTCCGTGCGGTTGATTGCGACGTCCTGTAATCACAAAGCAACTCTATAATAATGGGTTCTTCTTCTTCATCAGCGTTCCAAGCCATTGAGGTTCTTTGCTGCAGATACAATCCGTCTCCATTCGTCTCTCTGGTTGACCCTCTCTTGCCAGTCGTTGATTCCAAGTGCTTGTAGGTCTGTATAATAATGGGTTATGATTGGGGGGAAAAAAAACAACTTAATAATTAGTTGTAAATGTCTGAGAAAACCTGGTTAAGTGTATTGCATACTCTCCATAATTTGTAAACTGACATTGGTGAGAAGGGAAATACAAAAACACACATGTGCACAAGCGCGCTCGCACCTACACAAGAACACACGAGGTAAAAATATCGCCAGATGTAATGTAACCCCGGCTGGAACAAACAACGGCTTACTATAAAGTCCAGACGGACGCTTCAAATGCATCTAACAATATTATTATGTGAAATATGTTCGTTCACAAATGTTTGCCCTCATTCACCTTCCATTTAAAAAAAAAAAATACATGTTGCATCGGTATGAAATTGTTCCTGCCGTTGTATATTTACTTCCACCCAAGGATATGTTTTTGATAGGCCCAAAGGCAGCTGAAATCACAGAAAGTGGCGAATTTATATGATGTTTTGACGAAAATGAACTGAATTCGGGCTAACAAACTTGTTTTACAGTAATGCACGTCAACTCGGGTAAAGACGTAAGGCATATTCATCCCAATGTGTGACGTACTTTTCACAAGGAAACTCCCGTGCACCACGCAGAATATTCATTATAGAACACTGATGGTTCCATGTGAAGATGTAATACATTTCATAATATGAACTTCATCTCTGATTCCTTAAATTATATACCGCATGCAAACAAACATTGCGATCTGCTGTACAATCTCCAGAACAAACATTTTGTTGTTGTTGTTGGGTGTACATACTGATAAGAGGTATAAGCTAAATCTCATCATTTTCCCTCAGTTGGTTACCGCGTTATGGATTTTTATACGGGGGAAAACATTTGTGAACGCAATATACCAACGTGTTGCGTGTTCTTTGCAGGACGTTGTGCTCAACCCCGACCCAGGTTAATTTACTAGATAATTTTATGTTCAATAGTTTGCCACTGTTTTGTGAACGAGAAGTCAACATTGAAGTCCAACTGACCTGCCAAAGTAGATGGATATAAATATTCATACATCATCATCATCATCGTCATCATCATCATCATCATTACCACCATCAAGTACCTAGTCGATTAACATGGCCAATAATATTTGTTCCACATCTTACGATCTCCAACAGCATGTACCAACCCACGTACAGACACATTTCCACGCATTGACACAACACAGGGCTGTTGAGGATCATCTCTTGTTGGATTCCTCCATCTCTCGTTTCAAAATTGTTTCCATTTTGCCACACAACATGTTTCAGTTTTTTTTTTCCCTCTCATAATGTGCCCGAAAAATTACAACTGCCTCTTCTTATGTTTATAATACGTTTTCTTCTTCTTTTTCTTCTTCTTCTTCTTCTTCTTCTTCTTCTTCTTCTTCTTCTTCTTCTTCTTCTTTCCTTCCTTCCTTCTTCTGCCCTTTAACCCCTACTGGGGCCAAGCCGCTCAGACTTTTGCTATCTTCTACAATTCACCCATGTCCTTCTAATATTAGTTATCTCTGTAAATCCCCTCTCCGTGTGTTTTAGGTCTCCCGTTATGTGGTTTGCCTTTTGGACTCCAGACAAAAGAATGTCTAGTTATATTATTTTCAGGTGTCCTAGGTGCATGTCGTATTCAGAACTAGCGTCTTTTTCTCACAATTTGGTTCACCGTAAATTGGTTAGTTCGCTAGTATGACATTGCCTTCTTTGCAAACAAGACAAAGCAGTAAAATAACACCAAAAAAGGAGAATAACGAAAAGCTCAACATAACATACACAAGAACAAGCCGCGCAGTAGGAATATGTTGTGGGTACGTGAAATGCTGGGACCATCACGTTTTATAGTTCTAGGCCTGAGTGCTCGGAGAAACAGGAGACCAGTCTTTCACTCGCTTAGTGAACGTCTAGTGCACGCATCAAACAATCGCTCGACTGCGCTTATGCTATTGTCAGTGCAGCGTCCTAACCATTACACTAGAACATAAAGAAAAGTAATGCATTTTGAGAAAACATATATCTTTTCGGTGGCAAAATGTTAATGTAGACAATTTAACAGGATCTACAGAGAAATATTTAGACTTTTGAGCTGGAATGTAACAGAAACATTTACCCCTCTGCCGTGCGTCCACCTTGACGAGGTAGAGGGGCTTGCGCGTTCCAATGACCCCAAGAGCTATGCCGACGGTAGCACAGCTACTGGTAGGGCCACCCATGTCGGACAGGTCAAAGGAGAGGGACCAGACGAAGAGACGTACAAACCTGCTGCCTTGTAGGTAGACTGGGGACAGTCAAAGGCTAGGGAAAGCATCTCGAACAAATGCTTGTCGAAATCGGATGTACTGAGCCACAGGCTTGACAAAGAAGTGCAACGTAACTTTATCATTTCATGATGCCACAGATGAAAATTAATCGTTATGGTGCTAATCCCGTGAAGTCCCATCAGGCGGTGATAGTGCCGGGCCCCCTGCCTCGAGGGGGTCCACCCATGACTACTGGTGGTCACCTTCCCCTGTGCTGTGGAGTCAAGGCACAGAGGAGTAGGTTAAGAGCTATTGACCAAACACCCCGGACTCTCAACATACTACAATGGAATGCCGAAGGAGTTTATAACAAGAAAGCCTCCCTAACACAGCGTCTTCATAAAGATAGAATAGATGTGGCATGCATTCAAGAGACACACCTCAACGCCAATCGCACATTTTCAGTCGAGGGATATCAGGCCACACGTTTCGACCGCGAAGGACACAAAGGAGGAGTTGTAATACTTACACGAAATACAATACCTTGCAGCGAAGTATCTGTGATCTCTGACAACCAAACGGAAATTATAGGTGTTGATATAATGATAAAGGACGTGAAAATAAGAATTTACAATCTGTATAGCCCGGCAGATAAGGATCTTACACTCTCAAACATGAAAATAACTGACACAAATTGCATTGTTGTCGGAGACTTTAATAGCCGCTCAGAAAGATGGGGATACCCAGATACTGACAAAAGAGGAGATGAAGTGGAGGACTGGGAAATAGACTCAAATCTCCATCTACTCAACAAAGCGGATGACACACCGAGCTTCTACTCCAGAAGATGGATTACCACTTCTACTCCAGACTTAGCTTTCTGCACAGGAGACATCCTCCACAAAATCGATCGCCATGTGCTTGACCAATTAGCAGGTAGTGACCACAGACCAATCAAGCTTGTAATAAATATGGAGTATGTTCCACAGGAGCAAAAGCCTTTGCCCCGCTGGAATTACAAACGAGCAGATTGGGACAGATTTTCCATACTAACAGACAAATATTGTGAAAACATAAATACACGATATGGCAACATGAAGCAAATGGTGGAAAGTCTAAACAGAGCAATAATACAGGCAGCCACTGAGTCTATTCCAAGAGGAGCGAGGAAAAATTACAAACCATACTGGACTGAGGAACTACAAATTTTGGAGGACAAAGTTGAAGATGCTAGGAAGACCGCAGAGAGAGAACAAACAACTGAAGCGAACATCTCTCTCAAAGCCATCTCAGCAAAATATAAAAGAACAGTAAATCAAACAACAAGAGATTGTTGGAGGAAAAAAACAGAAAACCTGAATTTTGACAGGGATGGAAACAAACTATGGAAACTAGTGAAAGCCATGAACAATGAAGGACCTAGAAACAAACAAATAACAATTAAACAAGGAAATGCCTTGCTTACAGGAAAAAAGGCTGCAAATGCACTAATGGAACACTATGCCAGTGCAAACCACATTGATATTACAGCCGAACAGAAGAAAGCAATCAAAGATAAACAGATACATCATAGATATACAGAGACAGCAGCAGAATATATGATGGCAAATCTAACAATGGAAGAAATGGAACAGGCAATGAATACCCTAAAAAAGAAGACATCACCAGGAAAGGATGGAATCACAAATGAAATGCTAATAGGACTAGGCACTAAGGCAAAAAAGAAACTACTAGCAGTCCTAAATTACAGCTGGAAGAGGGAGAATAGTCCCACAGGCATGGAAGGAAGCTATACTAATACCAGTCCCAAAGAAAGGAAAAGACCTGGAAGAACCAAATGGCTATCGACCTATCAGTCTTCTTAGCTGTGTAGGGAAATTAATGGAGCGCATTATCAATGGCAGGCTAACATGGCATCTGGAAGAAAACCAACTCTTAACACCTCACCAAGCAGGATTCAGAAAGTACAGATCCACTGAAGATCAAATAACCTATATAGCTCAGGAAATAGAGGATGCCTTCCAAGAGAAAAAGCACACACTAGCGGTCTGGATAGATTTAGAAAAAGCATTTGATAAAGTATGGAAGGAAGGACTGAAAGTAAAACTGCAAAAAATGCATGTTTGTGGGAAAATGTACAAATGGATCAGCCACTACCTTGAGAACAGAACTGCCAGGACAAAAGTACAAGGACAAACCAGCAAAATGATGCTGTTGGAGCAAGGTGTCCCCCAAGGAGGAGTTCTTTCACCAACATTATTCCTAGCATATATAAACGACATCACGGAAAATTTTCCAGCCAGAGTACACACATCATCCTTTGCAGATGACCTAGCCATATGGACATCTGAAGAATATATTAGTACAGCTAACAGCAGAATACAGCAAGCCCTATTAGCGCTAGAGGACTGGTCAAAATCATGGCTAGTGAAGATAAGTGAGGAGAAAACAATATGCACAGTATTCTCCAACTCAACTAAAACTCAGCAACCTAAGCTGGTATTGAATGGAAAAATATTGCGCCATGAAGAAAATCCAAACTATCTAGGAGTCACCTTTGATCGTCGCCTGACATGGAAGACACAGGTTGAGAAAAATCGAACAAGAGCAAGGCAAAGAATGGCAATCATGAAAAAGCTTGCTGGTACAACGTGGGAAGCAGATGAGAAAGTTCTCAAGAAGTTATATACTGGACGGGTGAGGCCAGTACTGGAATATGGCATTGCAGCTTGGGCAACAGCAGCTAAGTCAAACTTTAACAAAATAAGCAGTCCAAAATCAAGGAATGCGAATCATAACTGGAAGCCTGAAGACAACGCCTATTAATGAACTAGAAAAGATCACTTGTTTACAACCAATGCAGGATAGAAGAGATAGCAGAGCCCAGCAACAAGCTGACAAATTTAGAAGATTGACAGACCACCCTATGTATAAAAGGTTTAGTGGTTTTGGAAAGGGAAGACTGAAGCGTAGCAACTTTGTAGAAACTGCAAAACGAAAGATTAGGGCAGATCCCATATTTAACATATCAACAGTCAAACCCATTTACAATGCAGACAAGTTCCCAGCTTGGAGACAGCAGCTACTGCCTGAGATGATAGAAAACATTCCTGGTATTGAGAAAAAGAACACTCAGCATGAAACCGAAAGAAGAGAAATAACCCTAAACTACATAAAAGAACATTACCCAAGCAGCAATTGGACCCATGCATATACAGATGGATCAGCCAAAAATTCAGTAGAGAATGGAGGAGGAGGAATTCTCCTAAATTAAAAAAATGGAGTGAAAAAAACACATTCAGTGGCAACTGGAAAGTTTTCAAGTAACTTCAAAGCGGAGGTAGAGGCTCTGAAAACTGCAGCAGAAATGCTCTTGATGGAGGAAAATAAAGAGAAGCAAATAGCTATCTTTACAGATGCAAAGTCAGCTGTCTCAATACTGAAGAGCAATAACAGCACAGAAACAGCTGACCTAAGAGCAGCACTCCATGGTCTATGCCAGAAATCCAAAAAAGTTGTAATACAGTGGATACCATCACATTGCAGTATATGTAGCAGAATGTGGGTATTAGGTGGGAAAAGGCTACAGCACGCTTGAGCATCGGGATGGAATGGGAAGAAAGATGCTCAAGTCGTGACGTAGTTTGTTGTTAGGAATCAGTCAACATCTGGGCCTAGAAGCGAGAAGACGCCATGTTGTAAGAAGATTGATCAAGCTGTCATCTATGTGCAATAAAGCTATTTTGTATTCGCCCAGGACTTGTTAGTCCTCTATTCTTCACACCGTTATATACACCTGGAAATGAAGAGGCTGACGACAGACTGGCAAAAGAGGGCGGACGACTACCACAGCCTGACATAGACATAACCTATAATGAGGCAAAGAGGTTGATAAAAAGCACTTATAGAACCAAATGTGAATCAGAGCATCCAGGCCACCAGAAGGATGATGCATATTACAAACTCGACCGAAGAGAACAAATAGCAACCTTCAGACTCCGCACAGGACACAACAGGTTGAAATACCACTTGTTCAACAAACTAAAGATAGGAGATACAGATGAATGTAATTGTGGAACTGGTAAAATGACAGCTAAACATTTGCTGCAAGAGTGCCCAATATATGCAGAACAGAGAAAGATATTTTGGCCCACACCTGCTTCATTCGAGGACAAGCTCTATGGAGATATCAACAAGCTCAAGTCGACTGCAGCTTACTTTAACTGTATTCAGGTTGACATTTAAATGTACATGAAGAAGTATTTAGACTGCCACACTTCATTACCACAGGCATGTTGGTTACACAAGCCTCCCAGAGGCATGAAATGGAATATTGCTTGGATAGCAAATCCATTACGTGAAAAGTCCGAATAGAAAGCTCACTGTGTGGGCTTCAAAAAAGGTGGGAAAAGTGTCCTAGTGGCACAAAATGGAATATTGCTTGGATAGCAAATCCATTACGTGGAAAGTCGGAATCGAAAGCTCACTGTGTGGATGTCATCTGCAAACTGCATTCTTCTGGCTTCTGGAAGAACAGCCTATGGTGAACGGAAGGCCCAATATACGGAAGTGAGGCTAAGCAGCCATGTGCAGGACGTGACGATTCCTTGGGTGAGCCCAGTACCAGAGCGGTGTGTGATGGCTCTGCAATTATGGAAGCCTCCTTGGATGGCGGGGAATGCCCATGGTCTGCCCCTGCCTTCCCTTGAGGGCCGACCAGGATGCCTTTGGCTGTTCTATATGGGCCAGCTGGGATGGGAGAGAACACCACAACAGTGAGAGTCTAACGTCCTAAGAAACCCCCGGGAAGGTTAACCCGGTCGACAAATGCCCGCAGAAGTCGGATGTGTCGGCCTAACGGCGCAAGAACGCAGCTCTGCTGTAAACAGGCACAACGCAATCACGTCCGAAAAAAAACTCCGGATGAACGAAGAAGAAGAAGAAACATTTAGACTTCTGAGCTGGAATGTCTCAGAAACATTTAGACTATTGAGCTGGAATGTCACAGAAACATTTAGACTTTTGAGCTGGGATGTCACATAAACATTTAGACTTTTGAGCTGGAATGTTACAGAAAAATTCTTAGAATACTACAGATCAAGAAGAAAAGAAATGCTGAATCTGATAAAACTGGTTCAGAAAGAGCATACTATCTCCAACACCGAATAATTTACTAAATGTCACGATGGTTTAGAAAGGACAGCAATGGAAGGCATGGTTCGTGAAAGAAAAACGAGGGAAGTGCATCCGCGGTTGTGGCCACAGGACAATGTATGCATCCTGGCCGTGGACTGCCGATGGACCGAGCATTGTTCTGGCGGGCCGTGGACTGACGATGGACCGAGCATTGTTCCGGCGGGCCGTGGACTGACGACGGACCGAGCATTGTTCCGGCGTGCTGTGGCCTGACGACTGACCAAGCATTGTTCCGGCGGACCGTGGACTGACGACGGACCGAGCATTGTTCCGGCGGACCGTGGGCTGACGACGGACCGAGCATTGTTCCGGCGGGCCGTGGACTGACGACGGACAGAGCATTGTTCCGGCGGGCCGTGGACTGACGATGGACCGAGCATTGTTCCGGCGGGCCGTGGACTGACGATGGACCGAGCATTGTTCCGGCGGGCCGTGGACTGACGATGGACCGAACATTGTTCTGGCGGGCCGTGATGACTGCGTCCTTCTGCATAGGATCTGGCACTCGATGATGACAGCGCAACATAAAGTACATGTGATTATGAGACTGACTAACTACGGCGGAACTTCATGCAAACTGCGTTAATTCCACAGAGATATCTGACTTGTACAAGAAAACAGTTTGTTGAAGAAGTGCTACATAGAAACTATACTTTTGTATGGCTGTGAAACATCGACAATGAGCAGACAAGATGAAAAACACTAAATGGCAGGAAAAATGTGGTTTCTGAGGACGATGCAAAGAATACCATGGGTAGGTAGAAGAACCAACGAGCAAGTCCTACAAGAGGCAAATGAAAACCGCAAACTGATGAGAGAAATTAGACGCAGACAGTCACATATTTTGGGGCAATTTATGAGAAGTAATAAACTAGAGAACTTGGTGACAACTGGCAACATTGAGGGGAAAATAACAAGGGGAAAGCAGAAAAATCAATATCTGGATGGCTTGACCAAATGGCATAGTCTTAACAAGGACACAGAGCTGATCCACGACTCTGGTGATCGTGTAAGTTGGCGAAACATGACGGCCCACGCTTACCGGCATGACACATGATGATGATGAGCCGATTTGTAACGAAATTTAAATGTATCAAAGCAGTGTGTACTTCTATGTATTATGTAGGCTGTTTTGATTAATACACAAGCGGACAGTGCGTGTGTTTGTGTGTGTGTGTGTGTGCGTGCGCGCACGAACAGTGCACTAAGAAACAGATTGTAAGTTATATGTCTAAAGAAGAGACTGCCCACCATTATTCCCACACAACAAAGATAAGTACACAGTACGGTCGAAGCATGCAAAGATGCGTCATTCAGCTTTTTTCGATGAGACGAAGCAGAGCGCGTGTGTTTTTGTGTATGCGTGTGTGTGTTTATGTGCGCGTGTGCTTGCGGAAGAGCGCGATAGGCAAACAAAAGCTCATCCTGGGTTATTGAAAAGCCTTTGACTACAACGGAAAGAAACTTAAGTGCGCAGTACTGGTACACTTCGGTAGGTTGTTCAATGTTAGCGTAAAATGCTACAGTATATTACGTTGATATAGTCGGTCACAAATGAAAAGACACACACACACACACACACACACACACACACACACACACACACACACACACACACACACACACACACACACACCACACACACACACACACACAGAGTTAAGTTAGTTGCATATCCTTTAAAGGACTTTGCAGTCAACCCCAGCATTGTCTGAATGTTTGTGATTTCTTGGCAAGTTTACGTTCAGTAGTTTGCCTTTGCTTTCTGAACGACTGGCACCCATACCATTGCATGAAAATACCAACTGCTGCAATACCAGTCTGCTGCAAATCGCCCACAGCCGTGTTTCGAACGCGGTTTGCGGGATTGCGAATTGCGTCCATAACTCCTTTACCACACAGCTGGTTGTGTCACACAAAGGTAACCATTAATCATCTAATAACCCATGCGTGGCGCTGATTATTGTGTCTTTCCGCAGCCTTCATTTTTCCTGTACTAAAACTCATTTCTGATACCGATGTTGCTCCATACATGACGCTAGACTGTCTAGCACAGTGGTTCTCAACCTTTTTTGGCCCATGCCTCCCTTTACCATATGTTCAGAACGTCACTCCCCCCCCCCCCCCCTTTCGAATTTCCTCCCTATAAATCCCCCACCCTTATAAAGTATACATAAAAATGGAAGCTAAATTTAATAACACATACTAGAACAAGTCTAGACATCTGCATAAAACGTGATTTGCGGGTCTACTTACGTTATAAAACGAATTTCATTAGGGCGAGAAGTACAGAACCGTAAAATTTAGAGAGAAAAACAATATCAAGTAACTGGTTCTTGTATTAATGCGATTTTTAAATAATCTTAATTCCCCCTCCCACCCCCCGGAAACCCAAAATCCCCCCCCCCCCCCCTGGGGGGAGGGGGAGGAGGATTCCCCACCGGTTGAGAACCACAGGTCAAGCAACTTCACTTTTGAACCTCCCCCACCTCACTTTCTCTCCAGCGTTTCCGTTGTCACGACTTATTCTATCTAGCTGCTGCTTTCTCATGGATATGAGAATATGAGAGATAATAATATAATAGAGAGAGAATAAGAGAATATGACTTGTCCTCTTCTGATGCGAGTATTCAGTAACTAACAATATGGCACAACTACGGTAACTAATGTACACAGTCATATGTCTTTTATGGATTATTCAAAGACATTTGGCTGTGTACAACATCAGAAACAACTCATAAAAATGCTCTATCTAGACCAACAAGCAGCGGTTAGAATTGATGGCGAGACATCAGATTGGTTTGACATGAAGCAAGGAGTCCGTCAGGGCTGTGTGCTTTCACCCTATTTGTTTAACCCGTACGCCGAAAATATAATGAGAAATGTCAGAGATGATATAACCAAGGAGCAATATGATGCCCTAAACATCGGTGGTCATGAAATACCAGAGATTCTATATGCTGATGATACAGTATTACTATCCACAACACAGAATGGCATAGAAAACCTAATAACCTCACAAAAAGAAAAAAAAAAACTACTATGGAGAAAGAAATATATGTTAATGAGGAAAGATTGGAGGTGATGGAAAATTTCGAATATCTTGGGTCATTGATTAATAACAATGGTACCACAATGAAAGAAATTAAACGACGGCTATCAATTGCTCTTCAAAGACTAAAACAACTGAATAATTATGGAGCGGGACAGATAGAACTACAAAAATTAGATTTTTAAGAGCATGCATCTTTCCCATTGTAACATACGCCTGTGAGACCTGGACACTTACTAAACAAGCTGAACAGCGCATAAACGTTGTTGAATATAAATGTTATAGACGGGTTCTATGAATACCTTGGGTAAAGACAAGAACAGATGCATCCATACTTCAAGAGCTGACTACTGAAGAGGGTTGTTGTTAAAGGCGATAAAACAAAGAACATTTAAATATTGTGGTCACTTGAAACGTCACGAGACTTTGGAGAGAGTAATTAAAAAAAAGAGATAGAGAGTAATAATGGAGGGGTATATGCCTGGGAAGAGAAGAAGAAGAAGGCCAAAGAGAAGATGGGTGTAGGATGTGGGACATCTTGTTTAAGACTGAGAAGTTTTCCGGAAGGTTGTTATGGGAGCGCAGTTCTGCAAAGGACATGCTAATGAATGAATGAATGGTAACTAATCAAACTACTGAACGTGAAATTACCTAGAAAATCAACCTTGAGGTGGGGTTGATTGTTACGTCCTGCAAAGGGCATGCATCATGTAAATAGTATTTAAAAATCAGGTAAAGTTGTTGTAACTAATAATCAGACACGACTATTGTAACTATTAATCAGACACAACTATTGTAACTAATATGCAGACATAACTATTGTAACTAATAATCAGACACAACTACTGTAACTAATTATCAAACCCAACTATTGTAATTAATTATCAGACCCAACTATTGTAACTAATAATCAGACCCAACTATTGTAACTAATTCTCATTATAATTCTGAATAGAAGCTTAGTGACATGTTTATGAGGTTAATCGTAGGAATGTCCCGATTATGGGAATGTCCCGAATGCTGTGATGTCGGTTCCTAAATCAATCAATCAATCAATCAATCGTAGGAAAATCTTCGCATTCAATTGCTCCTGGTCTTTTTGGTGTAGCTATAAATACAGATTTCAGCATTTCGCTTGGTAGATATCCACTGCTGTAAATAGCTTTCAACATTTTGGGTAATATATCTACTCCAAATTCTCCCATTACTTCGAATTCTTCTATTGTGATTTCATCTGGCCCAGCTGTTTTTCATTTCTTCATATGCTTTACAGCATCAGCAACTTCTTCTTTTAGAATAGGTGGACCTTCCAAGTTACTGTCTTCTGTTAATTCTGCCCTTTTGCCTTCATGCAATTCTCATATACTCATTTCACCTCTTCATTATAGCATCTTCCTCCAATAATATCTTTCCTGTTTTTGATTTTAAACACCTTGTTTTTATTCTTATTTTTCTTCCTGTGAGCCCACTGATCTGTCTGTGCAAATTGTTGGTATCTTTAATAGAATTTAATTCAATTTTCTTGTACTGCTCGTTTAACCAGCTTTCTTTTGCCTTCACACAATTATTTCTTATTTCTTTATTTATCTCGTTATATTTTTGTTTATCATTTTTACTGTTTTCTTTTGGCCATCAACTTCAAGATTTCTTTAGTCATCCATTTTTTAAAGCTTTTTGGCTTCTCTCCGGTAATATTTCTTTGGTCGTTTGATGAATGGAGTCGCTTAACATTTCCCATTGTTCATTTATATTCTGTATTTTAGCTATTGCAGTGTACCTATTTTTCACAATCACTCTGTATTGTTCTTGCATTTCTTTATCTACCTTCAAAACCTCTTTATTAAGTCTCATGTTCTTAGCCACTTGTCTTTCTCTCTTCAGTCTTACGTTTATTAATCCACATAGTGGTGCATTATCACTATTACAGTCAGCACCCGGCATTGTTTTTACATTAATTAACGCATTTCGAAACCTATTATTAATAAGTATGTAGTCAATTTGGTTGAGTATTTTCTTATTAGGGCATTTCCATGTGTAAAGTGGTCGTTTATGATGTTTAAGCCAGGTGTTTCCAATTATCATATCATTGATATTTGCCCATTCTGATAGTTGCTCTCCTCTGTCATTTTTTGAACCTAAACCATAATTCTCCACTACATCCTCCATTATTCCTTTTCTACTTTTGCATTAGAATCACCCAGTATTATTTTTATATCTAGTGATTAAATTTGAGACATCGCCATGTCTACTACATCGTAAAAGTGTTGTATTTCATCATCACTACTGCTTGTTGCTGGTGCGTATACCTGTACAATATTTATATCTATTGGTTAGCCTTTCAATTTGATCACAATAACTAGCTATTTGTTTATCAAATATTAGCCCTACTCCCTTTTCGTGAGTATCCCCTCCAGAATAAATTATTGTGTGTTTGTCGTTTATAATTTTTCCTGATGACTTCCATCTCATCTCACGTATACCTAGGATATTCAATTTAATGTTTTCCATTTCATTTATAACTTTGTGTAACTTTACAAGTTCATTTAGCGATCTAACATTCCATGTACCTATTTTAAATTTATTTGTTTTAATTAAGTTGCTACTTTCAGTTTCTGGATGACGGTTTGGTGGTATCTGTGTCACATGACTGTACCTGCCGGACAAGGATGTCCTAAGACAACCATTGACGTCGTTTACTGCCATTGAAACGTGTTTTGTCATGAAGTCTTGGGAAGATAATGTGGTGGTTTCTCCTTGCCTTCCGCATCCACATGGAGTTCTGCTACCTCAGCCTTTAAGCCCTTTGACAGTCCTTTCCGACTGTCAGGACAGGTGAGTGCCCTGCTCTGTTCGGCTGCAGAGCTGCCCAATTTTCTCGGTGGTTACACAGTCGTTTTTGAATCTGATTGTAGTAAGTCGGATGTTTCGGCAAAAAAAAAAACACACATATTGCAGCTCTTAAATTTTGGTGGTGGTCGGAGTCGTCTTGATTTGATTATCACCAAAGTTCACAGAATGCAGCCTTTCGACCGGATGTGTGTTATTCACAATCAAAACAATGACGTCACCGCCAATACACAACAGCTTTAGTCAATGAATTAGAGATCACTCCAGTAGTCAAGTTAATGATAAGTAATAACGTACTGTATTTACAAGAATCGGTGGTAGGAAATATCCAAAATATACAAAGAAGTAGCACATAACTGAAATAAATGCCTCCACGTTTTTGTCATTTCTGTATTACCGAATCATAACTTATCAACCCCGAGTTCATAAATATTGTAGACCTAAGCCATTTGCGAATTCCTTCATGAGTCTCTCTGTGACCTTAACAACGGAGTGTTTACTATGCAGATAGAGAAGCGTTTTGCACGACATCCACTTCTCATTTTCGAACCAAACACGCAGTTCAGTAGCTTGTTGGTGAAATCACGTAATACAAGTCCAACATGAGGAAATATACGTAAGCAAACCTTATCCAGAAGTAAAATCACACAAATACCTTACGGATATCCGACCTATCAGCCATATTGGATAATTGATGCTTTAAGCAAATAAAGGGTTCTATCTGCTAGTATTTCGATTCAAAGATATTTTTCAGTCCGTATCTACTCGTAAATGAACCACCAATAAAATGTTCCAAATACTTGGCTAAAAATGGGTTCATGGAATGTTCACAGACTTAATAAATAAATATTAGACTAACACACAACTGTTCACAAGCCCAACATGCAAACTACTGATGCATGCACAACGTACATAAAACAGGTTCCCAAACATGATTGGTTCTTTAACCGTGCGAACATTACAGGCCGTGTTTGGTTAGTATGCATCGGTATAGACAATCATAGACAGACAGACAGATACACAGACAAACAGAGTTATAGAGACACAGATATACAGACTGACGGACAGATGGGCGGCAGGGTGGATGGATGGACGGGCAGAGGGCCGGACGGATGGACTAACAGACAGATTGGTGGACGGGCGAACAGACAGACAGCTCCGGGTTCCATTGTAGCCACGGTGGCATTGTTGATAATGCGATTACTTGCTAAAACGTCAGAACTATATGTAGAAACAGCTGACACACCAGAATTGTGTGTACGTTGGTGAGCGCGCACGCGTGTCTCTCTCTTTCTCTTTCTGTCTCTCTCTCTCTCTCTCTCTCTTGGAGAACTTCCACCCCTCACCCTCAATATCAGTGGTTCTCAGCCGGTGGGGAATCCACCCCCTATGGGGGGGGGGGGGTTTAGGGTTTCTGGGGGAGGGTGGTGCGGGGGAATTAAGATTATTTCAAGATCGCTTTAATACAAGAACCTATTACTTGATATTATTTTTCCCTCCAAACTTTACGGTTCTGTACTTCTCGCCCTTCTGAAATTCGATTTATAACATAAGTAGACACGCAAATCACGTTTTATGTAGACGTCTAAACTTGTTCTAATATGTGTTATTAAATTTAGTTTCCATTTTTGTGTATACTGTGTAGGGGCGGAAGGAAGGGGGGGGGGATTTGTAGGGAGAAAATACGAATGGGGAGGGGGATGACGTTCTGAACATATGGTAAAGGGGTGCATGGGCCAAAAAAGGTTGAGAACCACTGCTCTATATCTTACATACATATTAGGTAGATGTCAGACTCCAAAGACTGCTCATTCATTCATTCACTTAGTAACCCCCCTTTCACTGCCAGTGTACATAGATATCATGACACCCCATTGTATGCATAGGGGGGGGGGGGGGTGTTGAGCTGGGGTGTATATCACGTCAACTGTCTTGACATGTAAAACCAGTCA
Source organism: Cepaea nemoralis (assembly GCA_014155875.1). Lineage (NCBI taxonomy): Eukaryota > Metazoa > Mollusca > Gastropoda > Stylommatophora > Helicidae > Cepaea > Cepaea nemoralis. The sequence continues at coordinate 167,984 of JACEFZ010000091.1, read as the reverse complement.
CCAAGAAGTCTCATTCGGGGGACCGATCACGAAACCTCCAGGCTAGCAGACGGTGGTGTTACCTCTCTACCAGGCACAGATCCAACATTCAGTCGATAATTATAGAGAAATCAGATAGGGCTTCGCGAAACCCTGGCGTTAATTGTGACAGCATTTCATGTAGCAGAACCAGAGCAGACGTGAAATTGTCTAGGTCAAATAAATGACCAGAAGCCACAGCCAAAATTGGCAGCCGCGATTGCGCAGTTGCCAACACCTATTTCTGTGGGCGCGGTAGTCATGTGTTTGAATTCCAATCGTTGGGGGGGGGGGAGAAGGAGGGGGGGGGAATTGACTAGGGCTCCGAAGGTTGTGGGTTCGATTCCCGGCCAGGTCCTTCGGTTCACGGGTGCAATTTTTTCGGATACTCCTGAGGGCCGTCGCTGGAGCTACGGATTTCGTGCTTTGTGCGACGCTTACCGCGCTGCGCAAAGAGACTGAGCCATATGGGATAAAAACCCGGTGCAATGAAGTCGACTCTGTCGACTTTTAAGCTACTTTTTATTCCAATCGTGGCGGGAATGCGAGCAACGTGGAGCAAGACGATATAAGTATAATATACATTGTGTTTGTAAAGTCTCACTACACTTTGAATGTGCACCAAATTTGATGATGTCATAAAAGAATGTGCTAACGATTCATTAAATTAGTTACAATACTTTAACTTACTGCTATGGTCCAAAGCTGTTTTAGGGAAGCTGGAAAGTGCCAATGAAGTATTCATTATAACAGGTGTTGGAAATGTCCACCACGGGCTTCAAGACATGACTGTTAATGTCTCTTCATATTTCCGGTGTGCTCAATGTTTTCCACTTGTTTAATGTGTAATTTATTCATTCCTAATTTATTCTTTCTGCCTGTCTATGTATGCTGAAGGAAACGCGCTAAATCGCGTTTATTAATATATTAACATTGAGAGCAACGGTAACGTAGTGGCTAGACGCTCGCTGTCGTTCCAGTGGTCAGGGGTTCGATTCGTATTGGGGTTGATTCGCGTTTTTAAATACTTGACCTAAGCTCCCAGGCCGATCCAATGGGTACCGGGAAATGTTTTGGGATGTAAAGGTAACCGGTGTGATACTGACCACATCAGCGAGGAGTGCCGATTTGTCTCTAAACATTGCTGGCAACATATGTCTAATGTGATATAAGGCGTTTACAAGGGATCTTCACTAACTTAAAATATAAATATGTTCCATGGTTAAATATAATATAATATAGTATAATATAATATAATATAATATAATATAATATAATATAATATAATATAATATAATATATAATATGGTAACATAAATGGAAAAACAGGTTGAAGGAGTAAGAGACAGCAGTCTTGCCGGGTTATGTTCAATCAATCAATCAATCAATCAATCAATCAATCAGTTGCCGTCTCCACAATGAAGGTTGGCTTCAATGGATCTCCAACACTGTCTGTCTCTCGCCCTGACTGTACATTTTGTCAGCCTGATGTTCTTCCATCTCTTGATGTTATCTTCTCACTTGTATCGTTGTCTACCTCTTGCTCGCTTGCCCTCAACCTTGCCCTTCAGTATGGTTTTTGTAAGAGTAGCCGGTCTCCCTGGCCTAAGGGTTAACGTCTTTCTCCGTAATCCCGTATATCCACGTGAGGAATGTAACATTTGCGAGAATCGGTAGCGGTTCGCGCCGCGTTGGTAACTTAGGGGTATGTGAGCCGGTCGCTCAGAAAGCAATGGCAAACTACTGAGCGTAATGTTGCAAAGAAATCAACAATCAACTGAAAGATGCTGATGTTGATAGCGATGCCCTGTAAAGGATATGCGAACAAAAACAAAAACAAAAACGTCTATTAACGTGGCCTCCTCTTTATTCGTCTTTCTCCGTAATCCCGTATATCCACGTGAGGAATGTAACATTTGCGAGAATCGGTAGCGGTTCGCGCCGCGTTGGTAACTTAGGGGTATGTGAGCCGGTCGCTCAGAAAGCAATGGCAAACTACTGAGCGTAATGTTGCAAAGAAATCAACAATCAACTGAAAGATGCTGATGTTGATAGCGATGCCCTGTAAAGGATATGCGAACAAAAACAAAAACAAAAACGTCTATTAACGTGGCCTCCTCTTTATTTATTTTATCAATTCTCTCTTCATTCCCAGTTTTTCTAGAAACTCTGCATTTAATTGTTTTTGTTTCCATGCATACGACATTTGTTTTTGTTTCCATGAATATTCGTCTGTATGTCCACATCTCCAGGGCCTCTATGCGACTTTCTAGTTGCTTGTTCAATGTCCAGGTTTCCGCGCCATACAGTAGCGTTTAATCAGCTTATGTTATCAGCACATGAAATGATAACTCTATCGGCGAACTGGAGCTGTGGAAAAGCTTGGTCGGCCACGCAAGTTGACAGGGTACACAGTCAAGGAAATTTTCCGTTTACACGTCACGAGAGGTAAAGGGAATATTGTGCTGGCTCCATGTTTGTGTAAACCAGTCTGCACTCGATAGGTCTGTACTACCCATCACACTTCCTGGTACGTATTTTAGGCTGGGTTCACCTGAAAGCCTTGGTCAATATCACACAGCCTACTCAAATACATGGCCTCAGGGCCGACAGGTGAGTGTGCTAGTCACTGCGCTAACGAGGTTCCCAGTTTACAGGGTACTTAATGACGATGATGTTGATGATGATGATGATGATGATATAGACACCCACATATACAGCCACAAGCGCACAGAGACATGGAACTTCATCATTCTTTACACACAAACACAGAAACAATAGGTACACACACAGAGAGAGAGAGAGAGAGAGAGAGAGAGAGAGAGAGAGAGAGAGAGAGAGAGAGAGAGAGAGAGAGAGAGAGAGAGAGAGAGAGAGAGAGAGAGAGATGCTTCACACAATGAAATATGCACATACACACACACGCATGCGCGCGCATACCTGGAAATCAAATTCCATTCTTCAGTTATACACACATTAATTGGTGCCTGCACAAATAGGTCTAAGTTGATATTTTTTAAAAATCACCAATGTGGAGGAGCTCATGGAGAGGCCTAGACAAATAACAGTGAACCAAGAGGCGCAGTAAAGACGCTGGTGCTGAGTGGGACACACATTGGGAAAACCCAGAATAATATCACAAGACAGGGACAGGTTTGAGTCCACAGGGCAACATAAATAGAGAAAGACCTACATCACACTACAGAAATGAACATGTAACGGATGAAGAATGACTTGCGCGATGAATTGGATTAAAGTGAGGAAGAGTTGCGCAATTCGTCGACCTCACTCTCTCGCCTGAGTCCATCTGAGTCCAGCGGCAGGACAAGTCAAGACGACTGGAGACGAATACAGGTGCAGTGGATGACCAGGCCGCTCTACGTGCCTTGCCGTGCTCATTATGTTCCACAACGCTTTGCAGGTAAACGCCGTCTTGCCCGTTGAATCAGGAATGACTTCTTCCGCTCAGTCTGCCGGATCCTGTCTTCACATGCTGGGTAGGCATACCCTACTTCACCGCTTGGTTTGACACCAAATCGGCTACCCGCGCCTAGTTTAGCCAACCTCTCACAGCTGTTGCCCGGGGGGTGGCCGCTGTCGCATGCTGACAGCTACTAGGAGCCACAGGCGTGAGCTGGGTGTCAGGCTTGGACCAGTGGGAGAATGGGTCCTGAAAAAGACATGAGAGTCATCCTTACCAAAGGTGCTACCAATGCCTGACACCCCGTACCCCCCGAACATGTAACGGACATAATGGGGCAGCATGGGATAGCCAAGTATAGAACGACTAGGAATGAGTCGGTTGAAGGACCGTCTCTGTCATTTACTGCCAATATAGTACCTTGCGGTGTATGGCAGGGGGTCTTTGAGCCTGAGGAATTAAGGCCGCCTGTCTAGTGCGGTCGCCGGGAACTGTGCAGGTTAGGATTTTCTTTTTGCCCCGGACAGGGAAAAAATTCTACACCTTATCGAGGATTCAAAACCGGGTCTCCCGAAGGAGAATCCGGCGTTCTAGCCCTCGGCCAGCCGCTCCTCATAGTATCACTAACTAATGATCATATTAAGCATACAGAAGGTATATGATTGTTTCTATATCTCTGTGGTGTGCTGGGGACATGGTGCTGGTTCTTCATCTTCTTGACCAAACATGTGATGGGGTCAGTATCACGTCAACAGCTTTAACTCCTAGAACATTTCTTGATATCCATTTCAGGAGGCTGGGATTTCTCAATGGGGGATAAAGGCCGAAAGGGGAGAGAAAGAAGAAGAAGAAACACGATGGCACACAATATGTACACAAAGGGGGAAGGGTGACCTAGAGGTAAAGCGTGGGCCTCCGCCTTCTGCTGACCGTGTTCTATTTTTTTTTTTTTTTAAACAAAACAACATAACGAATGATATATTTACCACCCCTCCCAACCCCTTGTGGATCGGACCCCAAGCTCCTCGGACAAGGACCACAAACTCCAAGCAAACTGTGCACATTAAAAAGGTCGTTGCTCAAGCTAGATTTCAAGCTTAGAGAACCAACCCACAGACAAGAATATTTATAGCAAGTTTGCACCTTGTATTTACTCACTGGTGTTACGGCAGAGTTCGTGAACAGTGCTGATATTTTCCGTGTAAAATCTATGACAGCAGACTGGCGCACCTATGGACATATCTGTGAGCAATCAAGAGATTCTTAGCCAAAACAACGCCCGCCATCTGAAATACGCCATTTCTCCCAATTTTACATTCTATTAGCAACCAGGCAATCTTTCTTATCTCCGACTAAATTCTACTCCCTATAATTTTATTTCTGCTACATTTCAAAAAAACATTTAATCAAAACAACCGTTATGCTGTTTCTTCCTCTTCCTCCTCCTCTTTGATTAACTGGCATCTCTGTACACGTAAACACCACAGCGTTACGCAGCCAGCCTCCTGCACCGGGCTAGCCCCGCTCGTGTTTACACTGCAGAGTCTGCAAGCACGGTAGGCCAAGCCCAAAATGTCTCCTCACCCGGGTTTGTGAAATCCGAGCGCCAGTGGAAGGAAACCTTACCAAGGCAGAATTGACCTAATTTCTAGCCAGCTAAGGTCAGACCTTCTGTAGGTCACTGGGGGAAATGCTTTCCATGGAACGAGCGTGCAAGTGTTTTGGTAATCAATGTAATTAATTGCGTATATTTAACCCAAGCATACATAAGCGCAACATACGAGCTATGTGTGCGTGTGTGTATATTCTCCCTGCCTTCACCCCACCCACGTATACATGCATGGCTGTTCGTGTTTAGAAATCGCAAATCGGAGAAGTGTACGTTTGGTAAGTTCAAAGTATTGGCGTTCCGGTCGTTTGATATACGAATAGGAATGTCATTTATTGGAGTGAGTATAGTATATAGAACTTCCTTGTATAGGAGAGCTCATCAATGTAATCACAGTAAACGAGGAGATACTAGAGCAAGTAACAAGTTTCTCATATCTTGGATATATAATAACAGATAATGGCAGAAGTGAAACAGAAATCAAAAAGAGAATAGGAATGGCGAAACATACTTTCAACATCATGAAATCAGTATTAAAATCTAGAGCAGTGGTTCTCAATCTCAACAGGTGGAGGAACCCCCCCCCCCCCCCCGGTGGGGGGAGGGGGGCGGATGGTTAGGATTATTTAAAGATCGCGTTAATACAAGAACCGATTATTTGATATTGTTTTTTCTTCTGAAATTCGTTATTATAACGTAAGCAGACAACGTAAATCACGTTTTATGTCGACGTCTAGACTTGTTCTAGTATGTGTTATTAAATTTAGCTTCCATGTTTACGTATACAAGGGGGGGGGGGGGGGGTGACATTCTGAATATATGGTCAAGGGGTGCATAGGCTAAAAAGGTTGAGAACCACTGATATAGAGAGATTAACACTGCATTAAATATGAAAATTGTCAAATGTTACGTACATTTAGCACTACTATATGGCGCGGAAGCCTGGACATTGAACAAGTAATTAGAAAGTCGAATAGAGGCCCTGGAGATGTGGATATATATAAGAATATGTCGTGTTTCATGGGAACAAAAATAATCAAATACAGAGGTTCTAGAAAATCTGGGAATAAAAAGAGAGTTGATGAAAGAAATAAAAGACATGCAAGTGAAATATTTCGGCCACGTTAAAAGACATTCTTCTTCTTCTTTTTCTTCTTCTTCTTCTTCTTCTTCTTCTTCTTCTTCTTCTTCTTCTTCTTCTTCTTCTTCTTCTTCTTCTTCTTCTTCAGCGTTCCGAGCCATCGAGGTTCTTTGCTGCAGATACAATCCGTCTCCATTCGTCTCTCTGGTTGACCTTCTCTTGCCAGTCGTTGATTCCAAGTGCTTGTAGGTCTGTATATATATATTATCTCTCCACCGTCTTCTTGGTCTACCTCGGGGTCTACGGTAATCTATTTCCTGAGTGTAAGCGAGTTTTGTTTCCCTATTATCTTCCATTCTTTCTATATGCCCCAGCCATTGTAGTCTATTAGCCTTCATGATACCAGTGATTAGCGGGGACTTAAACAGATCATAAATTCTTTGTTACTTCTTCTTTTCCAATCTCCACTTTGTGTATCCCTAATGGGTCCAAAGATGCGTCTTAAAACTTTGTTCTCAAAGGTTTGTAGCAAGGCTTCGTCTCCTTTCGTTGTACTCCAGGTTTCAGAGCCATACAGCACAACTGGTCTCATCAGTGTTTTGTGTATTGTGATCTTGGTGTTACGAGATAGTGCCTTTGATTTTCGTAGATGTTGTAGTGCATAGTATATCTTATTTCCAGAATTGATTCTAGTTTGTATTTCTTCCCTTATGATGTTGGAGCAGTTGAATTATAAAAACCATACTGGAGGGTAAGGTTGGAGGCAAGCGAGCAAGAGGTAGACAACGATCCAAGTGGAAAGGTAACATCAAGAGATGGACGAACATCAGCCTGACAGAATGTACAGTCAGGGCGAGAGACAGACAGTGTTGGAGATCTATTGCAACCAACCTCTATTGTCGATTCAGCACCTGATTGATTGATTGACCATCCTTGTCAAGTTTAAGTTTCCTGATTGTGATTACTAAATATATTCAGTTTATAACACTCCTTAATATGTATACAATGAAGAATCAACAAACACCATAAGTACAGTCGGTAAGCTTTACTAGAACACGACCACAAGTGAAAAAATGGACGTTACGGCTAAAGTTCTCGCCAGCACACAAAATAACAAACATACACACTGATCGGCAAAAAACACAAAGACGACATCGGAAGCAATTAGTGACAGTTCATGGGAAGAAGCGATGATTAAACACGGCATTAGTGCGAATGCGGTAAAGCTGTAAAATTAACAAAAATAAGAAGTAGAATCGGTAACCTTTACCAGAACACGATCACAAATGATAAAATGGAATTTGTGGCCAAAGGCTTCGTCAGCACACAAACAAACACACTAAATATTCTAACAATATTTTTTTTAAACATGCAGTGTAAGGCTGCTTTACAAGACACAATTATGGAAAACAAAGGATATTTAGGCGAAAAGTTTTCATCAGCAAACAACAACAAACATAACATCACCGTGGTTTCGATGTAGTGTTTTCTTGTTATGTGTCACCGCAACGTCTCTGTTCTCCGCAATTGTATTTTGCAAAGCTGCCATACACTGCATGTTTTTATATTGTTTATATGTCCGCATCTTTAACCTGTTTTATTTATTTTGTAGAGATTCTTACGCTCATTAAGATTCATACAGAACACTAAATATTGTATAGTCCCTTATCATTCTGAAAGGTATCGATAACTGGGGCTTACTGTTGCCGAGCTTGTAACGGAATACGAAAACACACACACACACACACACACACACACACACACACACGCACACACACACACACACACACACACACACGATGACTAAGCAGTTCGACGGATAAATAAAGTGCCAAGCCTGTATCTACGTGTTTTTGTTTTTGTTCCTCAGCTGAGTTTCTTAGTCATGTTTGTTTGTTTTTTTTTTTGTTTTTTTTTTTTACCTTCTTAAAATTATTAAACTGACTAACTATCCTAACCTCGTTAATATTTCTAAAAAGACTAAAACAACGCATTTCGTATGTTGTTTAACACACAAAAATAGTCGCTTGTTAAAGATCGCATAAACCATCATGACTAATCTGCATAAGCCAGTTTTGTGCAAACAGAAAGACGTGGTAGTCAGTTTAAAGTTACCGCGATCCATTCATCCATCATGTGCCATGCCGGTAAGCGTGGGCGATCATGTTTTGCCATCTCACTCGATCACCAGAGTCGTGGATCAGCTCCGTGTTTCTGTCTCGACCATGCCACGAGGCCATGCCATCCAGGTGTTTGCTTCTAGGTTTTCCCCTTGGTCTGTTCCCTTCGATGTCTGGAGTCACCTGGTGCACACGACTATCCTTACCCGGCGAGGCTGCTCCTATGGAGCACCCATTTACGCCGTTTCTCTGATTATCGATGAGTCCACACAACATGAGATTTTCTTGGCAACTGTAAAGAAGGTAGTTTGCCATTGCTTTCCTTCCTAGCAGTGACCATACTGGTCACTCACTGGTCAGTGACCGTAGCCAATGTCTCCTCAACAAAAGAGATCCTCTGCCTACCGTCGTGAAGGTGGAGACCATAACCTACAACTACCTGTCGGCTGCTCCATATCTTCATCCACCACCTGCACGGTTGGCTTCACGTAACCCTGATCGGGGGGCTGAACGGGTACTCCACCTTGCCCAAGGGTGTCCCGTAGGCTAGCGGAGGGAAGGGGGCACCTTACCTCTCCTTTGATAGGGGCTACCCCTACCCCCGCTACCGTGATAGACAATTGAAATTACGGTGCTAATGTGTGTAAAGTTTAGCTTGAAGAATTTATATAATTACTTTATTTTATGTTATGTGGTTTCTGCAGTATGTAACTGACGAGATGCAGCGAAATGGGCCAGGCAATAAACCGTGCAATCTATTGTTTGTGTCTTCGTTTTTCAAATTTACTACGAGAAAACATTGTTTTGATATTCTAACCTTTTTTTTTTTTTTTAAGATTCGTAATCGCGGTAACTATTTTTTTTTCCGCGTTTCCATCCTGTTTCAGGATATTGCGGTCAACACCAGCATCTTTCAGCTGTATGTTAATTCCTAGGCTAGATTACGCTCATCAGCACGCCACGACTTTCTGAGCGACCGGCTCCATACTCTCATAAGTCACTGGTGCGACTGGAACCATTTCTAATTCTCGTGCGCTCACGTCAACCACGAGAGTATTCGGGGTTAACGGAGAAAGCTGCCAACACCTCGGCCAGGGAGCCGGCTGCGGTAACTATTGTAATGCAAATTAAGATTCATATACGCAGTTATTATTATACCTCATTTACCACCATGTTGGCTGTCTTGCCGACTGGCATGGGTGATCATGCTTATTAGAACCTTACGATCCCCATGAGTCTATATCAATTCTTTGACATGACACAAGGTTGTGTAGAATCTTCTCTTCTGGTCTTCCTCTGTCTCTCTTGCCATAAATATTTCCAGTTGCCGCAACATGTCATAGTTTATCTCACTCATAATGTGCCAAACACCTCTCTGGTGTTTGTAATAAGTTGTCTTTATTTTGTCTTAGTCTCTTTTAAAACAATGAGATTACTCATGTTGGCTGTCCTAGACATTTTCTGTGTCCTCTGTAACAACCACATTTCTTAGGCCACGTGAGTTTTGTGTGTTTTTTTTTTTTTTTTTGCTCACTGTTCATGTTCCACAGTCATATGTTAAAATTGGTTCTATGTAACTTCTTACTGGTTATATGTAACTTGCAAGCGTTCTTCTTCTAACCTCCAATGACAGGAATTTACTGCACAAGATGTCTCTCATTTGATAAAATGTAGTTTGTGCTTGTCCTACTATGTTCTTTATCTCTATAATACATATTTCACTACATTCCAACGCTCATCAAGATTCCTAAACGCGATATTCTACGATCCATAAATCTATTATTCCAAGGTTGAATTACAAACGTAAACCGGCCTGTGCTAGGATCACTATAATCAGTAAACTAATTATCTGATATATAATTGTTCCCAAGTCACCGAATGAAACGAACGAACATGCTGTGCAGTGAAATATAGTCAACGCTAGGGAGTAATTACGCCGTTAATACATGGGGATTCAGGATGACAAAATAAAGGCAACGTATTAAAAACACCCCAAAGATGCATTCATCATTTTAGGCACAGTTTGAGTGAGATAAACTATAACATGTTGCGGCAACTTGAAAGATTTTTGGAAAGAGCGACAAAGGAAGACAAGATGAGAATGTGAAAATAGTGACAATAATGACAAACTAGTGAAAGTAAACAAAAACTAGTGAAAGTAATAACAAACTACTAAAAGTAATGACAAGCTACTGAAAGTAGTCATTCTTATTTAACTGGAAATACGCCGTTTCTGTTGAATATGCGCCATTTGTCGGCGTCTGTGGCCTAGGGGTAGTCAACGCATTTTCACAATCCCGACATGCCGGGTTCGTAGTCAGTCACAGTCGATTTTGGAGCAGATCGCTTTCCGTTGGTTTTCGGAATGTTGTGAGCGTCGGCCGTTCAGAAAGCAATGGTAAACTATATTAAGTAACTTCTTCTAATAGTCCACGCCGTGTGGCTTGGATGCTCGTGTTGTCCACAGCCTTATGTCTCGTGTATTAAATATCTATTTGAAAGTAACACTGTACAGAAAATAACAAACAGTCAATACAATTTGGGACTAATGGCGAAATCCTGTAAAAGAGCATATATTATTTTTTTAAAGTGCCATTTGTGATAAGCCTGATGGTGAGATTAGAAATTACCACAAAACACGGCTAGCATTTAGCTGAATCGCTGTGGCTGAATATGCCATACGTACATTTTTAATGGTGCGGCGGAGAGCTTTCCTTCATACAAATTTACTCATATATTGTGGACTATACATAATTAAATTATACACGATTAATGATGGTGATAGTAGCCAATATAAAATGGTTAATTAGGTAAGGAGCCTACGACAGGTCAAGCAAATCGGTAGGCAATTTACTCGATCTTAGAAACTTTCTACTCATGAATCACGGAGAAAGTTGGAGAAACGCGCTGAAACTACAATAACTTCTCCTCCACGACGCCTAACGGCATAAGTGGAAGACAACAACAACAACAACAACAACAACAACAACAACAACAACAACAACAACAAATTAATGAATGTTTGTAATATTTTTAACAATTGTTTTAGTCGTTCACGGTGTGTTTCCGACAAATATATTACCGATTTAATTATTAAATAAGGTAATTATGTAGTCAATGGAGCAAAGCTGTAGATCACTGTTTACTTTCTATCCAAAGCACTACTTATGTTCTCAGCAAACACACAGCATCTGTCGTGCCCTTATCTGATACAAACACACAATGTGCGTCTACTATTACTGTCAGCTCAAAGCTTAACATTTTCATTTCCTTCGCTAACTTTGGACTCAAGTGTAGTTATTACTTCTTATGCACTGAACTGATTTTTGAGTGTGGATTAGCTTACCCTATTACCAGCGTCCCTGGCCATTTGGCGAGCACACTCCGACTTTTGATGTATTTGTAATTTACGTCCACAAATCAAGGACGAGAAGTCAACATTTTAGTCCAACTGACCGGTGTAGGTGTCGATTCATTCATGATGACCTCCAACATATGTTGTTTTTGGCTGTCCTCTGGTATCTGCTTCTCCCATTGTATCTGTTTCACTCTGTAAAACTGTATTTATATCTGTTATACTCTGTAAAACTGACTTTATATCTGTTATACTCCGTAAAACTGACTTTATATCTGTTATACTCTGTAAAACTGACTTTATATATGTTATACTCTGTAAAACTGACTTTATATCTGTTATACTCTGTAAAACTGACTTTATATCTGTTATACTATGTAAAACTGTATTTATATATGTTATACTCTGTAAAACTGACTTTATATCTGTTATACTCTGTTAAACTGACTTTATATCTGTTATACTATGTAAAACTGACTTTATATCTGTTATACTCTGTAAAACTGACTTTATATCTGTTATACTATGTAAAACTGACTTTATATCTGTTATACTATGTAAAACTGACTTTATATCTGTTATACTCTGTAAAACTGACTTTATATCTGTTATACTATGTAAAACTGACTTTATATCTGTTATACTATGTAAAACTGACTTTACATCTGTTATACTATGTAAAACTGACTTTATATCTGTTATACTCTGTAAAACTAACTTTATATCGGTTACACACTGTAAAACTAACTGTACATCTGTTACACACTGTAAAACTAACTGTATATCTGTTATACATTGTAAAACTAACTGTACATCTGTTTCACTGTAGAACTAACTTTATATCTCTTACAATATACAGCTAACCTTGTATCTGTTACACTATGAAACTAACTTTATACCTGTTACACATGTTATAGTTTTATATCTGTTACACACAGCAAATCAAACTTCATATGTTACACTCTGTAACACCAGGTTTATATCTCTTTTTTCCCCCTCATATCCTTTACAGGACATCGCTGTCAAAATCAGCATCTTTCAGCTGATTGTTGATTTTTTGGTAAGATTACGCTCAGTAATTTGCCACTGCTTTCTGAGCGATCGGCTCAAATAGCCCTAAGTTACCGACGCGGAAAGAACCGCTACCAATTCTCGCGCAACGTCACGTAACTTGCGAGAGTATACGAGATTACGGAGAAAGTCGTGTAACCTCTAGACCAGAGAGACTGGCTTTTATCTGTTAACAATATAAAATTAAATCTATCCTTTGTTGTGTAGCACAAACAATAATTGTAAACTGCGGGTGTCCCAACAGGTCTGTTGTTTCGCGGTAGGCGTGTCCGGTGTTACTTTTATTAACTTTAATTACCGGATATACAGTGAGTCTTTGATATCCCTATACTGAAGGTGAACAAGTGCTTCAGAGTGACAAGAACACTGTATGTGTATATAGACAAACACAATACATGTGTACACAGATCAGTACAACACGTATGCACACAGACAGCACAACACATGTGTACTCAGATAAGTTCAACATGTGTGTGCATAGATAATACATATGTACATGGATAAGTACAACATATGTGACCATAGATAAGCACAAAACATGTGTACATAGATAAGTACAACATGTGTGTACATAGATAAGTACAACACGGTATATACAAATAAGTATAATACTGTGTACACAGATAAGTGCAACACATGTCTACACAGATGAGTACAACACTGTGTACATAGATAGGTACAACACGTGTATACATAGATAAGTACAACACGTGTGTACACAGATAAGTACAACACGTGTGTACAAAGATAAGTACAACACTGTGTACACAGATAAGTACAACACGAGCGTACATAGATAAGTACAATACGTGTGTACATAGATAAGTACAATACTTGTTTACCCAGATAAGTACAACACATGTGTACACAGATAAGTATAACACGTGTGTACATAGATAACTATAACAAATCTGTACTCAGAAAAGTACAACGCTATTTACATAGATAAGTACAACACGTGTGTATATAGATAAATACAACACTGTTTACACAGATAAATACAACACGTGTACATAGATAAGTACAACGCATGTGTACACCGATAAATGCAACACGTGCGTACATAGATAAGTACAACATACGCACACGCGAGAGGACTAACCCGGTCAACGTATGCTCGCAGAAGTCGGATGTGCCGGCCTAACGGCGCAAGAACGCAGCTCTGTTGTAAACAGGCACAACCCAATCACGTCCGAAAAACACTCCGGATGAACGCAGCAGAAGAAGAAGACAACATACGCACACAGACGAGTACAATACACGCGTACACTGACAAGTACCACAAAAGCGTGCACAGACAAGTACGAAAATAAACTTACTGTACAATTTTCTATCACGAGCGGAAAACAAACATAAAAGACATATAGTCCATGTCTCGTGTTATAGAGGATAGACAACATATAATATATACTGTCTAGATTACGTAAACGGTTCATGTGTTATCTTCATGTCTTTCGGTAGCACAAATAGATTCTTCTTATTGTTCTTCTTCTGCTCCTTCTTCTTCTTCTGCTGCTGCTGTTGCGGCTTCTCCTTCTTCTTCTTCTTACACCCGTTTTGCTTTTCAGCAACAGGTCGAGAACATGCAACTGAAGAGATTTTTAATGTGTGTTTTATATATGGTGGCATACAGAAGTTTACACGTTTTACCAATCCACCGTTTGTAGGAGCGATCACTTTCTTTGCTTTGGCCGCACCCAAGAGCTAAATGTTTTTTAGGGCACTGAATCTTGGTAAAGTTGTTGCATGACCGTATCACCTGACGTACTATTTTTAATGTAATCTAAAACAAGCGCCGATCCAAATTATATCCTCATATTATCTTGTCTGATTTCGTTTATGGTGTCAGGTCTTAGTCAGATATGACTGAGCTACCGTATAACAGTAGACGGTACTACCTGGTTTCTGTTAGCGCTGAACGTTGGGCGGCGCTTACCAAACCTGACACCCCACATTGTGCCAACGGCTTCGGGCGGAAGATCTTGTTAGGTTTGGAATTTGTTGAATTTCATGTCTGCTATGTCAATATTTCTTTCCTCTGTTACTGTCAGTAAAGAAGTTCAACAAAAGCAGCATTACTGTGGTTGGAGCAATTCTAACACAATTGGACGGCCGCGTGAATGTCTTTGGCTGAATTTTAACACAGCTGTGGTTGACGGCCGCGTGATTCTGGTTGCATGCATTTTAACACAGCTTTGGTTGACAGCCGCGTGATTGTGGTTGCATGAGTTTTAACACAGCTGCGGTTGACGGCCGCATGATTGTGGTTGCATGAGTTTTAACACTGCTGTGGTTGACGGCCGCATGATTGTGGTTGGATGCAATTTACCACAGATGTGGTTGACGGCCGCGTGATTTTGGGGAATTAATTTTAACACAGCTGTGGCTGACGGTGGCATGGTTGTGGTTGGATGAATGTTAACACAGCTGTGGTCGACGGACGCGTGATTGTAGTTGGTTGATAGGAAAAGACGGGGAATGGGAGAAACCGCCGCGCTGTTAATGTCAAGAAAGCAACCGGGCGAGGCTCTAACGGCTGCGCTCGTCGTCCGCTAGCGAGGACAAGACTGGCCACCCATTCCTCTGTGCATTCTGGCCTATAAGTAAGGTGTGACTGTCAAATCACATCACATCACAGACCCATCCATAGCAGCTTCTTGTTTCGAGATATGTGTGTTTCTTTGTACGTGTGTTTGTGCGTGCGCGAGCACGTGTGTGTGCGTGCGCGAGCGCGTGTGTATGCGTGCGCGAGCGCTTGTGTATGCGTGCGCGAGCGCGTGTGTATGCGTGCGCGAGTGTGTGCGCAATCGCGCGCGTGTGTGTGTGTGTGTGTGTGCGCGCGCAAATCTATACATTGTTCAAGATGTCTGTAAACCTGCTAAAGTGGAGATAGCATAAAATAGATAACAATAGGAGTATTGTTTAAGAAAGTTGTAAATCTGGTGAACTGGAGTCAATGTAAGACAAACAGATAATTATTGCAGTACTGCTCAAAATAATTGTTAATTTAAAAAAAAAAAAAAAAAAAAAAAACTGAAGATATTATAAATACAAGAAAATTATTGCAGTATTGTTCAAAATAATTGTAAATCTACAAAAAAAAAAACACGACATATTGTAAATAAACAAATAATTATTGCAACAGTGACGGTAATACGAGTCCTCTCCAGGACAACGCTCAGTAGTCTGCCATTGCTTTCTTCATGAGAAGTCAACATTTACATCCAAATGACCAGTGTAGGACAAGAACTCACTACCCCACCGTCAGCGCATAGGAAGGTTAAGCGCGATAGCGATAATATACAACAAAAGTTGGTTGCATATCCTTTATAGGACGTTGCAGTCAACCCAATAATATTGTGACTTTTTGTGATTTCTTGACAAGTTTACGTTCAGTAGTTTGACAATGCTTTCTGAACGACCGGCACTCATAGCATTATATGAGAAACCAACGTAAGGCGTCTGCTTTGAAACAGCCCGCAGCTGTGTATCGAACACGGAATGTGGGATTACGAATAGGATTCGTAACCCCTTCGCTACAGCGCCGGTTGTTGAGTTGAATATACAACAGCATCATAAATAAAGCAGATGAAGCTACTGCAGAAATACAGCAGTCATACAGAGTACAGAAATACAGCAGTCACACATAGTACAGAAATATAGCAGGCGCAGTGTACAGAAATAAAGCAGGCACATAGAGTACATAAATATAGCAGACACATAGAGTACAGAAATACAGCAGTCACACAGAGTACAGAAATATAGCAGGCGCAGTGTACAGAAATATAGCAGACACATAGAGTACAGAAATATAGCAGACACATAGAGTACAGAAATATAGCAGACACACAGAGTACAGAAATATAGCAGACACACAAAGTACAGAAATATAGCAGGCACATTGTACAGAAATAAAGCAGGCACATAGAGTACAGAAATATAGCAGACACACAGAGTACAGAAATATAGCAGACACATAGAGTACAGAAATATAGCAGACACATAGAGTACAGAAATATAGCAGACACATAGAGTACAGAAATACAGCAGACACACAGAGTACAGAAATATAGCAGACACACAAAGTACAGAAATACAGCAGTCACATAGAGTACAGAAATATAGCAGACACACAAAGTACAGAAATACAGCAGTCACACAGAGTACAGAAATATAGCAGACACACAAAGTACAGAAATACAGCAGTCACATAGAGTACAGAAATATAGCAGACACATAGAGTACAGAAATATAGCAGTCACACAGAGTACAGAAATATAGCAGACACATAGAGTACAGAAATATAGCAGACACACAGAGTACAGAAATATAGCAGACACACAGAGTACATAAATATAGCAGACACACAAAGTACAGAAATACAGCAGTCACATAGAGTACAGAAATATAGCAGACACACAGAGTACATAAATATAGCAGACACACAGAGTACAGAAATATAGCAGACACACAGAGTACAGAAATATAGCAGTCACACAGAGTACAGAAATATAGCAGACACATAGAGTACAGAAATATAGCAGACACATAGAGTACAGAAATATAGCAGACACATAGAGTACAGAAATATAGCAGACACACAAAGTACAGAAATACAGCAGTCACACAGAGTACAGAAATATAGCAGACACATTGTACAGAAATATAGCAGTCACACAGAGTACAGAAATATAGCAGACACATAGAGTACAGAAATATAGCAGGCACATTGTACAGAAATATAGCAGACACATAAGGTACAGAAATACAGCAGTCACACAGAGTACAGAAATATAGCAGACACACAGAGTACAGAAATATAGCAGTCACATAGAGTACAGAAATATAGCAGACACATAAGGTACAGAAATACAGCAGTCACATAGAGTACAGAAATATAGCAGTCACACAGAGTACAGCAATATAGCAGACACACAGAGTACAGAAATATAGCAGTCACATAGAGTACAGAAATATAGCAGTCACACAGAGTACAGAAATATAGCAGACACACAGAGTACAGAAATATAGCAGTCACATAGAGTACAGAAATATAGCAGACACACAGAGTACAGAAATATAGCAGTCACATAGAGTACAGAAATATAGCAGACACACAGAGTACAGAAATATAGCAGTCACATAGAGTACAGAAATATAGCAGTCACATAGAGTACAGAAATATAGCAGTCACATAGAGTACAGAAATATAGCAGACACACAGAGTACAGAAATATAGCAGTCACATAGAGTACAGAAATATAGCAGACACACAGAGTACAGAAATATAGCAGTCACACAGAGTACAGAAATATAGCAGTCACACAGAGTACAGAAATACAGCAGACACACAGAGTACAGAAATATAGCAGTCACATAGAGTACAGAAATATAGCAGTCACACAGAGTACAGAAATATAGCAGTCACATAGAGTACAGAAATATAGCAGACACACAGAGTACAGAAATATAGCAGACACACAGAGTACAGAAATATAGCAGTCACATAGAGTACAGAAATATAGCAGTCACACAGAGTACAGAAATATAGCAGACACACAGAGTACAGAAATATAGCAGTCACATAGAGTACAGAAATATAGCAGACACACAGAGTACAGAAATATAGCAGACACACAGAGTACATAAATATAGCAGACACACAAAGTACAGAAATACAGCAGTCACATAGAGTACAGAAATATAGCAGACACACAGAGTACATAAATATAGCAGACACACAGAGTACAGAAATATAGCAGACACACAGAGTACAGAAATATAGCAGTCACATAGAGTACAGAAATATAGCAGACACATAGAGTACAGAAATATAGCAGACACATAGAGTACAGAAATATAGCAGACACATAGAGTACAGAAATATAGCAGACACACAAAGTACAGAAATACAGCAGTCACACAGAGTACAGAAATATAGCAGACACATTGTACAGAAATATAGCAGTCACACAGAGTACAGAAATATAGCAGACACATAGAGTACAGAAATATAGCAGACACACAAAGTACAGAAATACAGCAGTCACACAGAGTACAGAAATATAGCAGGCACATTGTACAGAAATATAGCAGACACATAAGGTACAGAAATACAGCAGTCACACAGAGTACAGAAATATAGCAGACACACAAAGTACAGAAATACAGCAGTCACACAGAGTACAGAAATATAGCAGGCACATTGTACAGAAATATAGCAGACACATAAGGTACAGAAATACAGCAGTCACATAGAGTACAGAAATATAGCAGTCACACAGAGTACAGAAATATAGCAGACACACAGAGTACAGAAATATAGCAGTCACATAGAGTACAGAAATATAGCAGTCACACAGAGTACAGAAATATAGCAGACACACAGAGTACAGAAATATAGCAGACACACAGAGTACAGAAATATAGCAGTCACATAGAGTACAGAAATATAGCAGTCACACAGAGTACAGAAATATAGCAGACACACAGAGTACAGAAATATAGCAGACACACAGAATACAGAAATATAGCAGACACACAGAGTACAGAAATATAGCAGTCACATAGAGTACAGAAATATAGCAGACACATAGAGTACAGAAATATAGCAGACACATAGAGTACAGAAATATAGCAGACACACAGAGTACATAAATATAGCAGGCACACAGAGTACAGAAATATAGCAGACACATAGAGTACAGAAATATAGCAGACACATAGAGTACAGAAATATAGCAGACACACAGAGTACAGAAATATAGCAGACACACAGAGTACAGAAATATAGCAGGCGCAGTGTACAGAAATAAAGCAGGCACATAGAGTACATAAATATAGCAGACACATAGAGTACAGAAATACAGCAGTCACACAGAGTACAGAAATATAGCAGGCGCAGTGTACAGAAATATAGCAGACACATAGAGTACAGAAATATAGCAGACACATAGAGTACAGAAATATAGCAGACACACAGAGTACAGAAATATAGCAGACACACAGAGTACAGAAATATAGCAGGCACATTGTACAGAAATAAAGCAGGCACATAGAGTACAGAAATATAGCAGACACAAAGAGTACAGAAATATAGCAGACACATAGAGTACAGAAATATAGCAGACACATAGAGTACAGAAATATAGCAGACACATAGAGTACAGAAATACAGCAGACACACAGAGTACAGAAATATAGCAGACACACAAAGTACAGAAATACAGCAGTCACATAGAGTACAGAAATATAGCAGACACACAAAGTACAGAAATACAGCAGTCACACAGAGTACAGAAATATAGCAGACACACAAAGTACAGAAATACAGCAGTCACATAGAGTACAGAAATATAGCAGACACATAGAGTACAGAAATATAGCAGTCACACAGAGTACAGAAATATAGCAGACACATAGAGTACATAAATATAGCAGACACACAGAGTACAGAAATATAGCAGACACATAGAGTACAGAAATATAGCAGACACATAGAGTACAGAAATATAGCAGACACATAGAGTACAGAAATACAGCAGACACACAGAGTACAGAAATATAGCAGACACACAAAGTACAGAAATACAGCAGTCACATAGAGTACAGAAATATAGCAGACACACAAAGTACAGAAATACAGCAGTCACACAGAGTACAGAAATATAGCAGACACACAAAGTACAGAAATACAGCAGTCACATAGAGTACAGAAATATAGCAGACACATAGAGTACAGAAATATAGCAGTCACACAGAGTACAGAAATATAGCAGACACATAGAGTACAGAAATATAGCAGACACACAGAGTACAGAAATATAGCAGACACACAGAGTACATAAATATAGCAGACACACAAAGTACAGAAATACAGCAGTCACATAGAGTACAGAAATATAGCAGACACACAGAGTACATAAATATAGCAGACACACAGAGTACAGAAATATAGCAGACACACAGAGTACAGAAATATAGCAGTCACACAGAGTACAGAAATATAGCAGACACATAGAGTACAGAAATATAGCAGACACATAGAGTACAGAAATATAGCAGACACATAGAGTACAGAAATATAGCAGACACACAAAGTACAGAAATACAGCAGTCACACAGAGTACAGAAATATAGCAGACACATTGTACAGAAATATAGCAGTCACACAGAGTACAGAAATATAGCAGACACATAGAGTACAGAAATATAGCAGGCACATTGTACAGAAATATAGCAGACACATAAGGTACAGAAATACAGCAGTCACACAGAGTACAGAAATATAGCAGACACACAGAGTACAGAAATATAGCAGTCACATAGAGTACAGAAATATAGCAGACACATAAGGTACAGAATACAGCAGTCACATAGAGTACAGAAATATAGCAGTCACACAGAGTACAGCAATATAGCAGACACACAGAGTACAGAAATATAGCAGTCACATAGAGTACAGAAATATAGCAGTCACACAGAGTACAGAAATATAGCAGACCACAGAGTACAGAAATATAGCAGTCACATAGAGTACAGAAATATAGCAGACACACAGAGTACAGAAATATAGCAGTCACATAGAGTACAGAAATATAGCAGACACACAGAGTACAGAAATATAGCAGTCACATAGAGTACAGAAATATAGCAGTCACATAGAGTACAGAAATATAGCAGTCACATAGAGTACAGAAATATAGCAGACACACAGAGTACAGAAATATAGCAGTCACATAGAGTACAGAAATATAGCAGACACACAGAGTACAGAAATATAGCAGTCACACAGAGTACAGAAATATAGCAGTCACACAGAGTACAGAAATACAGCAGACACACAGAGTACAGAAATATAGCAGTCACATAGAGTACAGAAATATAGCAGTCACACAGAGTACAGAAATATAGCAGTCACATAGAGTACAGAAATATAGCAGACACACAGAGTACAGAAATATAGCAGACACACAGAGTACAGAAATATAGCAGTCACATAGAGTACAGAAATATAGCAGTCACACAGAGTACAGAAATATAGCAGACACACAGAGTACAGAAATATAGCAGTCACATAGAGTACAGAAATATAGCAGACACACAGAGTACAGAAATATAGCAGACACACAGAGTACATAAATATAGCAGACACACAAAGTACAGAAATACAGCAGTCACATAGAGTACAGAAATATAGCAGACACACAGAGTACATAAATATAGCAGACACACAGAGTACAGAATATAGCAGACACACAGAGTACAGAAATATAGCAGTCACATAGAGTACAGAAATATAGCAGACACATAGAGTACAGAAATATAGCAGACACATAGAGTACAGAAATATAGCAGACACATAGAGTACAGAAATATAGCAGACACACAAAGTACAGAAATACAGCAGTCACACAGAGTACAGAAATATAGCAGACACATTGTACAGAAATATAGCAGTCACACAGAGTACAGAAATATAGCAGACACATAGAGTACAGAAATATAGCAGACACACAAAGTACAGAAATACAGCAGTCACACAGAGTACAGAAATATAGCAGGCACATTGTACAGAAATATAGCAGACACATAAGGTACAGAAATACAGCAGTCACACAGAGTACAGAAATATAGCAGACACACAAAGTACAGAAATACAGCAGTCACACAGAGTACAGAAATATAGCAGGCACATTGTACAGAAATATAGCAGACACATAAGGTACAGAAATACAGCAGTCACATAGAGTACAGAAATATAGCAGTCACACAGAGTACAGAAATATAGCAGACACACAGAGTACAGAAATATAGCAGTCACATAGAGTACAGAAATATAGCAGTCACACAGAGTACAGAAATATAGCAGACACACAGAGTACAGAAATATAGCAGACACACAGAGTACAGAAATATAGCAGTCACATAGAGTACAGAAATATAGCAGTCACACAGAGTACAGAAATATAGCAGACACACAGAGTACAGAAATATAGCAGACACACAGAATACAGAAATATAGCAGACACACAGAGTACAGAAATATAGCAGTCACATAGAGTACAGAAATATAGCAGACACATAGAGTACAGAAATATAGCAGACACATAGAGTACAGAAATATAGCAGACACACAGAGTACATAAATATAGCAGGCACACAGAGTACAGAAATATAGCAGACACATAGAGTACAGAAATATAGCAGACACACAGAGTAGAGTACATAAATATAGCAGACACACAGAGTAGAGTACATAAATATAGCAGACACACAGGGTACATAAATATAGCAGACACACAGAGTACATAAATATAGCAGACACACAGAGTACATAAATATAGCAGACACACAGAGTAGAGTACATAAATATAGCAGACACACAGAGGACAGAAATATAGCAGACACACAGAGTACAGAAATACAGCTGACACACAAAGTACGGAAATACAGCAGACATACAGAGTACAGAAATACAACAGACACACATAGTACAGAAATATAGCAGTCACACAGAGTACAGAAATACAGAAGACACACAAAATACAGAAATACAGCAAACACACAGAGTACAGAAATACAACAGACACACGGAGTGCTCTGACAAATATTTGGTCAAGAAAAGGCATACTCAGCCTGCTCTGGTGTGTACTTCATACATGTACGCTCGCCTGCTGGCCCGGTGTTCATGGGTTCGAATCCACTGAGAGAGTCCAAGGCGTGTGAGAAGGTTCCTTTAAT
Source organism: Cepaea nemoralis (assembly GCA_014155875.1). Classification (NCBI taxonomy): domain Eukaryota; kingdom Metazoa; phylum Mollusca; class Gastropoda; order Stylommatophora; family Helicidae; genus Cepaea; species Cepaea nemoralis. The sequence continues at coordinate 144,566 of JACEFZ010000091.1, read as the reverse complement.
TTACTTTTCATGCATGTGGCATTCATAGGGTCATGGACACGTAAAACAAAGTAACAGACACGTGATATGTATGGGGCACATCAGCAGAAGGTGGTGAATGGCCGTGTGTGGGGAACAGTGGGCAAGCTAGACGGCGGAAGACAGAGGAACGGTGATGTGGAAAGCAACAAGTAATAATAGCACAGTGTATAAGCAACGCCACCTTGAATAATATATCAGATGGCTGAGACAACTGGAGAGTCATGATCGCGGATGTCTTCTCCAAACCTGGGACCTGAATTGATGAGGAGGAGGAGGCGGGAGAAGGAGGAGGAAGATGGGGAAGAAGAAGAAGAAGAAGAAGAAGAAGAAGAAGAAGAAGAAGAAGAAGAAGAAGAAGAAGAAGAAGTGATGAATGCGTTTTTTGCTATAATATTTGGTACTTTTATGTTAATTCACCCCAAACAAACGGAATCCCAGTGTATGAGTCACATCCAGGGTTTCCCTGTGTTGCGCCGTGGCTTGGTGCGCAATTCTATCGGTAAGCAATGTTCTATGCGGCGGTGGTGCCGCTATTCTTGCGGTGGTGGCCAGAATCGAACAATGTTCGCAAGAATGGTGTTAAACACATCGGGACCAGCGCATTTAGTCTGTCGACGCAGCCACATGAATTCGCACATGTAGGACTCTAGTAGATGCCTGTGTGTGTGGCCGTTCTCCACATGCGCTCGATGCATTGAGTATGTGCACCGGTGGTAGGGTCGACATCCCCCTAACTGTAACTGGCAAAATGGAAATGCTTGTCAACTCTTGAGACCAGCAGTATATGAAAAGAATTATCTGTCTGTAGGGGAGACGCGAGGGCCTTGCAGCCATGTGCCTTGTCTCAGCGGGATGTCCTGCCGACATACATGGTGAATGTCGTCGGCATATCTCCATCTGTAGTGACACTCAGTCAGCGATAGCACCATGACATGATTATGAGAACAGAATGTCAGATGCGCCATGACGCTGCAGAAAAGCAACGCTACTCTGCTGGTCGTGGACAGCAGCTGCTGCTTCCAGTTCCCAGAAAACTCATGATGATGAGACAGACAGAGAGACACACACCACGCACGCACGCACGCACGCACACACACACACACCCACACACACACAGAAAAGTTGCCAAAGCCAAAGAAACACTGTGGGGGGAGGGGGGGGGCAATTTAAACGCACTGACACGCACTGTACCCGAACACAGAGGATTGATTGATTGATTGATTGATTGATTTATTAATTGATTGATTTAGGAACCGACATCACAGCATTCGGGGCATTCCCATAAGCGCTCCGTCCCCATCCTCAGAAGCCAGCGAAGAGTTCCAACCTCAATAGTACCAGTAGCAATCTGATTATATGTGCGTCTCGTCTTTCCTCTAAGCGTCGAGCATCGGCCAGATTCCCTCGTCACTCCTCGCTGTCGCATTCTTGCCAGACCATGGTGATCCATTTGCTCCTCCGGGGTGTACACGTGCTCCCACAAGGCCGCAACCACGTCTGTTTTATCATGCATCAACACTCCACCAAGTTTTGCAGAGCCAGCCAATCTGTCTGCCTGTTCATTCCCCAGCACGCCAGCATGCCCCGGAGAAAAGATCCAGACGATGCTTGCCACCTGTGAATTCCGAAGCGAAGCAAGCCACTCTGCACGAAGCTTGCCTGTCCTCACCCTACTCAGCATGCTTTCTGAGTCAGTTACAATCACGATGTGTGTGTGTATCGTATTCTCCATCCAGCGGAAAGCTGCACTGACTGCCTCCACCTCCATTCTTAAGCTAGATGGTGTGGTATCATATGCCAGGCTCTCCTGCACCAAACGTCGAGGTTTGGACACAGAGGAGATTACCGTTAGTGCTACAAATAGCTGGTGACCCTAAATATAGCTGGTGACGTTTGCTTGGGGTGAATTAACAGAAAAGTACCTAATATTTTGAACAAATTCAGCACTTGCTAACTGTTTACCTACAGTTTAATTTGCTTAACTGTCATTGTTTCCCCCAGTCTTTCATGACTCATAGTAATCACTCCAGGCCGTTACAAAGGTGGAGATACCACGATTGTCATGTTGAGATGTTGAGTGTGTCCTAATTATATTTCATGTTGAGATGTTGAGTGTGTACTGGTTGTATCTCTGCAGGATGCCAACCCGCCCCATTTTCCCCACTCTTGATATACTGCGACCCATCAGTTCTGAGAAGCTATCATTAGACACGCTTGAAGGAAAACATACATCACCAAGCTCCATCGGAGACGAAACACGAACTTGCAAAACCAGCGGCTATGAATTACTAGCGAACAAATATACCCACCTATCATTAGGCAGCCTCAGTGGTGGCGTGGTTGCACTATCGCCTATCGTTGCTACTGTCCTCGGGTTGGTTCCCCCAGCGAGATGTTGGATTGATTTTCAATGGCTGGTGTATTTTATTGAATATAAAAAGTAATTTGCTATTTTCTTCTGAATGAAAAGTAACGTTTTTTAAAGTTCAGTTTAATGTCGGTGTAAAGATTGAACCTGTTTACACTCACCACCGGGAGTTTCAAGAGCGAGTGTTCTTATCCTTTCGGCCACGCCGACTTCTCATACTCTCTTACATTTATAATAGTGTCTTACGCTTGAACACAACCGATCTTTCGCTATAGTTTTCATCCAGCTATCTAGTCTCTTTATATTTCATCTTGGAATCGCTTTCAGCTGACGTGTTCCCAAAGGTGTCAAATAGGATTTCAGCTTTAAGGTTATTATTTGTGAAACTATCAACCCACCCATTATTCCCACTCCATGGAAAGTGGCTCATTGTGATGCCTTCCATGGGTAGACTTAGGATGATACTGTCTTTTTTGTCTATTTCAGGTCTGTCTGATATTCTATTTCAACGAGTTATTATGTTTGAAAATAATTATCTTCTAATATATAGGAATACAATCAAACGTGTGTATGTGTGGGTATGTGTGAGGCAGCTAGAAAGACAGACAGGTGGGCGGAAGGAAGGGAGAAAGGAAAGTTTTATGGGTGGAAAGGCGACAGACAAACAGTTATATAGAAAGACAAACATATATAGTACAATTATTATTACTTTATCTAGTAAAGCTCACATTCTACTCGTTTTTATTGGGGGGGGGGGGGGAGATGATTCATTTATTGCATATTACAGAGAGAGAGAGAGAGAGAGAGAGAGAGAGAGAGAGAGAGAGAGACGGGTGGACGAACGGACGGACAGACAGACAGACAGACAGACAGACAGACAGACAGGGGAGAGACGGAGAGAGACGGGACACGTGTAACTAAAACATATCAGGCAGCGAGGAAACAAAAAACACGTGATACGTAATTTTTCCGGCTACTGCAACTATGAAAACATGTCAGTTACACGTCTTGTCTGCCATAAAGGAAAAACACGATGGAGTAAATCAGAACATTATAATAAATTATTATTCTCCTTATAGTGCATGCCGTGTGGCGTTGGCGATCATGTCTGTTCACAGGCACAGGTCTCTTGTGTTGCCAATGATTTACGATACTGATGTTCCTCCATGCCATGACGTCAAACTGTCCAGCATCTTCTCTCTTGGTCTCCCCCCACCCCATTTTTCATCTCTTCCCTTCCAACTTTCCGGCTGTCACGAAAAACTCCAGCTTTGCCTTTCTCGTGACATGTTCACAGAATGCGGACTGTTTTCAGCACTCTTCCGACAGACGGGTCTAAATAGTTCCGCAGTGAATAAGTTAGGGTTTAGGGTTAGGGTTAGTGTTAGTTATATAAAATTATTCACTGCGAAACTATTTAGACCCGTCTGTCGGAAGAGTGCCAGCCCTGTTTTCTTCTGATGCAAGTAACCAATTCTCTTTGTGAGTTAACTTCTTTCAAGATACTGTCATTGCTTTTACTATAATTTATTGCCTTGGATTACAACTCGACAACAACAAAAATAGAAGCCTTATAAACAAGAATCACAACTTAACTGATTAAATGTCATGGGATGATCAATCGTCTACACCAGTGGTTCTCAACCTGTTTTGGCGCGTGCCCCCTTTCACCATATCATCCCCCCACCTTTTCGTATTTCCCACCTAAACATTTGGCCCGAACCCCCCTTCACCATATTTTCAGAACGTCATTCCCCCTTTCGTATTTTCTACCTAAAAATCCCGCCCCTGCCCCTACACAATATACGTAATAACGGAAGCTAAGGGAGGGGGGGGGGGGAATTCCCCACCGGTTGAGAACCACTGGTCTAAACCGACTTCCCGTTTCTACCATGGCTTATATATCGCCGAAATGTTATCACTGCTTTATAATACAACATGTCTGCTACCGTATTAGCAACTTTTAAATTATAACTGTAACACAGCCATACAACCCATTTTCCGCCATATATGTTTGTTTGATCCAGACCTAGTTCTTATTTCGCACCGAATCTGCTAAGAAATTGCAACTACGTAAATGTAGCCACAGAACACAATTAAATAATAAAGAAACTAAAATGTTTACTTGTGTGGTAACACTCTGCGAGAATAGTTGTTTAACTGATTGATTTAGGAATCGACAGCATAGCATATATATGTATCATTAATAAATAAATATCTTCTTTTAATAATAATAATAATTTTGATATTTAAGCAACATAATTAAACAACAACAAACATTTATTATTGCATTGTTAATAAATAAATAAATTAATAATAATAATAATAATCAATTTTAATTATTTAATTAACAATACAACAATAAATGAATAAAGACAATAATATATAGCATGCGTACGTACAGTTAACTACTGAAAATAATATTCAACATATAGTGCTTTCCGAAGTTGTAGTGTATGTGTGTGTGTGTGCGCGCGCGCGCTCAGCGCGGGCGCGATAACTAATAAAATCTTTTAATACTAACGTTGTTTATTATTTTAGTTAACTATGTTACTTTTATCTCAACATCACAAAATAAGTTCTCACAAATAAGAGTCCACAAATAAACATCCCCCATAAAATGGGATTCTTTCTGCATGTTTTCCCAATCCTATTTTTCCTCCACTTTCAATTCTTCAACCTCCATCATCATCTTCTTTCTGCTTCGTCGAATACAGCCTGCAGGGAAGGTTTGATCTTCTTCCGAGGGCTTTGGTGTTAGCTTCATACCAAGTAGTACCTACAGTCCCAGCCCCTCCCTCAAACTGTCATTTCCATAGTCAGTAATCTACATCTGTTAAGCAAACTGCCATCACGACGTTTCCGCACGCCAATTGAGATTCCCTTGGCGTCAAATTTTCACATAACTGACGAAGGCTGTTTATACACTTCCACATTCCATTCCCCCAAAGCGATCGGCGTTAATTAACTTAAAAAGTGCATCACAAAACCATCAGGAAAATAAAATCGCCAAGACAGACATCAAATTATCACCTGTCTGATGTTGTCTACAAAAGCACATTATAAATTACCGCAGCAAACTATTCGCTTTTGTATAATAATCCCAATATGTATCACTGCAACAAACTATTAACTTTTGTATAAAAACTCACTATGTATCACTGCAACAAAATATTCACTTTCAGACAAAGAACCCATTATGCAAATCTGCAACAAGCAGTTCGCTCTTGCACAATAAACCCATTACGAACTACTGTAAGAAACTATTTACTTCGGAATAACAAACTCATATGTACCACTGAAAAATCTCACTAATGCAGAATACATTGACTATCTGCTGCAAGAAATTACTCATTTGTGCATTACTTACCACTACATCAAACTATTCACTTTAACACGACAAATCCGCTATGTTCCACTGCAATAAACTATTCGCTTTTTCATAATAAACCCAATATGAACAACAATAAGAAACTATTCACGGCTGCACAGCGAACACATTATATAGCACACTAACATTATATAGCACACTAACATACTATTCACTTTGTATTACGAACTCACTACGTAACACTGCAACAAAATATTCACTTCTGCACATAAACCCACTATGTAGGACTGTAACAAACTATTAACTTTTGCTCACAAACTTACTATGCACCATTGCAACAAACTATTCACATTTGCATAATAAACCCAATATGTACCACGCCGTTCATGTACAACAAACTATTCATTGCAATGTTTTCAAAAGATGATATAACAAACTATTCGCATCTTTGACATACTGAACTTATGCAATAACCTACAACAAACTATTCACTCCTATCCTACAAACCAACAATACAATAACCTACAACAAACTATTCATTCCTATCCTACAAACCAACTATACAACAACCTACAACAAACTATTCACTCCTAACCTACAGAACCAACTATACAACAACAACCTACAACAAATTATTCACTCCTATTCCGCAAACCACAATATACAACAACATACAACAAACTATTCCTCCTATCCTACAAAACAACTATAGAACAAACTACAACAAACTATTCACTCCTATCCTACAGAACCAACTATACAACAACAACCTACAACAAACTATTCACTCCTATCCTACAAACCAACTGTACAACAACAACCTACAACAAACTATTGACTCCTATCCTACAAACCAACTGTACAACAACAACCTACAACAAACTATTCACTCCTATCCTACAAAACCACTATAGAACAACCTACAACAAACTATTCACTCCTATCCTACGGAACCAACTATACAACAACAACCTACAACAAACTATTCACTCCTATCCTACAGAACCAACTATACAATAACAACCTACAACAAACTATTCACTCATATCCTACAAACAAACTATACAACAACCTACAACAAACTATTCACTCCTATCCTACAAGCCAACTATACAACAACAACAACCTACAACAAACTATTCACTCCTATCCTACAAACCAACTATACAACAACCTACAACAAACTATTCACTCCTAACCTACAGAACCAACTATACAACAACAACCTACAACAAATTATTCACTCCTATTCCGCAAACCACAATATACAACAACATACAACAAACTATTCCTCATATCCTACAAAACAACTATAGAACAAACTACAACAAACTATTCACTCCTATCCTACAGAACCAACTATACAACAACAACCTACAACAAACTATTCACTCCTATCCTACAAACCAACTGTACAACAACAACCTACAACAAACTATTCACTCCTATCCTACAAAACCACTATAGAACAACCTACAACACACTATTCACTCCTATCCTACAGAACCAACTATACAACAACAACCTACAACAAACTATTCACTCCTATCCTACAGAGCCAACTATACAATAACAACCTACAACAAACTATTCACTCATATCCTACAAACAAACTATACAACAATCTACAACAAACTATTCACTCCTATCCTACAAGCCAACTATACAACAACAACAACCTACAACAAACTATTCACTCCTATCCTACAAACCAACTATACAACAACCTACAACAAACTATTCACTCCTATCCTACAAACCAACTGTACAACAACAACCTACAACAAACTATTCACTCCTATCCTACAAACCAACTATACAACAACCTACAACAAACTATTCACTCCTATCCTACAGAACCAACTATACAACAACAACCTACAACAAACTATTCACTCCTATCCTACAACCCAACTATACAACAACAACCTACAACAAACTATTCACTCCTATCCTACAAACTAACTATACAACAACCTACAACAAACTATTCTCTCCTATCCTACAAACCAACTATACAACAACCTACAACAAACTATTCACTCCTATCCTACAAACCAACTATACAACAACCTACAACAAACTATTCACTCCTATCCTACAAACCAACTATACAACAACAACCTACAACAAACTATTCACTCCTATCCTACAAACCAACTATACAACAACAACCTACAGCAAACTATTCACTCATATCCTACAAACCAACTATACAATAACAACCTACAACAAACTATTCACTCCTATCCTACAAAATCAACTGTACAACAACAACCTACAGCACGCCAGTCTCATAAACAAACGCGACCGTGTGTACAACACACAGATACGATCAATACACACATGCAACCGGACCAGGAGCCGCAGATGTAAATAGAAACCAGCTTTTAAACATCGTGACGTTGGCTCGAAAGGTTTGTTTTCTTCTAGAGAACAACAGTTGTGTAACTAGAACAGTTATTTAACTACTAAATAGTTGTGTAACTAAACAGTTGTGTAACTAGAATAGAACATAGTTGTGTAACTAAAAAGATGTGTAACTAGAACAGTTGTGTAACTAAACAGTTGTGTAACTAGACTAGAACACAGTTGTGTAACTAGAATAGAACACAGTTTTGTAACTAAACATTTGTATACCTAGAATAGAACACAGGTGTATAGCTAGAACAGAACACAGTAGTGTAACTAGAAAAGAAGCCAGTTGTGTAACTAAAAATAGAACATAGTTGTGTAACTAGAATAGAACACAGTTATGTAACTAAACAGTTGTATAACTAGAACAGAACACAGTTGTGTAACTAGAACAGTTGTGTAACTAGAACAGAACAGTTGTGTACCTAGGACAGTTGTGTAACTAGAATAGAACACAGTTGTGTAACTAGAACGAACTACAGTTGTATAACTAGAACAGAACACAGTTGTGTAACTAGAACGAACTACAGTTGTGTAACTAGAACAGAACACAGTTGTGTAACTAGAACAGAACACAGTTGTGTAACTAGAACAGAACACAGTTGTGTTAACTAGAACGAACTACAGTTGTGTAACTAGAACATAACACAGTTGTGTAACTAGAACATAACACAGCTGCGTAACTAGAACGAACAACAGTTGTGTAACTATAATAGAACACAGTTGTGTAACTAGAACAGAACACAGTTGTGTAACTAGAACGAACTACAGTTGTATAACTAGAACAGAACACAGTTGTGTAACTAGAACGAACTACAGTTGTGTAACTAGAACAGAACACAGTTGTGTAACTAGAACAGAACACAGTTGTGTAACTAGAACAGAACGCAGTTGTGTAACTAGAACAGAACACAGTTGTGTAACTAGAACGAACTACAGTTGTGTAACTAGAACAGAACACAGTTGTGTAACTAGAACAGAACACAGTTGTGTAACTAGAACGAACTACAGTTGTGTAACTAGAACAGAACACAGTTGTGTAACTAGAACAGAACACAGTTGTGTAACTAGAACATAACACAGTTGTGTAACTAGAACGAACTACAATTCTGTAACTAGAACAGAACACAGTTGTGTAACTAGAACGAACAACAGTTATGTAACTAGAACAGAACACAGTTATGTAACTAGAATAGAACACAAGTGTATAACTAGAACAGAACACAGTTGTGTAACTAGAACAGAACAATGTATTCCGTTAGGGAATTTAAACTCAGAATACACAAACACTATGTTGCACGATTTATGATCTTTCGAACAATGCCTGTGACTATATGTTTTAATTGTTTCAGCTATAGTATTATTCATGTATTCACATCATATGTTATACAATCCTGCAGTATGCACGTGATGAGATGTAGCGAAATATGCCAGGCAATAAATCGTGCAACATATTGTTTGTGACTTCTGTGTGTAAATAGAACAGTTGTGTAAATAGAACAGTTGTGTAAATAGCAGGAGCTGATGCCAATGGTGGTAGTGTGTGAGGGTGTGGTATGGAAGATTTGAGACAGACGCGAAGGGAGGCAGACAGAAAGTTAGACAGGACGTTGCTTGCTATCGGACATATTGTCTGACTGACGGAGTCACTGACGCTTATTCAGATATGAGGTATGTATGTAAGTGGATGGATGGATGGATGGATGGATGGATGGACCGATGGATGGATGGATGGATGGATGGATGGACCGATGGATGGATGGATGGACCGATGGATGGATGGATGGATGGATGGACGGGTAGATGGATGGATGGAAGGATGGATGGGTGGATGGATGGACTGACAGACTTACATACTGACTCATAGATATAGACAAGGGATGGATGTACGGACTGATGGATGAACAGCCGTACAGAGACACAAACAAACATGGCTGGCAGGCAGGCAGAAGATGCGTGGGTGAACGGGCAGATAAATAGACAGACAGATATATAGCCAGATAGACAAGACAAGACCAGACAGACAGACAGACAGACAGACAGACAGACAGACAGACAGACAGACAGACAGGCAGGCAGGCAGGCAGGCAGGCAGGCAGACAGACAGACAGACAGACAGACAGACAGACAGACAGACAGACAGACAGACAGACAGACAGACAGACAGACAGATATGCACAATATATTATATTGAAACATCCAATCTCAATGTTCAGTTTTCATAGACAAAGTCTGCTAAGTTCAGTTTTCAAGAAGAGTCTGTCTGTAGCTTTTCTTTATAAATTGTTTGCCAAACAAGTATCACTGCCAGAGCTGTCTGCAAAGCGAATTCTATTTTGAGCTGTTTTCCCATAAAAATCTGCCCACGAGGTTTCGTTGGCTACATGCATATCTCTGTGTCAACCACCAATGTTGCCAGTTAACAATTTCGCTCTAGCAATAAGCGCATATCGATCTGTGCACTTTTCGCAACTACTATGTTTTTTTTATCCAACTGCAACTGTAGAGTTGTTTCATTTTTGCTCCGCAGCCATGAAAGATATACTGCGCAAATTAGAAACAAATCAGAGATGACTAAACATGCACGTATGCATAAAAAAATAACATGATGGAAATAGGATGAGAGGTGCCCGTATGATTCATTCTCATCTTTAGAAGTGAGTGCAGCATGTCACACACACAAAAAGGCTTGGTGGAACGGGGAGAGGTGAAGGAGATCAAGACAGATATATAATTAGAAAGAATGGAAGGCAGGCTTAAAGAACAAGAAATACAGACACGCGCATGAAAATTAACAGAAGAAAACTAACGCACAAATTAAAACACATGCAAAGAAAGAGATCAAATAGGAAATAAAGAAGCCAGAAGAACTATAAGACAGAGAACAGGTCTAATCTATAAGAGAAGAAAAGGGGGACTATCTTCAAGAAGCAGGACATTTGCAGGACGTCGCTCTCATCACGGTTCACATAAAAGTGTCTGGATATCTGGCCATTCCTCCCGCCTCATGCACCTTCATATCCTAGGTGTCAGCAATATGCTGTGTCCATCTTGGCGGTGGTCGACCAATACCTCTGCTTCCAAGAACCACGCCTTCCATGACTGTTCTGTCCCAGCCACTGTGACCTGTAATGTGGCCAAAGTATTTCAGTTTCCGAGACACGATGTTATCTACAAGCTAGTTTGCCTCGATGTTTGCATCTCCTAGAATAACATGATTTTCGTTCCCCTTGCTCCATGATATTCTAAGATCTTTTCTGTAACATTTAAGCCCAAACGCCCACATTTTAGTTTATTGTGATTAGGAGGGAGCTGAGTAAACAAAAAGAACACAGAGGCAAAAGTGGGGACAGTAAAGACAAAACGAAAAAGAGGATAGTATGCATAATACAAAATAAACAAACAGAAATAATACAATACACGTACATGTGATTCAACGTTACTGCAATATGAAAGAGAAAACGCCTTTAACTAAGCAGACGTAGTCGGAAACACGTGGCGAGACGCTACCCGCATATGTCCACATACAAAGTGTACGCCACTGTACTGTACCTATGTGTATGTCGCTGTACACATATGGATGTCACTGTACCATTATGGATGTAACTGTACCTGTGTGTAGGCAACTGTACCATCGAGCATGTTACTGTATCATTCAGCATGTTACTGTATCATTCAGCATGTTACTGTACAATTAAGCATTTATTGAACCATTCAGGGTGTTACTGCACCATTCAGAATGGTGCTGTACTATTGAGCATGTTACTTTACCATCCGGCATATTACTGCACCCTGAGAATGGTACTATATCATTTAGCATATAAATGTGACATTCATCATGTTACTGTACCATTAAGAACGGTATTGTATTGTACCTTTGTGCAGAGTACTCCGCCATCGACACCGTCATTTTACGGTTACGATGTCACTGTACCACTGCACAAATCAGTGTACGATTGCTCGGATTACTGTGCCACACGGCACTCGCCACTGTATCACTGCACAAATCAGTGTACCATTGCTCGGGTTACTGTACCACACGGCACTCGCCACTGTATCACTGCACAAATCAGTGTACCATTGCTCGGATTACTGTACCACACGGCACTCGCAACACGGCACTCGCCACTGTATCACTGCACAAATCAGTGTACCATTGCTCGGGTTACTGTACCACACGGCACTCGCCACTGTATCACTGCACAAATCAGTGTACCATTGCTCGGATTACTGTACCACACGGCACTCGCCACACGGCACTCGCCACTGTATCACTGCACAAATCAGTGTACCATTGCTCGGGTTACTGTACCACACGGCACTCGCCACTGTATCACTGCACAAATCAGTGTACCATTGCTCGGGTTACTGTACCACACGGCACTCGCCACTGTATCACTGCACAAATCAGTGTACCATTGCTCGGGTTACTGTACCACACGGCACTCGCCACTGTATCACTGCACAAATCAGTGTACCATTGCTCGGATTACTGTACCACACGGCACTCGCCACTGTATCACTGCACAAATCAGTGTACCATTGCTCGGGTTACTGTACCACACGGCACTCGCCACTGTATCACTGCACAAATCAGTGTACCATTGCTCGGGTTACTGTACCACACGGCACTCGCCACTGTATCACTGCACAAATCAGTGTACCATTGCTCGGGTTACTGTACCACACGGCACTCGCCACTGTATCACTGCACAAATCAGTGTACCATTGCTCGGATTACTGTACCACACGGCACTCGCCACACGGCACTCGCCACTGTATCACTGCACAAATCAGTGTACCATTGCTCGGGTTACTGTACCACACGGCACTCGCCACTGTATCACTGCACAAATCAGTGTACCATTGCTCGGGTTACTGTACCACACGGCACTCGCCACTGTATCACTGCACAAATCAGTGTACCATTGCTCGGGTTACTGTACCACACGGCACTCGCCACTGTATCACTGCACAAATCAGTGTACCATTGCTCGGGTTACTGTACCACACGGCACTCGCCACTGTATCACTGCACAAATCAGTGTACCATTGCTCGGGTTACTGTACCACACGGCACTCGCCACTGTATCACTGCACAAATCAGTGTACCATTGCTCGGGTTACTGTACCACACGGCACTCGCCACTGTATCACTGCACAAATCAGTGTACCATTGCTCGGGTTACTGTACCACACGGCACTCGCCACTGTATCACTGCACAAATCAGTGTACCATTGCTCGGGTTACTGTACCACACGGCACTCGCCACTGTATCACTGCACAAATCAGTGTACCATTGCTCGGGTTACTGTACCACACGGCACTCGCCACTGTATCACTGCACAAATCAGTGTACCATTGCTCGGATTACTGTACCACACGGCACTCGCCACTGTATCACTGCACAAATCAGTGTACCATTGCTCGGGTTACTGTACCACACGGCACTCGCCACTGTATCACTGCACAAATCAGTGTACCATTGCTCGGGTTACTGTACCACACGGCACTCGCCACTGTATCACTGCACAAATCAGTGTACCATTGCTCGGGTTACTGTACCACACGGCACTCGCCACTGTATCACTGCACAAATCAGTGTACCATTGCTCGGGTTACTGTACCACACGGCACTCGCCACTGTATCACTGCACAAATCAGTGTACCATTGCTCGGGTTACTGTACCACATGGCACTCGCCACTGTATCACTGCACAAATCAGTGTACCATTGCTCGGGTTACTGTACCACACGGCACTCGCCACTGTATCACTGCACAAATCAGTGTACCATTGCTCGGATTACTGTGCCACACGGCACTCGCGACTGTATCACGGCGAACATCAATGTACCAGTGTGCAGTTCGGAAGCGTCGGTAACGCTGTAGCTGAACACTCGCCTGCCGACCCGGCGGGCACAGGTTCAATCCGAGGCTGGGCGAATTCGGATTTTTTTAAATGTTACCTAGTCTCCCAGGTGGACCCAGCCTAATATTGGTACCAAGAACCCACTGGAAAGGAAAGGCGGCCGGCGTGATATAGAGCACATCATTCACCGAGTGCTGATTGGTCTATAGAAATATGGGTCTATCAGAGTATATCCGATGCGCCCTAACAGGTGTAAGAGGGTCCTGTACTACTGGACTGTTTATTGCACAGTTCACTGTGCGCGCCACTGCACCGTGATGCACGGCACTGGGCCTTGGTGCACACAGCAGTCGAGCACTCTCATCTCACACACCGTCATCGGGGTATGGAACACCAAGGACGTCATATAGGTTAGTCAGGCTATACATTTAAGGCGTAGAGTTGACCAGTTCTCCTCACAATCACACATGTTTCCCTCGTCTACGTGTCTTTAATTCCCACCACTTACCACACCACCCTCCACACGCCCCGCCCCCCTACCAGCAGAACTGGTAATATTTGGATTGCATAGTGTCTTCTACAATCTTTACACAGGACTTTTAGGTCTAGATTACTTGAATCTGCTATAACTATAAGACTAAACGTTACTGTTAAGAGTAGAGCAGTGGTTCTCAACCTTTTTTGCCCATGCACCTCTTCAACATATGTTCAGAATGTCATTCCCCCTTCCTATATCCTTCCTACAAATCCCCACCCACCCTCCCCTACATAGTATGCGTAAAAATGGAAGCTAAATTTAATAACATATATTAGAACAAGTTGCAGGAATATCCATGGGACATAATTTTCTATCCCATCCCATCCCATTGTAATTTATGCCTGTCCCATCCCAATCCATGGGATTCCCAATATAATATTAATATGGAATACAGTTCAAATAAAATTATGAAATTTATTAAAGTTTAGGTTTAGTATCTACTAAATAGGACTATATGTACAAAGAGACATGTTAAACGATAGAATTTATTAATTTTAATATTCAAGGTTGGTTTTTTTTTTAAAGTTAAAAACTAAATATGGCAATTCAGTGTCATTCTGACTGATATTCTCATTCTGTTTCTGAGTCACTCTGCTCATTCAGCACATTATCAATTTCCTGTTGATCGACTGTTTCCAATACTTCAATTAATCCAGGTAATTCCTAAACCATTTCCACAATTCTCATCTTACATGCAAATCTGATATACACAGAGTTTATAACGAGAACTGGTAACATCCGTTTTCGTAACTTACTCAACAACAATCCAGCTGCACTAAATAAGCGCTCTACTGCTGCTGATGACACTTTATTTTTTTTTTATTTTCGCAAATCCTATTTATAGGACATCGCTGTCAACACAAGCATTTTACCGCTGTTGTTGATATCTTGGCAAGATTACGCCCAGTAGTTTGCCATTGCTTTCTGAGCGACCGGCTCACATACCCCCGTAAGTAACCAACTGGTATGGCCAAAACAATTTTCGCACTTGCTATTTAGCAGTGGAAACCTGTGTTCATTTTCCAAATAATTTAATGGTTGTGAAGTTGGTTGCCATAATTTTTGAAACATGGTGACTTCATCTCAAAGCATTTGTTTCTGGGGTCATCAAACTTAAGTGCTTTGTTTGGTGGAGAATAAACAAAAATAAGTCAAAATCACTGTTCGGCTTTTGTTCTACAATTCCCGTTACTTACATACAGCAGATGATTCAGAAGAAAGATTTAAATCCCTGCTGAATGAAATAACAGTTGGAACAACAGATTTAGAAAAAGCGATCCAATAACTGACCCATTTATTGGTGTCCACATTCTCTTTCTTCTTAGTCACAACTGGCTTGACCATGTCTTCTATTTTTGCTGGTGACGCACCAAAATGTATTCTTATATAAAAAAAAAAGGCTATGTGTATTTATTTAGTAATTTATCTGGTGTCCCACCACAAGATAAAGAATAGATACACATATATACAGAAAAAAGAAGGATAAAAGGCTTTAAAAAGGTAAAAAAAAAAAAAAAAAAAAATTAAGGGTAACTCTGACGTAGATAAAGTTGCTACGACATGGCTACTGTCCCATGGGAAATACAAATGTGTGCTGTCCCATCTCATCCCATCCCATGGGAATCCCATGGGAATACCATTCCCATGGCTAAGCCTGAGAACAAGTCTAGACGTCTACATAAAGCGTGATTTGCGGGTCTACTTATGTTATACAACGAATTTCAGAAGTGCGAGAAATAAAGAACCGTATGGTATGGAGGGAAAAACACTATCAAGTAATCGGTTCGTGCATTAACGCGATCTTGATATAATCTTAATCCCCCCTCTATAAACCCTAAAATCCACCCCCCCCCCCCCGGGAATGGGGGGAAATCCCCACCGGTTGAGAACCAGTGGAATAGAGGAATGAGGAATGCACGGGGACTATTTGAATACATGGGAGATTTTAGAACTACATGGGAGACTATAAAGTTAAATGAAGGCAACAGGACTTCATGGGAAACTAGAATTACATTGAGGGCTATAGAGCTATATGGAGACTACGGGACTACATGGTAGATCTAGTACAACACGAGAGACTATAGAACTATATGAGAGACCACAGAACTATATCGGGGAGTACAAAACCACGTGTTACACTACTTGACCACATGGGCGACTATAAAACTATATGGGAGAATAGTAGATACATGGAGGCCTACAGAACTATATAATAGAAGAACATGGGAGAACATCATCCTACAAAAAGACTAGAACTATAAGCGAGATTATAACACTATATGGAAGACTACAGGGTAACCATGGAGGCTAAAAAAAGTGGTTCTCAACAAGTGGGATTTAGGGTTTCCAGGGTGGGAGTTAAGATTATTTCAAAATCGTGTTAACACAAGAACCGATTACTTTATTTATTTATTTTTTTCTTCCATACTTTTTTTTCCCCCCGCGTTTCCATCCTGTTTCAGGATATTGCGGTCAGCACCAGCATCTTTCAGCTGTATGTTGATTCCTAGGCTAGATTACGCTCATCAGCACGCCACGACTTTCTGAGCGACCGGCTCCATACTCTCATAAGCCACTATTGTGA
This sequence comes from Cepaea nemoralis, assembly GCA_014155875.1. Classification (NCBI taxonomy): domain Eukaryota; kingdom Metazoa; phylum Mollusca; class Gastropoda; order Stylommatophora; family Helicidae; genus Cepaea; species Cepaea nemoralis. The sequence goes on along the minus strand of JACEFZ010000091.1, from coordinate 127,438 downwards.
CTCGAACCACTTCTAATTCTCGTCCTCTCACGTTGACCACGAGAGTATTCGGGATTAACGGAGAAAGCTGCTAACCCCTTGGCCAGGCAGCCGGTCCTCCATACTTTACGGTTCTGTAATTCTCGCCCTTCTGAAATTCGTTTTATAACTAAGTAGACCCGCAAATCACGTTTAATGTAGACGTCTAGGCTTGCTTTAATATGTGTTATTAAAGTTCGCTTCCATTTTTACGTATACTATGTAGGGATATGAAGTAGGGATGTAGGGGCGGGGGGGGGGGGGTTATAGGGAGGAAATACGAAAGGGGGGAATGACATTATGAACATATGGTGAAGGGGTGCATGGGCCAAAAAGATTGAGAACCATTGCTATAGAACGACATGGACTACTGTAGGACCACTTGGGTCTAGAACCACTACAGGACACCTTTCTCTATCAACACAGAATGCATCCAAATACATATGATACGTGTATGTGCGCCACAGCAATCCCACAAGCTGGTTTGGAACCAATTAGCCGCGGAACCAATTAGTCGCGTCACATAACCAATGAAGTCAAGTCTTTCGGTTGCTGAGCAAATCACAAGTCTTGCAGCTAAAACGATTTCCTAAAATGCAAGCCCTAATGGCTAGAACAAATTATCTCCCCGCAAGTCGGCTGTAATGTATCGATTGGTTCTGATTTGATTTGTATTTTTTAGTCTCCTCAATGATCTACCCGGCCAAGATTTAACACTGTCGCACTATGACAAAATAATAGACGAAAGCATATTTGATCTTGCTAAGGGGGCAAAAATCAATTAATGGAGGCGAAAACATACATGTCACATACGTTAATGCATGTGTGAATTAAAAAGTGCTATCTTGAGCCATTCCTTTTAGACAAGGAAAATTACGACAGTGTCGTCTCCGCATCACAGGGAGAATATTTAGCTTACTTAACAATGAGTGGGAAATGTACAGGAGTGTCTTGTGATAGGAAGACACTTTCACTGACGTAACATCCGTGTAGTAGTTGAAGTAGTGTCCCAGAGGAGCACCTAAGGACACCAGAGTCTCTGAGCTGTATAGAAGATGGTGCCGCCTGATCGAGTAATTAAAGATAGCACTTAGCGGGGCAGTCTCGCCAAGAGTGGTGGGTGGGAAATTTGACTACAATTTTATATTATTCTATACTAAACTATTGCATTGTGTTACCAATGATGTTGAACTATTCCGGAAGTTCTGCCATGACACCTCACATCCACGATTGTCCCTGTTACATGACTAAAACGAGCCGCTGAGGTTCACGACAGTAGTACATAATTGATTAACTAAACAACCACTGGTTATTAAAATGTGAATTAAAAGTCAGCTGACAAAGTGAATTAAGACTGGCAGACATATATAGAGACACCGAAAGGCGGTTATATAATTCACTGTGATATCACAGTGGCACAGTGATCTCCCATCAGGTTACTTATCCTTTACTGAGATTCGCTCTTGTCACAGAACGCCGGAAAACAAAGCGGGGTTTTAATCAAGTAGCTAATGGAATAATCAGCATGCCATCTCTTCGGTGTCTCTGTGAAGATGGAGATGATGTCCGTCTGGGAATGTCCCAAACGTGGTGATGTCGATTCTTACATTCAGTACTCATTATACTGTATTCAGTATTCAGTATACAGTATTCAGTGCACAGTATTCAGTATACAGTATTCAGTATACAGTATTCGGTATACAGTATTTAGTATTCAGTACATAGTATTCAGTATACAGTATTCGGTATACAGTATTTAGTATTCAGTACACAGTATTCAGTATACAGTATTCAGTATACCGTATTCAGTATACCGTATTCAGTATTCAGTACACAGTATTCAGTATACAGTATTCAGTATACAGTATTTAGTTTACAGTATTCAGTATACAGTATTTAGTACACAGCATTCAGTACACAGTATTCAGTATTTAGTATACAGTATTCAGTATACAGTATTTAGTACACAGTATTCAGTATACAGTATTTAGTTTACAGTATTCAGTATACAGTATTTAGTACACAGTATTCAGTACACAGTATTCAGTATACAGTATTCAGAATATTGTTTTTTTGTTCGCATATCCTTTCCAGGACATCGCTGTCAACATCAGCATCTTTCAGCTGACTGTTAATTTCTTGGCAAGATTACGCTCATTAGTTTGCCATTGCTTTCTGAGCGATCGGCTCACATACCCCGTAAGTTACCGACGCGGAGAGAACCGCTACCATTTCTCGCGCACGTCACGTTACTCACGAAAGTATACGGGATTACGGAGAAGGTCGTGTAACTTCTAGACCAGGGAGTCCGGCGATTCAGAATATAGTAAACAATATTCAGTATACAGTATTCAGTATGCGTTTTCGTGCTCAGTGTGTTTTTAACGTCTTGGGCCAACCTTCGTGTTGATTGGTACCTGCCGCTCTTTACAATAATGACACTCTCACGCAACCCAAAATATCGCCCTCGTTTTGTTTTCCTGTCTCCCTCGGGTGTTCTCAAAAGGACGTCGATAGCGCTGTATCCGTGTACAGATAAGATACGACATTTGAGGCTTTGGCCCGACACATTCGACTTCAATACGACACTTCTGAGAACCTAAACTGCACCTTTAACTTCTCAATTACATTAAATGCCCAGCCGCTGGCGTATCTTAAGCAAACATAAACTACCTGCTTCATCATCATCATCCAGTGCCTTGCTGGCTGGCGTGGGGGATCATGCCTCTCCAAAAATTACGATCTCCTACGGCAAGTATCTATTCATGTGCTGACTCCCTACGGTGCTGTGACACAAGACTGTCAAGAATCTTCTCACGCTGCCTTACTCTATCTCTCTTTCCGCAACTCTTTCCGTTTGTTACAACATGTTCCAGTTTTTGTCTTCTCATAATGTGGTCAAAAACGATGACTGCCTCTTTCTGATGTCTTTACGCCTCAGCTTCCCTTAAAACGTTCAGATTGCTCATTTTGGCTGTCCAGCTAATTTTTAGCATCCTTCTACAAAACCACATCTCTAAGGCTTCCAGGGATTTTTTTCGCCTCTTTACTAATTCGTCCAGGATTCGAAGCCGTGTGTTAAAACTGGTTCTAAGTATCATGAAAGAACTCTTTTTCTAACTTTCAAGGACAGTGACTTATTGCACAAAACGTTTTTCTTTTGATAGAATGCAGTTTTTGTTTGTCCTATTCTGCTCTTTGTCTCAGTGATGAATCTTCCAGCTGGTGTTATCTATGTGCCTAGATATTTGAATTTCTGCACTTGCCCAAAAATAACGTCCTGTCCTTTAATTGCACTTTTAAGGCACAATCGGTTTCTGTGATATCACCGTGACTTCTGTCTTACTATTATTCAAACTAAGGACCATTTTTCACATTCTACAACCTGCTTCATGTGTACAGAATTCTTGCATGCTTGCTCTCCACTTGTCACTCCAGCACAATCTTTCCTTTAACTCTTGACGAGAAATGCATTCACTTTATTTATTGACTTCCATAGAAGTAAAGGAGAGACATAACAACACACACTAGATACGATACAATAAGACAGCTGTAGGCACACGAGGATGAGAGCCTTCCACCAGCAAATGGAAGATGCACCAATAGCAGGGCATATTGCATTAACTGTAAATAAATCAGTAGGTAATGATGAGAAGATGAAACTCTTGAGAGCAATAAACTATCTGAGATGTCCTTTTGCAAACACACCCATACAACAACAACAACCCAAACTTGCCGCAACGACTGTAAACACCGTGCAGCCGTATCGCATACCTCAGTGCTTCCTAAACTGGTCCGAGTCGCCACTCCCTTGTGACCCCAGCCACGCCCATATCGTTAAGATTACCCACCTTCCGACCAGTCTGCCTACCTGTCTGTCTGCCTATCTGTCTGTCTGCCTACCTATCTGTCTTTTTTTTTAAAGTTGCAGTCAACACCAGCATTTTATTGCCGTGTTGGTGTCTTGGCAAGTTTTACGTTCAGTAGTTCGCCATTCGTAAACTGATTAGTCATTAGACGTAGAGAGTCAACATTTTTGGACATGTTATGAGAAGAAATGACTTGGAGAACTTGGTGACAACTGGTAAGATCGAAGGGAAGAGACCAAGGTGAAGACCGAGAAGTAAATACCTGGATGACTTGGCCACGTGGCATGGTCGAGACAGGAACACGGAGCTTATCCACGACTCTGGTGATCGAGTGAGATGGCACAACATGACCGCCCACGCTTATCGGCATGGCACATGATGGATGGATGGAGTTTGCCATTGCTTTCTGAACAACCGGCTCCCATACCAACACGTTAACACCAGCGCGACACGGTCTACTGCCAAATCGGTCACCGTTGTGGACCTATATATCTGCCTACCTGTCTCTCTGCCTACCTGCCTGTCTGCCTACCCGTCAGTCTGCCTACCTTGTGCAATCATCATCATCATCACGTGTCCTGGCAACGTTAAAGGCGCTCGGGCAACTCCACGGATCTCGGTCCTCGGTGTTCAGTTCTACTGATGACTACAATCCACGCCACCACCCAAGCCCATGTAGGATACGTGTTGACGATCTGCTCCAGCCTCTTCTCCCGCCCATCTTTCCAATGCTTATCTTCTTATTTTAAAACAGTGTTCAGTCTCCTTTGCAGGACGTTGGGAACAACCTCAACCCCAGGTTATTTTCTAGGCAAGTTTTTTACGTTCAGTAGTTTGCCATTGCTTTATGAACAGAAAGTCAACACTGAAGTCCAGATGACCGGTGTTGGGAGCGATCCCCTTACCCCGCCATCAGCGCAGTAGGAGTTCAAGCGCAAGCGTTTTAAACCCCACGGCCACAGAGACTGCCCTTTTCTTATTATGTGACCAGATAACACGACTCGTCTTCTTCTTTTATGTGTTGATAATGTTCTACTTTCAGCAACCTTTTCCAGACAGTCGCTAATTACCTAGATATCAACCTACACAATGTGCATCCATGTATCCAAGCATAACTAACCAACCCCTCCCTCGCACAACACATAGACAGACAGACAGACAGATAGACAGACAGACAGACAGACAGACAGACAGATTAAACAACCTAAAACAAGTCCTACGGTAAGAACCCCCTGTGGGTATGTCAAGTACTAGGACCATCACATTTTTAGACCTGAGCGCATGCGGGAATAGGTGGCCAGTCTTTCCCTCGCGTAGCGAAAGGCGAGTGCATTCATGGAGCCCTCGTCCAACCGCCGTCATGTCACTGTCAGTGTAACATCCTAGCCATTATGCCAACCCACCAGCCACACACATATAAAGTTAGTTCTTAGTCAGTTCATCATGTGCCATGCCGGTAAGTGAGGCGGTCATGTTTTGCCATCTCACTTGATCACCAGAATCGTGGATCAGCTCGGTGTTCTTGTCTCGACCACACAACGTGGCCAAGCCATCCAGGCATTTACTTCTCTATGGCAGAGGGGTCTTGAGTCTGAGGAATTCAGGCCGCCTGGCTAGTGCAGTCGCCGCGAACTGTGCATGTGCAGGTTATAGTTTTCTTTTTGCCCCTGACAGAATAAACTTCACACCTTACCGAGGATTCGAACCCGGGTATTGCAAAGGAGAATTCGGCATTCTCGCCACTTGACCAGCCCCTCCTCGGTATATATACTACACTTATTAAATCTTCTACAAATTCACACCTTAGCCCACGATGGCGTCTAGCGAAGCACTGTCGTCATTTGGAGGTGACAGGTTCAAATCCCTGTCGGTAACTATAACTTTCTATTGTTATGCGGTCTAGTGAGTTTTCTAGTTTCTACTTTCTAGTGAGTTTTCTAGTTTCTACTTTCTAGTGAGTTTTCTAGTTTCTACTTCTTTCTTCTAATTCTGTGAGCGCCACACAATACGTGTATGTTAATTTATGAATTGTCTTAGTGGCCTCAAAGGGTTCTCCAATTGAATATTTCTGGATCAAGACTTTTTATTCCCACAAGGGGACGGTGCTGTGCAATTTGGGAACCACTGCTGCCCATGATCCGAACCCGTGGACAGATAACACAATGTGACAGAGATGTTCTCCAAACGTTAATTGCCAAAGTTAGCCAGGATAAAAGCTACTGCTAGCGAAGTGCTTTATTGGATAAGGTATGTGCAGTATGTGCAGTATGCACAGTAATGTGAGGTTGTGTGTTGCTATTTCCCTGTGTCGCAGATTGTTGTTGCTTGAACACCTTCTGCCCCAGTCAGTCGTGCTTTTAACAATGTCCCAGTCAGTATTACCTTTAATTCCCGTCCCAATCAACTATAACTTTTAACTCGTGCCGTGCCTGTCAACTGTACTTTTAACTCATGCCGTGCCTGTCAACTGCACTTTTAACTAATGCTTTCCCAGTCAACTGTACTTTTAAATCATGCTGAGAAAGTCACCTGTTATCTTAACTCCTGTCGCAGTCAAATGTTACCTTAACTCCCGCCCAAGTCAACTGTATCTTTAACTCATCCTGTCCCAGTCAGCTGTCAATTTGACTTACTCTACCCCTGATCTCCTGGGTAGTGAGACTGGAAATCTACCTTCTCCGATAAGGACGACAACCAGGATGTCCCGTGTGCAAGATGTGAGGGCGAAGAAAAAAAAACCTCGGCAATACCGCTAGTATGACATAGATAGATGGAGCCCGTTACCTTGGGTGAAATCTGTCTGGAGGAAGGCAACTCTGCACAATACACGCTGAAGTCGGACACGGTGATCTGAGCGGTGAAAACTAGTTGTGACATTCTTCTCTAGACAGAGATATGAGAATGAAGAAGACGACGTTGCTAATTTCCAGTATCAAAAATGACATACGCTATAAAACATCCAGATTACTGCACTCAGGACGTTCCCACAGAAAAACATGAAGTTAGACAAATTCTTTAGATCTGTTTGTGTTGTTCCGTCCGTGGTGATGATTATTATACTCGAAACGTCGCTCGTTGTGCCGTAGTGTACTTATGCTTGTTTTATTTTATTATTATTGTAATTATTTAATTTTTCTTTTTTTTTTGGGGGGGGGGGGGGGGGGTAATCTCTCTCTCCCCCCCCCCCCCCCCCCCCCTGTTATTTATGTTCAACATTGTGGAGTTTGTTGTAAATTATGTACACTATGTCCGTGTTTATTATCTCTCACTTTTTCTCAGGAGCTATATCCATTTAACTGTTTTTACTATTATTATATCCGTTGCAGCCGTTAATGCTCTTATTTAAGAATAGTAGAACGAACGAACGAACGAACTTTATTTTCGAAGTGTTAAAATTAGACACGCAGGTCTGTCTGACATTCTGCCCTTCTTATATCTCTCTGTTTTCATACATTATTTTATTCACACATCAATCATGAAGTTAACCTTAGACAACAACGACAATAGCAGAAGCAATAGTGCATTAAGCCCATGCAAATGTACAATAATCAATAATACATGACTCACTAAACTAATTTTGACATAGCAATTATAAGTAGCTAAGGAAGATGTAACGTGCCACAGTTATGGGAATTACTATACTAGTTGTCCTTTGAAATAATAATTATTATTATTTTGGTTTTTATTCTTTTTAAGAGGGCATGTAGTCTGTACTGAGACAGTGTTCAAACAGGATGCGATTGTATATAAAGAAAACAATAATAGAGATGAGAACATGGAATATCAGAAGACCATATAACATTCTAGAACTGAAAAAGTTACATGATATAAGATGTATTCCGTGTAGAACAATGTATAGTTTGGCCCTTTCTTGTCCGATGGGTCCTGCTGCCTTCAGGATTAGGACTCAGCATATGTTTCTAGATATCTTGTCCAGTGTCTGCAATAGTTCATCTATCCAACATTTCTGTGTTGACTGTACTTATTAGCCGTGTTTAAGGCGAACGCAGGCCTGATACTGAACACATCCACCACCCGGTGCCGATTGTCAATATTAAAGTATGCGTCCAGTTCCATATGCCGAATGAAAAAGTAAATGAAACCTGTGCCTACCATCGTGCTGGCAGAGGTGCACCAGAACCATATACACAAAATGAGAACCGCTGAGTGTACGGCAGTTAATGTCTCTCCTTCTACATCAACAAAAACGCCAGCGGCTCGACAACACACAACCCGGAAAGTATCAAAAGGTCGGTGCCCCCAAATATACACTTACTGGTATATACCCCCCCCCCCCTCTCTCTCTCTCTCTCTCTCTCTCTCTCTCTCTCTCTCTCTCTCTCATGTTTACAACATTCAATTGACAATGTTCCCCCCCCCCCCCCCCCCATGCACTACTGATGAAAGAAAGGTGAGTGATTGGAAGGGCCGAATGCAAGACAAGACGGGCCTGCGTGCCCAATTTGTTACCCTTTGAAAATAAAATTCGTTCGTTCGTTCGTTCGTTCTCTCTCTCTCTCTCTCTCTCTCTCTCTCTCTCTCTCTCTCTCTCTCTCTCTCTCTCTCTCTCTCTCTCTCTCTCTCTCCCCTCCCCACTTGAGCCGTGCATAAAGTACTCGACTGACTGTCCTACACGAGTTTTCACTTAATTATGTAGTTCAAGCTGCTCCCCCCCCCCCCCCCCTTCCACCTCTCTGAACCCCGTGTTTACGGGTTGTCTGTTTCAGAACAACGTCTAATCAATCAGCGAGTCATCAAGAGCCCCAGTGTGTCGTAAATGAGGAAACCTTACGTTCTCAGACAGCAATTCCCCCTTATCTCTTGGCGGGTTTCGGGGTCAGTTCTTTGAAAAACAAATGGGGACATACAAATTTATGGGGTTTTTCATTACAACCTGACATAAATAATTCCTACTGCCTAATACAGCAATGACAAACCACTTATCGTAAACGTGGCTAGTAAATCACACACCGCAAAAAAATATTGGGGTTAAATGCGACGTCCTGTAAAAGACATGCAAGTAACTTTTTGTTTAAAACTGCAGTCATGGCGGTCGAGGTGCCGCAGTAGTTAGCTAGCACGCTTCTAACCACCCGGCAGTCATGAATTCGAATTCACACCGGGACGGATTTCGGTTTTTTAATGGCGTGGACTCCCGGGTATACCAACCTAAGTCGGGCACCAAGAACAGTTTAGGGAAGTAAAGGCGGTCGGCGTTATGTTGGCCACATTAGCTCTTGAGAGCCAATTGGTCTATAGAAATATGGGGTTTTCACCATGTGTCCAAAACGCCTACAGAGATGTAGCTATCTAGATTAATGATGACACCCCATAGACAGATAGGCAGCGCAGTGATGCCACCCCAGGGACAGATAGGCAGCGCAGTGAATATCTCCGCAAGAGGTTAACTCAGAAAGAGAACATTGGCTACCCGCATCAGAAGAAGACCTTCCACATTTTCGGGCACGTCATGAGAAGGGTAAAACTTGAGGAAGCTGTGCCAACGGGTATTTTGGAGGGAACGAGAGAAGATGCTGAACAGTTTGATATAACAGCGTGGAGGAACATCGGTAGAAGAAAATATACATTTTGGCAGTGCACGAGACAGAAGGCTGTGTACAGACATGATAACCAACAGATAACCAACACGGTATGGACTATAAGAAGAAGAAGGTTCTGGATGTGCATATTTAACAGAACCAGCCAAATGATCGCAAAGTTCCACCTTTGCCAACACGCCATTTCTCCCTGCGAGCCTAGAATAAACCAGAAGGTAAATAAATATATTATGTTTCAAACGAGACCAATTTGCCAAATAAACAAGTGAAAATACGTGCAATGTCTTTGAGATCCGACTGCAGCACTTAGGCATTTAACCTCTTTACAATTTTTAGACGAAACATTAGTATCTGAGCTCACTTACATTTGGAGACCATTTCATTCGGACAGTAAACATAAATGATTGCTTGATATGGTGAGACTATTTCAAAACACATTTCAGACAGTCTGAATTAACATTATCTTACCATTCGAGGTTGAGGAGAGAAGGGAAATTCTACTGAATTACGAAAACGTTAATTTGAGGCTTTGTTTATATTAGTGTCTGTTTCACGGTTCTGTAGATAACTCCTATATTATATTAAAACCCATGCATAAATAATTTCTCTCTCTCTCTCTCTCTCTCTCTCTCTCTCTCTCTCTCTCTCTCTCTCTCTCTCTCTCTCTCTCTCCCCTCTCTCTCTCTCTCCTCCCCCCCCCTCTCTCTCTCTCTCTCCATTGACTTGCCTCTTCCTCACTCCTATTTTGTATCGATTTCATTAAGCCATCTACAAATGTACTACAATCTTTTCCTTTGCTACGTTCCCTATCGGCAGAAACACTCAACATAAATCTACATCACCAACACTGGTGTACATAAACATAACTTTTGTTTCAAGCCAGCGAACAGATCATATAGACCAGTGGTTCTCAACCTTTTTTGGCCCATTCCCCCCTTCACCATATTTTCAGAATGCCATTCCCCCCCTTCCTATAAAAAATGTGGCCCGTTCCCCCCTTCACCGTATTTTCAGAACGTCATTCCCCCCCTTTCATATTTCCTATCTAAAAATCCCCTCACCCCTACACAGTATACGTAAAAGTGGAAGGCAAATGTAATAGCATATACTAAAACAAGTCTAGACATCCACATAAAACATGATTTGTGGGTCCACTTACTTTATAAAAATGAATTTTAGAAGGACGAGACATACATAACTGTAAAGTATGAAGGGAAAAACTATGTCAAGTAATCGGTTCTTGTATTAACACGATTTTGAAATGGTCTTCATTCCCCCCCTGGAAACCCTGAAATTCCCCCCTGGGGGGGGGGGGGGGGAATTCCCCACCGGTTGAGAACCACTGATATAGACAGTGCACAACATCAGTCAATAGAACTCAGGACTTCAGCTACCTCCATCTCCCTTTGAATAACAATTGTAACTTCAAACAGGTTCAGGATTCTTCTTCTTCTTCTTCTTCTTCTTCTTCTTCTTCTTCTTCTTCTTCTTCTTCTTCTTCTTCTTCTTCTTCTTGAGTTGTTGTAACTACTGTTGTGATTCTTCTTGTTCTTGTAGCTGTTTTTTTTTTCTCCATATCTGCTGTTTCTGTTGTTCTTCCTCTTCTACTTCTACTTCCTATTGTACTACTACTACTACTACTACTACTACTACTACTACTACTACTACTACTACTACTACTACTACTACTACTACTATTAGTAGAGCAACAACAGCAATTACAATAACAGCAACTACTACTAGTAGTAGTAGTAGTAGTAGTAGTAGTAGTAGTAGTAGTAGTAGTAGTAGTAGTAGTAGTAGTAGTAGTAGTAGTAGTAGTAGTAGTAGTAGTAGTAGTAGTTGTTGTTGTTGTTGTTGTTGTTGCTGTTATTGTTGTTGTTGCTGTTATTGTTATTGTTGTTGTTGCTCTTCTTCTTCTTATTCTTATTCTCCCCCTCATCTTCATCTCCCTCCCACGCCTTTGCCTTCGTCTTCTCCTCCTCCTGCAATCTGTTTCCTATGGCCAGCAGTGTAAACTTCCTGTCTGAGTCAAACCACACATTTTAACAATCTGTTATAATCACCAGCGTTAGGAATTTACCAGTAAACTGTCACACAGTCATCAGTCATAGCAAAATGCGCGTTCCAATTCCGAAACTATCAATCTACAGAGGCCGCACGCCCTGATCCCTCTGTTATTTCACACATGCTTGTCGATATCTAGTATAGTTGCATCAAGAACCGACATCCCAGCACTCGGGACATTCCAATACACTCTCAGCCCCTATTTTCAACAACTAGCGAAGAGTCCGAATACTACTGGTGCCAACTGCAGTCTGCTTTCCTCGAAGTTTTGAGTGTCGGCTAGATTCTCTGGCCACTCCCTGCAGCACCATTCTCGCCAAGCTGTGATAATACCAATGAGATGAAAGGTTTGAGTGTGAGTGGTACAGAAGCGCATTACAATTCAATGCATGAAACAGGGAACAAAGAAACATATCCATTAAAAACTTCATGTTGAAGAAGACTGGTTATCAAGACAAATAAAGAAGGCCAGCCTCTTAAACTTCCGGTGTGCTGATGCCAAGGTAGCAGGTTCTACCCTTAGACTGGTCAGTTTGACTACAATGTTCATTTCTCGTCCTTGACTTGGGGACGTAAATTACAAGCACCTCAGAAGTCGGAGTGGGTTCGCCTGATGGAGAGGAACACAGGAAATAGGGAAAGCTAATCCACAAGCAAAAATCAGTTCAGTGCACTGGAAGTATATGTATGGACTACGCTTGAGTTCACAGCGATCGAGAGCAAAAACAATAAAATAATAATAATAAAACAAAAATAATAATAATAAAACAAAAGACAAATAAAATTGACGAACGTGAAATATTTTGAGAGTGTAAAAAGACATAAGTATGCGGGGAAAAAAATCATTATAAAGGGAGGTGTACCGAGACAGCGGAGGAAGAGAAGGCCGCGACAACGCCGATGGATTCAAACTGTGACAGACAATAGCCATAGACCTACCAGGATTTTAGTAACTAATTAACTAACCAACAAACGAACTATTTAACCCTAGAACTGCCAGGGAGTGTTTAGTAACACTGGTTACCAATGGGGTCCATACAGACCCTACCACTTAATATAGTTAAAACTTGACCGTTTTTAATGCACATATTAGAGCAAACTAAAGAAAAGCAGAGAAAGTGAAAGTTGACACCGGGCTTTATTTGAACCCCATGGTAGTTCTAGGGTTAACCATGTCACGAAGGTTGTTGGTTCGATTCTGGACTTCATCATTCGGTTTACGGGTATTATTTTTTCGGAGACTTCTGGAGGTCGTCGCTGGAGTTGCGAAGTCCGTGCTTTATGCGGGGCTTTCGGCAGACCGTCCGGTGGAAAGAGACCGAGCCATGTGGGTTAAACCCGGTGTATTGAAGTGGATGTTACGTCTTTAAACCCTATATTTAAACTGGTGACGACAGAACATCTAGATTATCATTGGGAGACTTATCGAAAGACTGTTATGGTGGAGCATTTCTGACGACATGCCACTGGATGGTGATGACCCACAAATGAATACAACATTTCTCGTTCTACCAGGTGTTTGTAAAGTCTCACTACACTTTGTATGTAGAACAAATTTGAAAAAATGAAGTACATGGTGTCATCAAACATTTTGTTCCACAGTCCATCGTGAAGCAATATGCAACGAATGGATGTCGTCTGATGAAGTAATTCTTTGCACTTCAAACAGAATGGTGTTATCAACGGAAGAAAGAATTTGTTTAAACTTTGTTCTACATACAAAGTATAGATTTTATAGACACCCGGTAGTATACACATTAAGATTGTTGTCGGTGCTAAAGAGTTTTTGCAGTGAGCCGAGATTCTGCTTTTGCCATCTATAGAGGAAACTGGAATGCTTATAGAGGCATCCGTGTGCAGTAACGATGATCCTTGACAAACTAAATACTGGACGTCAGAATCAACCCCACCATTTGTTGATTCGTTGTGACTTTATATGCAATTTTACGTTCAGTAGTTTGTCATAGCTTTCTGAGCTACCGACGCTCACATCACTGTGATAAATCAATCCGAGGTGATATGCTCCCAAATCGCCTGCAGCTGACTTCAAACACGAAATTTGAAACTGCGTTCATCACCCCTAAGTCACAGACGCCGACAAACGAAACCAACAGTGCTAAAATATACACCTGTACTTCGTTTCATTGTTAAACAACGATCGCAGACACAGGTAGTCGATACACGTAAAATGTGTGTATTTAAACCTTGCCAAAACTCCCACATGTTTCATCACTGCTACGGAAGCCAGACTTTGATTGGTTGCCTCAGTTAGGCACAATATTGTTTAATCAGATTGAAGAGCGAGTAATCAAATGGCAGTGTGGCCATTTATATCGTCTGCAGTCATTCTTCCATTATCAGCCATTTTGATTCCTAGATGGTTACTTCTGCTGTTTGGGAGTCTCCGTGACCTAGAGGTTATGCCGCCTGCCTCAAGATCCGAAGGTTGTCGAATCTATTCCGGGCCACGTTCGGTTCACGAGTGCAATTTTCTAGGAGACTCCTGGGGGTCGTCGTTGGAGCTACAGTGTTCGTGCTTTGAGCGGAAAGACACTGAGCCATATTGTATTTTTCATGTAAAGTATGTTCTACATTACCAATAGCTACGAGTCAGCATCCCGATTTAGTGTGCGTGCTTAATTTAACATGGCATCGGTTAACAAGTAATTTCAAAACTGACATGTCACGTGATCAAGTGAGAAGTAGTAGAATCATCATAATCGCGTTCCCCAACATTTTATTTAAATGTTGTATTGTGTTAGTTTAATGATTCCTGAACATTCGTCTTCTTTTGCCATGTATGTCCCATTGGGGCATGAACCTAAGCCAACTCAGGCCAAGCCTTTCGCTCAACCTTTTGCTATCTCCCGCAGTTCTCTCAATATCCTCCCAATATTATTTTTCTTATGTCTTTAACAGATTCAGTGCCAAAAAAAATAGTAGGTCCGGACCAAACAAAAATGGATGGCGGGAAATGGGAAGTCGGGCGTGTCACAGTTATAACGTAAAAGTGATTAATGTGATAGCAAACATGTTGTATTATAATCCATTGACAGTATTTCGGTGATATATAAGCCCATATCAGACAAGGGAAGTCGCTTAAGACGATTAATCATCCCATGGCAGTTAATTCTCGCCACTATATATGTTGTGTGTATCCCGCTATGTCGTTCTCCCTGTAGAATCCAGACAAGAGAGTGTCTAGTTGTAGTGTTCTCAGGTTTTCACAGTGGATGTTATATCCAGCGTCAGCATCTTTTCCTCAACTCTTAATTCATTGGAATTTGTTTAGTTCTCTCCTGGGCTCTACGTCGGTTATTCTGTCATACTATTTTCGACACACTATTCTGTGCAGACACTCAGTGAATATTTGTAATGTGTTAGTTAATAATTTAGTCGTTCTCCAATTCCCCAACAAACACATTATTTATGCAGACGACATGCTGTCACTCTTCTATAAATCTAACCTTGTAACTTTTTTGTTGTTGTTGCATATCCTATTTACAGGCCATCGCTGTCAACACCAGCATTTTACTGATGTTGATGTCTTGGCAAGTTTTATGTTCAGTAGTTTGCCATTGCTGTAGTTTAGTCGTTGGATCAACATCACGGCACACGGTTTAACCCATAAGTGCGCCGTTTTCCTCCTAACTCAAACCTGAGTCTGGAGAAACTCAGCTCAATGCACGAACTCCGTTGCATCGGCGAGGATCCTGAAATACTTTGGGTAGATTTTTAACTCGAAATTTTGCCCGAGCAGCGCCGTTAGGCTACTCTTTTTCGATTTCCAACTGCCAAGGGATTTTTTACGTGCGCAACAATACACACGGGCGTCCGATCTCACTACCCAGAGACCAGGGGGAAATTTTATTACTGGAAGTCCAGGCGGATTTTTTAAATAAATTCCGGTCCTCACCGGGGCCTGAACCCGGGACCTTCAGCACTCGAGGCGGACACCATACCCCGAGACCACCCTGAGTGCCATTGCTTTCTGAACGACCAGCTTCCATACTGACACGTTAAAACCCCAGCGCGACACGTTTCCTGCCAAATCAGTCGCCGCTGTGTTTCGAACGCCTGGTAAGCGGCTCACGAATCGCATTCCCAAATCTTTGGCCATGGAGACAGGCAACCTCCTAACTACCATTGCATATATTCTAAGAACTCAATGGTGGCTTTCCGTTGACTTCAACATTATTCTCAAATTGTGTATGTTCGTTTTTGTTTTCATGTCTATTTTGAAGTTCGTCTCGTGTGGGTATTTGTGTCCCTTGCGAACACTAGGCTGGTTGGCATATTGTTGTTTTCTGTGCGTGTTTATTTCACATGTTCATTAACTGACTTGTTACTGATTACAACCGAGTGTATATGTCTGGATTCTGCTGCAGCCACGTTTATCAAATATATTTGTTTTACATACTCACACAATAAAACGAAATGCAGTTACTAATGTTACTATCATAAGTCAGCTTATGTAATGAATCAAGTCCACATAATGTCATAGAAAGATATTGAAATATGATATCGAGCCTCCTCTGCTGAAAGGTCATGTATCGTGGAATGTGATGTGAACGAACAGCTGAGGAAGAGCTTGGCGGCAACGGGGATGTTGTTTCTAAGTCGAATGTTGCGAAGAATTACAAGTAACTAACAAGCAGATTGCTTGGAAATGGCCTAGAAAGTAGAACTGTATATGCAATTATACGGATGAGCTACTGTAAACTGTAGTCACAGAATGAAAAGAGAGAGGCATTGGAAAACATTATTATGGCTGAAAATATCAGCAGCAGAACACACAGAGGGAGACAGAGAGGCATGATACTGGATGATACACGATGGCGACATGGAGGTATATCATCAAATGAAGTGACCCAGGTCACCTATGACTGAGACCTATGGAGAGACATAATTATCAACGCCACTTGCCAAGGCACAATATAGTGATGAACTCGGCTACTTCTGTACTTACCGATATATAAAATAGCACGAAAATATCAATTTTAAAATAGCAAACACGTAAATTGGTGTACTCAATTATCACACTACAGCGGGACACTCAGTGGCAACTACTAGTAGTTAGTCGCGGTTCTAACTTCACGGCAACGGGTCATCCCCATTATGCGCAGTTCCTGTGCCAGTGAATATCACACAAAATGCTCCTCACTGCCCGATATAAAAAATGGAACAGACAGGATTCTCGGTAAGCTAACAACAGCCCGCACAGGTACACTGTGCATAATGCCGCCGTCAGAATACCAGCACAAAAGCAATGGCAACTACTGTTAGTTCACAGGTCAAGGAACGGTACTTCTCTAAGTATACGATTCGCAATCAGTTTTTTTGTATCAATTAATCCCCAATCATGCCTCTCTCTCTCTCTCTCTCTCTCTCTCTCTCTCTCTCTCTCTCTCTCTCTCTCTCTCTCTCTCTCTCTCTCTCTCTCTCTCTCTGTCACATACACACTCTATTTCTCTCTCCCTTTCATTCCACCCAATACTTATACCTCGTCCAACCTTACTATCCATCCACGAAATCACTAATAGGTTTTAATAATGGACACAAGATCAATCAAATTGGTCATATAATGAATGTTAAATTAGCTGCATGTCCGCTTTTACAGAACGTCCTACTCAGCCCCAGTATTTATTGGCTGCTTGGAATTTTCTGAACAGTCGACGCTTATACCATTGTGAAAACCAACGCAAAGCGATCTGCTCCCAAATCGCCTGCAGCTGACTTCGAATCCGGCATGTAAGGAATTGTGAAACTGCACTCACTACCCGCAAGCCCCAGACGCTGACGCTATATAGGGATGCTATAATAAATGTTGCATATCCTTTGCGGGACGTTGCGACCAGCCCCAGGTTGATTTTTCTAGGTAACTGTACGATTAGTAACTGGCCATTGTTTCTGAACGAGAAGTCAACGTTGAAATTCAACATAATGCCGGTGCAAAGGGCTGAACCGCCTACCTCGCAATCAGCGTACCGGAAGTTTAAGAGCAAGCACTCTTATTCTTTCAGCCACAGCGACATCTATAATGACGTCACGTAAGACTACAATTGTTCACGTGATGTACTTCTCTCAAATACCTCAGTTACAAATGTGTCTGCGGCAGCTTCATGCAGTTTCCAGTAACTGGCTGGCTTTCTTTCCAACAGTGGTCGATGCAGCCAGACAGCTGTTCAATACTCGAATGTCTACACGAAGGCGGTAGTGCAGCCTGTGCTTGATTTATATTCGCTATGTTCCCACACACCTCGCGCATCCGACAGCTCGGATGTCTGACCATCGTTGAATAGCGAAGCCGTTATTTGGCATGAATAAAGATGATGGCCACCAAATATCGTTTCATCCTGAATGTGTTTGGTAGGTAAACAACGCAATACACAACCGATATGCTGGGACAATCTTCTTCTTCTTCTTCTTCTTCTTCTTCTTCTTCTTCTTCTTCTTCTTCTTCTTCTTCTTCTTCTTCTTCTTCTCCTCCTCCTTCTTCATCTTCTGCTTCTTCTTTTTCTTCTTCTTCTTCTCCTTCCTGCAAAAGACATTGTTGAATGTGCCTGTGTGCAGAAAAGCTGTCACAGTTGTGTCTTCCGACCGGCACATCCGACTTCATCACATTCTTATTACAGTTTGCGTTTCATCTTTTCGCATGTGTATTACATAGTCTTCCACACAGTCTATCTTAGGAAACTATTGAAGATTAAATGGCAAGACAAGATCCCAGACACTGAAGTTATAGAAGAGCGTCCATGCCCATTATCCACACTCTACTAATGAAGAATCAGATTAGCTGGGCTGGTCACTTAACTCGTATGCCAGATTACAGGCTCCCTAAACGAATTTTTAACGGCGAGCTGCGTTATGGTAAAGGCTCCCAAGGCGGCCAGAGGAAACTCTCTAAAGACACTCTGAAAATCTCATTGAAAGCTGTTGGAATTCATCGTGACACTTTGGAGACTGCTGCCTAAGACGGAAATTCGTGGCGTACATCATTACGCAAGGGTGCAGTCACTTGTGAAGCAACCAGGACTGCAAGAGCTGTGAAGAAAAGGCTGGGCAGAAAAACCACTGCAGAAGGTTATCCTACTGGGACGTCAAGCAATCTTTGTCCACATTGTCAAAGAACATTTCGAACCAAAATAGGCCTTATCAGCCATCTTAGAACTCACGGCTCCATACTTTCAACCCCACTGGATGAAATGAGTGGCCATCATCATTCTTGATGGACAAACAACAGACAGAACATAGACTAGTATGGACAAGTTTCCTAATTTTGACATTTTGCCAGGGGTGTGATAAATGGCCTACTCTTTACGATTTCAACTGCTTATGGAGTTTAGCCATGTTTGCTGGATCTACTAATATTTGCCTTCTTCAGACGTCAATTGTATATATTTAAAGAAAACACCAGTCAAACTCCATATGATGTATCCTCAAATGGAGCTAGCGAATGCCATATTTATTGTCTATTCTGTTCGTGTTCAATAAATGTCTAGTCGTCATTTTACCCACTCCACAAGTAACTTAATCTCCTGTTATCCTATATTTAGCTCGTTGAACAGATGGTATCTTTGTTATAAGCAAAATGTGAACTTGAACTGGGGTATGCCTACCCAGCATGTGAAGACAGGATTCGGCAGACTGCGCGGAAGAAATCGTTGGTGATTCAACGGACAAGACGGAGTTTACCTGCAAAGCGTTGTGGAACGTAATGAGCACGGCAAGGCACGTAGAGCGCCCTGGCCAATCCACTGCACCTGAATTTCGGACTAAATAAATTCTAAACAATGTATTCCCTTAGTGAATGTAAACACAGAACAATATAGTGCACGATTCCGAGCCTGGCATATTTCGCTGGTGCGATGCTTTCGGTAAGATGATCCCAGGAATCTCAGAGAAAAATGCACTCATGAACCGAAAGACATATCCCGGAATCGAACCCACAATATTCGGAGCACGAAGCATACGGCTTGACCACTTCGCCTCAATGAATAAATGAATAATACTTTTGCTGAAATATTATTTTGCGTGCGTTTGCTTTGAACTCAAGGGTAGTCTTTACACGTAGTGCTACTGGTAATAGCCGCGGACTGATTTTGCGTGTGGATTAACTTTCCCTATTACCAGTATCCCTCGCCATCAGGCGAATTCACTCCGACTTCTGAGGTACTTGCAATTTACGTCCCAAAGCCAAGGACAAGAAGTACTTAGAACACATAGCCTTTGATACTGTTCGAATCTGGAGCATGTTATCCCCACGTCAATCTCAGATTAAAAATAGTCTTTCTGTTTGCAGAGAATCAGATGGAACCCCTAACTGATAATGCCTGGATATATTTAAGCAATCGAGTATTGTTCTTTGAATGCAGTGTACGGAACGCGTTTTCTTTGTTAACTTTATGTCTGCTAATAAGCAAATAGTGCGTGATGGCTGACTTTGGCGTTTTATGACATGTCGAATATGCAGGCGACAAGCTGACATGGAGAAAACACATCAAAAAAGCAGTAGCAAAAGCCAGAAGGAAAATTGCCATCCTGAGAAAGCTAACTGGAACCACTTGGGGAGCCAGTGGGAAAATACTTAGCAAAGTTTATCAACAGAGCATACGGCCACACTTAGAATACGGGTCAACTGCGTGGTGTTCAGCATCAAAAACTACATTGCAGGAGCTGGACAAGGTGCAAAATCAAGCTCTTAGAGTCATCACAGGAGGGATGAAATCAACCCCTATAGTAGCAATGGAGAAAATGGGGAGGACACAAGCTTTAAGAGAACGCAGAGATACAAAAACACTAATACAAGCAGAAATGTTTCTCAGCTTGCCAGGCCACCCTATGAAGAACAGATTTGAAAACTTAGCTAAGGGGCGGTTGAAAAGAAGTAGTTTCATCCACCAGGCCAAACAACTCTGCAGAGAAACCGTCGATCTTCCCACAGTTGATATCCCCCTGACAACTATTCCAGAGCGAACCCCGTGGAAAGATGAACATAGAATATCACTACAAATCCAGTCAAAAGTGAGAGGAATATTTGACAAGGAAGAACAGAACAGTGTACAGCGCAGAACAGCCACTCTCAGCTTCCTTGATGACGAATACCCACAGGACCTCTGGATCCGAGTCTACACAGATGGGTCAGCACAAAATGCTGTTCGAAATGGAGGAGCGGGAGTGTATATAGAATACCCAAATAATACTAGAGACACGGCCAGAATTCCAACAGGAAAGTACTGCCATAATTATGATGCTGAAATTGAGGCAATCAAGATAGCCACAGAGAAATTACAAAATACCAGCCATGGTACACAACCTGTGGTGATATTGACAGATGCAAAATCCGTAATAGAGGCGCTCCTGTCTGGGAAATTGCCAGTTCTGATGACACTACTTTCTGAACTTAGCAGTCAACGTAAGATCACCATACAGTGGATACCATCCCACTGTGGAATCCCCGGAAACGACAGAGCTGATCGATTGGCTAAGGAAGGAGCACAAGAAGAACAACCAGATGTGCCTATTACATACCACCAAAAGAAAAGAATGATCAAATCAGTCAGAAGGCCACCAAACCTTACTCAAGACGACTACCACGTTATGGACAGACCAGAACAGGTCATTCTTCTGCGCCTCAGAACAGGACACAATAGATTACGCAACCACATGTATACAAAATTCAAGATTGGTGACTCAGCCATATGCACATGTGGTTTGGCGTCGCAGACAGCAGAGCACATACTCCAGGATTGCCCAAACTACAACATATCCAGGCGAACCTTCTGGCCTAGAGAGACAACAGTGGAAGATAAACTCTATGGACCGCTGAGTGAACTGAAAAAGACTGTTAGATTCATACAAGAGACAACATTGCAGTTATAGACATAGTTTAGGCGAACGAAAGAAGAAGAAGAAGAATATGCAGGGATTCCTAAAAACTAATTAACTCATTTTCCCACCCTCATTGGTATATATTCGGCTACTCGATTTGCTAATTGTTCGGTTTTACGGTAGTTTTACCTATGTAAGTTGCTTGGCACTCACACTGGAATTGATAAATACAGTTTGATTCGGTGTGTGGAGACAACTGTTCTTTCACAGATGGGGTAGGCATCGGGAAGGTTTTATATTCGATCATTAGTTCAGCAGCAAAGAAAAATAGTGTCAACGAAGAGAAAAAATCGCGCCGCCGTTCGCCAAAACATGAAGAAATTGGTCGATTAAACAACGCAAGCGGTCGATTGCATGGGGTATTAGCATAAACATGCAAATTAAGAAAAGCTTGCATAGGAGAGGAGTCGATTATGAGGAAGAGGGGGAAACTAATTGGCGGAGTTCTACTATACGAACGGCGACGATGCAAGCTAGTAAACACTTAGCAACAGTAATAAATCATGGCAGTCGGCAATTTGGGATCTTGTTTTTCCTTCGTGTGAAGGCTGACCGACTCCTCTAAACCTACTTTATCACCAAATGACGCCACAACGTTGCAGTAGATAGGCTGTCAGCACGGGGTAACGGAAACTTCCGCTAGCACTCATGGGCATGCGCTGAACGCGATGTAGCTAGATAGTTGTTCAGTTACTGGAGGTGCGTCTGTTCTGAGCGTGTCACTCCATACATGGTGGCTGAACATGTGATTTTACACGAGAGAGAGAGAGAGAGAGAGAGAGAGAGAGAGAGAGAGAGAGAGAGAGAGAGAGAGAGAGAGAGAGAGAGAGAGAGAGAGAGAGAGAGAGAGAGAGAGATGTGCGTAGCTAGAGAGCGACAAGAGAATAAAAAAGAAGAAAAAGAGAAAAAAGGGCACGCAGACAGACAGACAGACAGACAGACAGACAGACAGACAGACAGACAGAGCAGGCAGACAGACAGCAGACAGACAGACAGACACGGCAGACAGACAGACAGACAGACAGACAGGCAGGCAGGCAGAAAGAAAGAAAGAAAGAAAGAAAGAAAGAAAGAAAGAAAGAAAGAAAGAAAGAAAGAAAGAAAGAAAGAAAGAAAGAAAGAAAGAAAGAAAGAAAGGGGAGAGAGAGAGAGACCAATATATGCACCTCATCAACTCTTTCAGCCCTATAAAATTTCGTTGCAGACACACACGTAGGGAAATAACCACTACGAAAAAAAATTCACCAAGGCAATTATTTGAAAGACAAAGTGGAAGCGGCTCTCGAGTGCTGGGAAAGCACATTTCTGTAGTGTGTTCAAGGCTCAAGGGAAAGAGCCAGTCACATCGCGCGTTGTTTAGGACTCAAAAAACATAGTCTACTGAATACATGTGCTCCTTGTTAGAGCAATCGCTGAAACTACATAAAATACACCATCAAGAACCAACTATAAACAGTTTAAAATGTGCTTTTCTGCCATGCGACATCTCGGGTTGTATAATAATTCCAACATTAACTGGATAAACAAACACGGCTCGAAAAGCAATAGCAGGTTCCAGAAGCCAAAACGAACTAAAATGACCGAGTTAGTTAGTTAGTTAGTCAGTTAGCCTTTAACAGTTACGACGTCGTTTAATTTCGCAGCGTACAGGCTTGTCTCAACAACAACAATAACTAATTACTTACTGTACCTGTTCTGACCAGGTTGGGCAGTAAGAATATTATAATTAAGATTAATGATAAGTTGCAAGTCATCTCCGCTCGAATATTAACAATGTCCTTGTTCGTCCTCACGAAATCCTTCTCTCAATAAACCAAGTGTCCTTCCTGCCGCTTCACAGACATCGAGTTTTCGGCGTTCGTATGTCTGTTTATTTGTGGCTACGATAAGTGTTGCTTCTATAGATTGTCTCTTCCATTTCCAAGTATTAATTCAGCCACTGATGCTACATCAAGCCAATATCTAGCCGACCAGAATCAACATGAGCTGCCGCCTTGATGAATCTCCCAAGTCAATCTCCCGTTTGTTGTAATTGACATTGTCTTGTGACGTTTCTGTGTTGTCACGTCATCTCCTTCGCTTTTCTTAGCGTTGTGGTTCTGGGATTCTTTGATCTTTCTCATTTACGTCATTATGTCGCACTTGCTACTTGGCATTTTCCATATGTGGCATTTTCCATATGTGGCACCTGATGTGGCTTTTGGCAATTCTAGGCGAAAGTCCTGTGACTAACGGAGTGGCGAACAATATACTAAAGCGAATACACTTAACATGTGAGATATTAGCGTGTCCGAAAGGTTTAGACTGCTCGCTCTTAAACTTCACGTGCGCTGATGGCGGGGTAGAGGTTTCATTCCATACGCCGGTCAGTTAGACTTACACGTTGACTTCTTTTTAAGAAAGGAATGGCAAGCTGTCGGACATAAAATTACCTGGACAATCAACCTGGCGTTGATCGCAGCGCCATACACAGACTTTACATTACAATATGTGATATAGCACTGTATGTGTGATATAGCACTGTCTGTGTGATATAGCACTGTATGTGTGATGTAGCAATGTCTGTGTGATATAGCAATGTCTGTGTGATATAGCACTGTATGTGTGATGTAGCAATGTCTGTGTGATATAGCAATGTCTGTGATATAGCAATGTCTGTGTGATATAGCAATGTCTGTGTGATATAGCAATATCTGTGTGATATAGCAATGTCTGTGTGATATAGCAATGTCTGTGCTTTCTACACAAGGTCTGTTATTATCTACATTCAGAAATGTACGAAATGATATTTTGCTGCTGCTGTTATGTTAAACACAAAGGTAAACCCACAGCATATATCTGAGGGCAACATTTGTATATGAACTTCCATTGGTTATCAGAAGGCAACATTCGTTTAGGAACTTCTGTTGGTTGTAAGAAGGCAACATTTGTATATGAACTTCCGTTGGTTATCAAAAGGAAACATTTGTACATTAACTTCTTTTGGTTATCAGAAGACAACATTTGTATATGAACTTCCGTTGGTTATCAGAAGGCAGCATTTGCAAATGAACTTCCGTTGGTTATCAGAAGGCAACATTTGTATATGAACTTCTGTTGGTTATCAGAAAGCAGCCATGTTCAGAGTGTTTACATTGTTGGTTCTTGATGGATGTGTACGAACTTCCGTAGGTTATTAGACGAGAATGTGTATAAACATCTCTACTAGTCTGTGGTACAGTAGTGCTTGACTGAACAAAACACATTGGTGCTTGTTTCAGTGGTGAACTGACAGGAGTTAGGACAAAATGGTGTCGTTACGTGGCGAAACAAAGTGTGACAACAAAACCTAAACAATCAGAGCTGGCTGGCGTTCAAAAGAGTGTCATAACGAATGTGTGATATAACGGGGTGACATAATGAATTGGGGACGTAGAGAATAGGGGACATAACGTTACGGGAAAAAGAGGGTGTCGTGGTTATAGCTAACTGATCAAATGAACGGGGAACACAACGGGGTTATATAACGAATGTGGAGCATAACGGAGTAACATAACGAATGTGGAGCATAACGGGATGACATAACGAATGGGGAGCACAATGGACTGACAGAACAAATGTGGAACATGACGGGGTGACTTAACGAATGTAGAAAATAATGGGAGTGATTTAACGAATGTGGGACATAAGGGGTGTGGCTTAACGAATGTGGGACATCAGATGGTGTCTTAACGAATGAGGAACGATAACCGGGTGACATAACGAATGTAGGAAATAACGGGGTGATTTAACGAATGTTGGATGTTGGACATAAGGGGATGACTTAGAGAATGTGGGACATAGGGGGATAACTTAACGAATGATGAATATAACCGGGTGACATAACGAATGTGGAACATAACAGGGTAACATAACGAATGTGGAACATAACAGGGTAACAAAACGAATGTGGAATATAACAGGGTAACATAACGAATGTGGAACATAACAGGGTAACAAAACGAATGTGGAACATAACAGGGTAACAAAACGAAAGTGTGACAAATTGTAGAGAACCTTCAATAAAGTGACACAACTGTTACTGTACTGTAGCATTTATGTCCTTTATAAACAATCACCTTAAATGCATACGGATACCATCATAACTGAGAGCTGCACTGGCGCAGTGGCCCCGACACTTGCCTCCTGGCCAGGTGATCATGACATCGAATCTCCATCAAATGGGATGATTTTGCTTTTAATTGACCAAGGCTTTCAGATCGACCCAGCCTAAAATTGGTACCAGGAAATGTCCCGAGGCATGGCACATCACAATAACACTGCTACAATCTCTGGGTTTGTTGGGCTCTTCCTCTGTCTTCGAACGATGCACACGATGTTTATGCGCACACTGTAGATACGCTTGTCTGCCGGAACGACGCTCAGAAGTTCGAATTACCATGGAGGCGGATTTAAACTCCAAAACAAACATTGGTTCCCAGGTCGACCCCAACCTAAAATGGTTAGAATACAAGTGTTGCCTTCTAATAACCAACAAAAGTTTCTATACAAATGTTGCCTTCAATATCCAACGAATTTTTCTATATAAATGTTACCTTCTAATAACTATCGGAAGTTTCTACACAAGTGTTACTTTCGATAACCAACGGAAGTTCCTGTACAAGTGATGATTTATCATAACCAACATACGTGTTATACAAATGTTGATTTCTGAAGTAACGGAAGTGTTACAAGTGTTATGTGTTGAAATGCCACATAGAACTAGTGCTTGTGTATGGATGTGAAGCGTGGACATGAGCAAGCAGGCTGAAAAACATCTGATATCTGTAAAGATGTGGTGTTTGAGGATAATGCAAAGAATACCATGGACGGCGCAGAAAAACCATTGACCAAGTCCTACAAGAAACAAATGAAAATCATAAACTGATTAGAGATATTAGACGTAAACAGTCACAATTTTTGGTCATGTTATGAGATGAAATGAATTGGAGAACTTGGTGACAACTGGCAAGCTGGAGGGGAGGACAACAAGGGGAGGGCAGAGAAGTAAATACCTGGATGGATTGGCCACGTGGCATGGTCGTGACAAGAACACTGAGCTGATCTACGACTCTGGTTATAGAGTGAGACGGAGAAACATGACCACCAACGTTTATCGGTATGGCACATGATGATGATGATGATGATGATGATGATGATGATGATGATGATGATGATGATGATGATGATGATGATGATGATGATGATGATGATGATGATGATGATGATGATGATGATGATGATGATGATGATGATGATACAAGTGTTGCTTTCTCATAAGTAGGGGAAAGTTAAATTCAAATGTTGCATTCTCTTAGCTAAATGAAAATTCGTATATAGAATAATCATTTGGAAATCGCTACCATTCCAACTACATCACTACAAGTGTAATCTATCAGTAAGACTCGTTTTCATTATACGGATTTGCTCCAGGCCGTACACATCATTTATTTATGAATTGAACATAACAATACTTATGTATTGTTTGTGAACAAAGAAGTTATAAACATTAGGTTGCACAAATTGTGCAGGCTATTGTTTACGACATATTTCGCTGAATCTAACCAGATACATACTGCAAAGTTATACAGCATATCAAGTCGCTGTATCTCACCAGATACATACTGCAAAGTTATACAGCATATCAAGTCGCTGTATCTCACCAGATATATATTGCAAAGTTATACAGCATATCAAGTCGCTGTATCTCACCAGATATATATTGCAAAGTTATACAGCATATCAAATCATCGCTGCAGCTCATCAGATATATATTGCAAAGTTATACAGCATATCAAGTCGCTGTATCTCACCAGATATATATTGCAAAGTTATACAGCATATCAAGTCGCTGCATCTCACCAGATATATACTTGCAAAGTTATACAGCATATCAAATATCGCTGTATCTCACCAGATATATATTGCAAAGTTATACAGCATATCAAGTCGCTATATCTCACCAGATATATACTGCAAAGTTATACAGCATATCAAATCATCGCTGCAGCTCATCAGATATATATTGCAAAGTTATACAGCATATCAAGTCGCTGCATCTCATCAGATACACACTGCAAAGTTATACAGCATATCAAGTCGCTGCATCTCATCAGATACACACTGTAAAGTTATACAGCATATCAAATCATCGCTGCATCTGATCAGATACATACTGCAAAGTTATACAGCTTATCAAATGACTAGACGGATCATATTTCGGCTGAAATACTGAGCACACGATCATTGATACTGGTCAAAAGTGGAGCATTTGCTATCCCCAGGGTAATCGCAGATTCGCTATAGAGTCTTTCTCTCTGTACAATATTAGTTTGAAATAGCTAATTGCTACAGCCAGATGTTTTGTTTTCACTTGTTGCTGTAACTACCATAAAGTAGCTCACGGCGCGCAAACAAATGGTTACAACCAGGAGGAATCATATTCTAAAGTAAACTTTAGAAATCTTGTTTCTAATGCAATAAAGAATATTTAGTTTATAGAGTTATTATAATCCATATTTTCGGTGACCAAACGCCACACGAAGACTAACATAGTATAACGCCGGCTTACTTACCAACATATTTGCTACGCGGTTTCATACTCCGGATCGATGAGAGTTCCAAAGTTCGAATTCCTCCGAAAAACAAAAATAAAAATAAAAAACACGCTGTTGCATTGTTGAAAACAGCTGGGAATTCTATCTATTGCTGCCCTGTTTGTGCCATTCAACACCTACCAAACACCTACCAAACACCTACCCGCTAGTGTGTGTTCTAATGTACACAAGACATCAACCACGCCAGGTCTGGCTTATAATAGAGAGATATTTCGGAGGATTGTTGGGGGGGGGGGGTGAGGAGGAGGGGGGAGAGGAGGGAGAAAAAAGGGGAAGGGAGTTTTGCACAGAACAAGCCACTGGATAGTGATAATTATGATCAAGTGAACTTGCTGCTATTTCATAAAAGTTATCAAACGAACTACTTATGGTCATTTAAAAAATTAAAAAAAATTGGTCACGCACATTACACAATGGGGCAAGAAGACTCCAAAATAAAATCCATTTCAAAGAAAGAAATAAACGGGTCCACCAAAGTTTATGCTTTAAAATTTGCGTTCTTTCTGTGTTTGTCCTAGAGGGGCTTCTGTTTACAGCTGTACCAGTTTTCATATCTATTCTTGATATTTTTTTTTTTTCGCTTATCCTTTTTTACAGGACATTGCAGTCAATACCAACATTTTTCAGCTGCTGTTGATGTCTTGGCAAGTTTTACGTTCATTAGTTTGACACTGCTTTCTGAACGACCATTTCACATACCCTCCTAAGTAACCAACACGACGCGATCTGCTGCCGAATCTCGCGCAGCTGTGTTTCGTACAAGAGTATACGGGATTACCAACAACGTACTTATCGCCTTCGCCAGGGAGACGGCTATTCTTGATTATGACTTGAGAATTCCTGGTTTCAAAGCATATCATTTCTATGATTATCTTTCCTCTAACAGAATCCATACAAGTAATCTACTGAATATGTTAGTGTGTGCTATCCACTCATTTGCTATCATTATAAAATGGGCCGCTCATGCGTTACCGGAGCCCCAAAGGGGAAGTAAAGAACAGTAGCATTGTAGACTACACCTCCAGGGCACGTAGTGAAAGGCGACTAAAGAGTCTTCGTCTAGAACTGGATTTCTCACACTAGAAAAAGACCAGTCAATATTCAGTCAACTCTCAATTGGCTTACACAGGGCTGGACGTGCGTGGTTGTAGGCCAATACTCCAGCAGGTGTCATGTGGGCCGAAAAACAAAAATAAGAAAAGAAAAGAAAATACAGTGGGCATATACTGGATGGCTTAACCACGTGGCATGGTCGAGACAAGAACACTGAGCTGATCCACGACTCTGGTGATCGAAGGAAATGGCGAATCATGACCGCCCAGCTTTACCAGGATGGCACATGATGGATGGGTGGATATATTGGTATCTATAGACAATAAGCCACCGATCGCGGCTGTGGTCATAATATAAATCACTTGTGCTGTGCTGATGACACCGTCTCAACAAGTTCGCGACTCTGGCCAGACATGTAAAACCACAAGGATGAAATGAACCCAACTTTTTCAAGGAAGCAGAAATATGCAGCATCATATATGAAAGAAGAGCGAGATACACTATAAAGGCCCCAAATACAACCAAATCGATATAGTCGAAGGTTGAACGGGGCCACTCGTCACAGCTGAACTTGAACTTGAAGTAAAAACGTGGCCTCAGTTTGAATAATAAGACAGAAGTAATGGTAATATCAAAGAAACGGATGAAGCCGAAATGAACAATTAAAGTCAATGGTACTGATTTGGAACAAGTACAGACATTCACGTATCTAGGCACAAGGATAACGTCAGATGGAAGATATAAAGAACAGAATAGGACCAGCAAATATTGCATTTCATAAAATGCAGAACATCTTAGGCATTAAATCCCTGTCGTTAGAAGTTAGACAGTTGCATGTTACACAGAATCAATTTTAACACATGGCTGAGAATCCTGTACAATTAAGCAAGCAACAGCAAACAGCAAACAATTCCTTCAGGCATCAGAAATGTAATTTTACAGACGAATGCTGAACATTCATTGAACAGCCACATTGAGTAATCGAAATTATCTGAGAGGCTGAGACACAAAGAAAACTTATCACAATCATCAGAAAAAAGCAAGATTTTTTCCTCCCCACAATATGTGCAGAGAAAAACTGAAATCATGGAAAGATTTGTGGAAAGAGAGACAGAGACAGCGAGAGAAGATTACTGACAGCCTGTTGTCATGGCACAGAAAAGTGTCAGCACAAGGACCAATACTTGCTTGCTCTTGGAGATCGCAAGGTGTGGAGAAGCGTGATCACCTACGCCAAGCTGTAAGGCGTTTGAAGGTGATCTCTATCAGTTATCATTCTTATCACCACTATCATCACCACTGCGGCCAGTATCGCACATGCTATTACAAATACCTATCTAGGCGTGGTTTGAAAAGTCCAGTAATGGGAGGCAAGATACCTGGAAGAGGAAGCCGGGGGGGGGGGGGGGGGGGGGGGTCAAAAAGCACGAAGATGGACATTGATCACTGAGGATATCTTAGGCATGGCTCATGAGAATGGATGAAGCAGGAAAACTGCCGAAAGCCAAGGCCACGATGGGAGCGACGTTCAACAAAGGGCATCCTATTTGATGATGATGAGTGTACACGTGACATGGTTTGATTCACAGAGATGATTAGTAAAACAGTTAGAGGAGAGTTGATTAGTAAAACAGTTAGAGGAGAGTTGATTAGTAAAACAGTTAGAGGAGAGTTGATTGGTAAAACAGTTATAGAAGACTGATTAGTAAAACAGTTATATGCGAGCTGATTAGTAAAACAGTTAGAGGAGAGTTGATTAGTAAAACAGTTAGAGGAGAGTTGATTAGTAAAACAGTTATAGAAGACTGATTAGTAAAACAGTTATATGCGAGTTGATTAGTAAAACAGTTAGAGGAGAGTTGATTAGTAAAACAGTTATATGAGAGCTGATTAGTAAAACAGTTATATGAGAGCTGATTAGTAAAACAGTTATATGAGAGCTGATTAGTAAAACAGTTATATGAGAGCTGATTAGTAAAACAGTTATAGAAGACTGATTAGTAAAACAGTTATATGAGAGTTGATTAGTAAAACAGTTAGAGGAGAGTTGATTAGTAAAACAGTTAGAGGAGAGCTGATTAATAAAACAGTTACAGGAGAGCTGATTAGTAAAACAGTTATATGAGAGCTGATTAGTAAAACAGTTACATGAGAGCTGATTAGTAAAACAGTTATATGAGAGCTGATTAGTAAAACAGTTAAATGGGAGCTGATTAGTAAAACAATTACAGAACAGCTGATTATTAAGACAGTAATAGGAGAACTGATTGTTAAGAAAGGTTGTAGGAGAGCTGATTGGTAAGAATAAGAAAGTTATAGAAGAGCTGATCAGTAAAACAGTTATAGGACAACTGATTAGTAAAACAGTTATAAGACAGCTGATTAGTAATATATTTACAGGCTGGAATAATGCCCACAAGTGGTAACATCAAAATGTCACACTGCTACAGACTGGAATGTCAAAATACGGTAACGTCATAGTTTGTAATGTCACAAAGCTATATATCTACAGGTTGGAATGTTGAAATGCAATATCGCTGCAGAAGTGAATATAGACATGCGGTATCGCTGCAGATTGGAATATAAAAATGCTATATCGCTACAGATTGAAAAGATGTCAAAGTGCTACACTGCTACGGGTCGGAATGGTGTAAATATTATGTATCGCTGCAGAATGAAATGACGTCCAAATGATGTATCACAACAGACATGAGCAATGCAAAAGTGTATCATTACGGGCAGGAATATCGAAATGCTGTATTACTAAGGACGAAAAATTATGCCGAAAGGCTGGCTGGCTAAAACTGGAACAAAGTGAGAATGCCGTATCGCTACAGGCTGGAATGATATAAAAATGCTGTATCGCTACAGACTAGAATAAATAATTGAAACACACGGAGAAGACTTAATCCGCTGGACAAGAGTAAAACCAAATAGTGGATTAAAGATGGAACTAGACGATAGGTAGCAATAAATGCAACAAACAATAGATATTAATACAGAAAAACAGGAACGAATTACAAAAAAAATATACGAATGTGTTAACCTTGAAGTTAATACTCGAGCACATGGATAGACGAAATTACTAGCCCCACCATATAATCACAAAACGTGCATCGACGAAATTACTGATAACCCCACTTTAACATCACAAAACATGGATCAACGAAATTACTGATAACCCCACTTTAACATCACAAAACATGGATCAACGAAAATTACTGATAACCCCACTTTAACATCACAAAACATGGATCGACGAAATTACTGATAACCCCACTTTAACATGACAAAACATGGATCGACATAATTACTGATAACTCCATTTTAACACACAAAATGTAGTTGGGTGGCTCATCTAAGGTCAAGTATGCGGTGGGTAGATAAGCGTGTTCGGCTGCTACAATCAGTCAGAAGCCTCAAGTTACGTGGAGCAGAAGTACAGGCGATACAAGCACAGCTTGCCCTTAAGTTCAAGAGGTCTGGTAGTGACTGAAGGCTTTATAACTTATAAAAACATAAGGATCCAAACAGCCCAACTATGAAGTCAAATGATAAGTTCAAACAGAGGAACAACATACTGTAACAGTTCCTATTGATAAATAACATAGTCATAGTTCATATACATACAAAAAAGTGGGATCGGGGGTAAGGGGGATGTGGGTGTTCCACTTCGTCGCACTGAGTTTTATCCCATATGGCTCGGTCTCTTTCCGCAGGGCGGCTTGCCGAAAGCGTAGCCCAAAGCACGACCCCCAGGAGTCTCCGGGAGAACTGCACCAGGGAACCGAACGACGTAGGCCGGAATCGAACCCACTACCCCGGGGAAGGTTAACCCGGTGAACAAATGCCTGAAGAAGTCGGATGTGTCGGTCGAAAGGTGCAAATATCGCGGCCCTGCTATAAAAGGCAAACGCAATTACGTCCAAACAAAATTCCAGACGAACATACAAGAAGAAGAAGAAGAAGAAGAAGAAGAAGAAGAAGAAGAAGAAGAAGAAGAAGAAGAAGAAGAAGAAGAAGAAGAAGAA
Source organism: Cepaea nemoralis (assembly GCA_014155875.1). Classification (NCBI taxonomy): domain Eukaryota; kingdom Metazoa; phylum Mollusca; class Gastropoda; order Stylommatophora; family Helicidae; genus Cepaea; species Cepaea nemoralis. The sequence continues at coordinate 94,316 of JACEFZ010000091.1, read as the reverse complement.
GAAGAAGAAGAAGAAGAAGAGGAGGAGGAGGAGGAGGAGGAGGAAGAAGAAGAAGAAGAAGAAGAAGAAGAAGAAGAAGAAGAAGAAGAAGAAGAAGAAGAAGAAGAAGAAGAACCCACAACGTTTGAAGCGGCGCAGGCGGTGTAATAACTTCGCCACTGAGTCTCCCAGTTCATACAGAGAAATAACATAGAGTTCAGGAGAAGTAACGTACAGTTCACGCAGTGAAATAACATATAGTTCAATCAATAAACTAACATATAATTCAGGCAGAGAAATAACATAAAGTTCAGGCAGTGAAATAACATATAGTTCAATCAATAAACTAACATATAATTCAGGCAGAGAAATAACATAAAGTTCAGGCAGTGAAATAACATAAAGTTCAGGCAGAGAAATAACATATAGTTCAGGCAGTGAAATAACATATAGTTCAATCAATAAACTAACATATAATTCAGGTAGAGAAATATAAAGTTCAGGCAGTGAAATAACATAAGGTATAGTTCCTGCGGTGAAATAAAATATAATTCACGCAGAGAAATACATGTAACACATTTAAAGTTAATGCAGGAGGCTAACATATAGTTCATACAGAGAAAAAGATATAATTATAGTTTATACAAAGGAATACCGTATAGTTATAGTCTACACCGAAGAATAACGTATAGTTCATACAGAGGAATACCACATGATGTAAGCAACAAGAGCTGCCCTTTGTGTTTTCTCCCCATAAAACGTGTGTCCATATTGAGATGATAAACAATGAACACTAATCTCCATTACTGAGCAGCGCCATGTGGACAGGACAGGTGGTACCCCCACCCTCCAACAAACAGGCTGAAGCAGACCCTGTAAGCGGACACCGGAGAGCTTCCAAGGAGTAGGTGTGGTTATCTGAGGCCAAGCGAATCAGGTGAGGAGGAGAACTATTGTTTGTTTCACCCGGACAACAAAAGGAAGGTATTTGTTTTGTTCTCAACATCGGATTACATAACCAGACGCGCGTCCTCGGTCATTAGGCGAAGTCTGTTAACAATGAAAGTCTAAATCCCTAGATGAAATATTACAAGATAAGACACTTAGGCCTAGTCTCAACCAGGCCGCCTGTGCTGACCTGTATACAGCATAATATGTTTATCGGCAAATGTGTAGTTTAATTACCGGCCTTGTAAGCTCCACTAGAATCTGTGATTGGAGAGGGGCAGGCGAGATATGCAAAAAAAGATATCCACGTTTAGATGGTATCCGGTCGGGAAGAAAATTTCTATTTACAAGGCTCTGACGACCTGGGCGTCCACGCAGCGGACTTAAAGAGTTAACACTTAGTCTTCCAGAGGATTCTCAGCCAACCAACTAACTGTAACGTGCCTGTCGGGACCGAGTGTCAAAGTGTTTATAACAAACGATGTTCCCCAATAATTAAACATGATCTTCACCTGAGACCGTCCAAAGATAATGTTCAACACCGCGGCCACGGAACAATCCATCGGCAAGGCTTCAAAATAAGACATTTATTGAACATCCATTAGATGAGTGATGAAGTCATTCCCACTCCGTCTCCGTCATTCAACAATACAATCGTGGTAATTCATTACTATTCGAGCTCTTCGTGATAATGAGGATAATCCTCAATTAACCATGTAAGGTTTATGAGTATCTCTGCAATCTCTCAGCCACGTGTAGTTCTACCTAGGGGGTCCTACTTCCTTGCAGGGGTAGGATTCCTCTGAATCCCTATACACGTTAGTCTCTGCTTGAAACAACCCCGCATATAGCGGGTAGCAAGTGGCTACCCGAACAAGTGTACTAGGCTAGTCGGTCCCTCCAGCGAAGCTTCGCTGTTCTCCTTCAGAAGTTTCGGCCGGATCCCATTATGCTAAGCCGGCCGATTCCTCCACGAACCGCTGTCTACCTCCTGTGGAGGATCCAGTCCAATTAATGTACGTTACAACAACACGTCAGAAGGTAACCAACCATACGTCACGCAAGGACAATACGGGTCCGGTATAGTGCAAATACAAATCCAGACATTGCCAACACCAACCATAATCAGAGCATTATTTCTTTCCACTTGACCAGCCAGCGGAACACATTCCCTCAAACATGCCATGCTACGCCATCCAACTTCACGCTGTCTCTTGTTCTGTCCATATATTTAACATACGACTCAACAATGACCCCCAACTGTCGTGTCCCAGTTCAATTTACCTGTTGCATTCCACTACTGCCTATAGGGGTATCTCCTACCCACAGAGAAGTAAGGTGCCTCCTTTCCTCCGCTAGCCTACGAGATACCCTTGAGAAAGGTGGAGTACCCGTTTATTCCCCCCTCCCCCTCCCCCTCCCCCGTGAAGCCATGTGTGCAGGTGGTGGATGAAGCTGAAGAGCAGCCGACAAATAGTTGTGGGTTATGGTCTCCAATTTCACGAAGGTAGGCAGATGATTTTTTTATGGGGGGGGGAGGAAGAGAAAGAGAGAGGGAGAGAGAGAGAGAGAGAGAGAGAGAGAGAGAGAGAGAGAGAGAGAGAGAGAGAGAGAGAATGGCTACGGCAATTGACCAGAATAGTCACTGCTAAGAAGGAAAGCAACGGCAAACTTTCTTCTTTAAAGATATAAAAAGCCATGTTTTTCAATCACATAGAAAGACCACAGAACTGATCCACGATTCTGGTGATCGTGTAAGATTACGAAACATGACGCTCACGCTTATCCACATGGCACATGATGATGATGATGATGATGATGATGATGATGATGATGATGATGATGATGATAACCAAGCGTCATGGTGTTTCCTTCACAGCAAAATTAACTCGAATGTTTTAGTTCTCGGTGTTATCTCAACAAGGTGCCAATGTCATAATTGTTATTCTGTTCAATTCAGACACCGCCGATTGCATATAATTTATTAATAGTCGCTTTTATTCTAGAGGTTTCTAATCTTCAGTATATAACAGTACTAATGTAACATTAGAGTCAAGTACTAAAGATCTGGCTCTATTTCGTCTTGCTATTGATGCAAATTTATTGTGCGTTTTAACAGATTCAGTACCAAACAAAACGTAGGTTTGGAACAAACAAAAATGGATGGCGGAAAATGGGAAATTTGGGTGTGTCGCAGTTATGACATAAAAGTTGTTAATATGGTAGCAGACATTTTGTATTATATATAAAATTAAAGGAAGTTGCTTAGGGAAAACTACTGTATTGCTAGTTTAACTGAGATAACATTTCGCAATGACAATATTTCGGCGATATATAAGCCCGTGGCAGATACGGGAAGTTGCTTAAGACGATTAATCATCCCATGGCACTCAAACGTTTAAACTCCACTTGTATATTTCAATTACATCTCTGCAGCACAAATTTAAAACTCCCAAGGGCCGGTCACGGGGCAACACGTTTCAACTCCCGTTATATAGCGTGTATTTTTAATGATTGTGGGGTTTTTGAAAATATTGCCGTTGCAAGTTTTGTATTTACCCTCTGTAAGCTCATGCACCAACAATCGTGACACCGTGAAAGGAATTACAAGATGAACACCTATTGCTCTTCAAAGACTAAAACAACGGAATAAATTGTGGAGTGGGACAGACAGAACTACAAAAATTTGATATTTAAGAGCATGCATCGTTTCCATTGCAACATACGCCTGTGAGACCTGGACACTTATTAAACAAGCTGAGCAGCGCATAAATGCCTTTGAATATAGAGGAGTGCTTAGAATATCTTGGATAAATAAAAGAACAAATGCATCCATACTTCAAGAGCTGAATACTTAACAAGGTTGGCTAGTAAAGACGATAAAACAAAGCAAATTGAAATATTGTGGCCACTTGAAATGTCACGAAAGTTTGGAGAGAACAATAATGGAGGGGTATATGCCTGGGAAGAGAGGAAGAGGAAGGCCAAAGAGAAGATGGGTGCAGGATGTGGCGGATGATCTCCAGATGGGTGTATCGGACGCCGGACATCTTGCTTATGATCGAAAGGTTTTCCGGAACGTTGTTATGGGAGCGAGGTTCTGCAAAGGACATGCTACTGAATGAATGAATGAACTCATGCAACAGAAAAGATAAATGCAAATCTTGGAACGGCAATATTTAAAAAAAAAAAAAAAAGTCATTAAAAATACACCCTGTATCTAGGCAAGTGACAGTCGCGATATGGATATATATCACCTGACGGGAAAAAGTGACTTGGTCATTTACTACTTCGGCTGAAACAGTATTATTTATGAAAACTAATTGATCTTCAACATGTGATATTGTCTGTGAACTTAACTGATTAAATGTCATTGGATGATTAATTTTAAACGACTTTCCGTATGTGCCAATGGCTTATACACAGTAGTTTTCCATATGAAACCCCCTTTACTTTGATATATAATACAAAATGTCTGCTGCTATATTAACAACTTTTAGATCATAACTCTGACACACCCCTAATTCCCATTTTCCGCCATTCATTTATTGGACTCAGACCTACTTTTTTGTTTGGTACTGATTTTGTTTATAAGTTCCAGCACTGATCTTCTCCTGTGCCTTCCGCCACGCCCCCTCCCCCACCCCCCCCCCCGGTCTCTCTCTCTCTCTCTCTCTCTCTCTCTCTCTCTGTGTGTGTGTGTTTTTTTTTTTTTTTTGACCTATCGCTAATACACTGGATCTTCCTGACTGTGAATGTCATAATCTTCTTCAGTATCTCGCTTATAGCTCACAAGACTGTTGTTTTGTCGTGATGTGAGTCATAAAGTGGATTTGTGAGCTGATCTATAGCGGTTCTTGTACAATGGACTTCTTAGCCCTCCACACAGCATTATTTACACTTTACGTGGAAACCACATCTATTCTTCTTCTTCGTCTTCTTCTTCTTCTTCTTCTTCTTCTTCTTCTTCTTCTTCTTCTTCATCATCATCATCATCATCATCATCATCATCCTCATCATCATCATCAACTTCTTCTTCTTCTTCTTCCTCTTCTTCTTCGTCTCCTCCTCCTCCTCCTCCTCCTCCCCGTCTTCGGTTCTCTGTCATGGGCAGTGCGTCACACCTAGTCGTGCACCTCAAAGGTCAATGTTACCGACCTCGGCACGTACGTATTTGTATGGAGATTACTACCTGTAGACAGATCCCACCCAAGGTAACGGCTCTATCTACCCCTGGGTAGAAGATTGTCTATCCTGCCAATATTGTCCTACGACCTACTATTCTGCGATTTCCAACTGACGTGGGGTTGTTAACGATCACTACAAGCAGACGGGGTCTGCCTGTTTTTTTCGACTTTATTCGAGAAGGCTAGATATCCATTCTCACTACCCAAGAGATCAAGGGGGCGAGTGATATAGATACCGACGCCTCTTAGCAAAATGCTGTCTCTATGCCGACTTAGAATCGGATACATTCTGAGTCTGGGGTGGACACTGTCATCTCCACGGAATATTTATTTTTCGTTTTTGCGCTCGCTCGCTTTGAACTCAAACGTAGTCCATACACACTACTTCTAGTAGTGCTGGACTGAATTTTGTGTGTGGATTAGCTTTCCCTATTAACAGTGTCCCTGGCCACCAGGGGAACTCACTTCGACTTCTGAGGTGTTTGTAATTTACGTCCCCAAGTCAAGGACGATAGGTCAACACTTTAGTACAAATGTCCGGTGTAGAAGCTGAACCCCTTATCTCGTCATCAGCACACTGGATGTTCAAGAACACGCCCTCTTATCCATTCGGCCATGCTGACCTACATAGCTGTCTATAATCCACAGACATACATTAGCACTGGTAGTATGTAACATCCTAAATTTAATTTTTTGGCCTCATTGGACAGGGATCGATTGTTGCACAGGATGTTATTTATCAGACAGGGTGCCGCCTTTGCTAGGATTATTTTGTGTGTTATCTGCGCTATTTTTTTCATCTGCTGTCATCACCAACCCTAGATAGTTGAATCTCCCCACTGAGTTCAGCGTTATCTTGTTTGCTATCACTGTACATTCTGGTTGCTTTATTTTCTTGCTCGTGACCGTAACTTTTGAATCTTGGAATGTACATGAACAAATTAAGAAGAAATTAGAAGCAACAGAGATGTGCTTCCTGAGAGAATTGTTGCGAATTCCTTGGACTGCCAGAGTAAATAATAACGACTGCCTGAAACAGGCTAATGATACTACACCATTATATACAACAATAAGAAAGAGACAAATGGCTTTCTTCTGTCATGTGATGAGAAGAGAGGCATTAGAGAACATCGCGATAACCAGAAAGATCGAGGGGAATAGAGGCAGAGGCAGACCAAGAGAAATGATGCTGGATTGATTGAGATGGTGGCATGGAGAAATATTATCAGTAGAGATGATTCAGAACACCAAAGACCGAGATCTGTGCAACGCCATGAACACCTACGCCAGCTGGCAGGGCACTTGATGATGATGATGACCGTAACTTTGCTTTCGTTTTTCAGTCCTTTCTTTTCACTTTCACAAGCCAGAGGACGTCTGATAATTCTTGCAGTCAATTGTTATTTATGACTGGTCTCTTCTGTAACTATTACCATTAATTGTATACAAAGTTGTATACTTTCCAATCCCAAATGTGCCATATAATGGTGTTTGTCCATCAAGAATGATGATGACCATTCATTTCATCCAGTGGGGTTGAAAGTATGGAGTCGTGAGTTCTAAGATGGTTGATAAGGCCTGTTTTGGCTAGAAATGTGCTGTGACCATGTTGGCAAAGAATGCTTGACGTTCTAGGACAGTGGTTCTCAACCTTTTTTGGCCCATTCCCCCCCTTCACCATATTTTCAGAACGCTATCCCCCCCCCCCCTTCCTATCAAATATTTGGCCCGTTCCCCCCTTCACCGTATTTTCAGAACGTCATTCCCCCCCCCCCCCCCTTTCATATTTCCTATATAAAAATCCCCTCACCCCTACACAGTATACGTAAAAGTGGAAGGCAAATGTAATAGCATATACTAAAACAAGTCTAGACATCCACATAAAACATGATTTGTGGGTCTACTTACTTTATAAAATGAATTTAGAAGGACGAGACATACATAACTGTAAAGTATGAAGGGAAAAACTATGTCAAGTAATCGGTTCTTGTATTAACACGATCTTGAAATGGTCTTCATCCCCCCCCCCCCTTGGAAACCATGAAATTCCCCCTGGGGGGGGGGGGGGGGGGGGGAATTCCCCACCGGTTGAGAACCACTGTTCTAGGAGGATCTCTCTCTCTCTCTCTCTCTTCCTCTCTCTCTCTCTCTCTCTTCCTCTCTCTCTCTCTGAGTGTGTGTGTGTGTGTGTGTGTGTGTTCTTTGTTTTTGGTCCAGTCTTTTTTTTTCCGCAGCTCTTGCAGTCCAGTTTGGTTCCCAGGTGACTACACCTTTGCGAAATGATGTACGCCATGAATTTCGGTCTTTGGCAGCAGTCTCCCAAGTGTCGTGATGATTTCCAACAGCTTTTAGTGAAATCTTCAGTGTCTTTAAAAGCGTTTGGGGGCGTTTACCACAGCGCAGCTCATCATTAAAATTCATCTGGTTTAGGGAGTCTGTGATCTAGCATGCGAGTTAAGTGACCAGCCAGCGAATCTGATTCTTCATTAGTAGAGTGTGGATACTAGACATGGACGCTATTTCTAAGACTTCTGTGTCTGGGATCTTCGTCTTGCCATTTGATCTACAATAGCTTCCTGAGGCAGACTGTGTGGAAGTGGTTTAATTTCCTAGTGTGTCGCTGGTAAACAGTCCAAGTTTCACAAGCATATAACAGTGTGGATAATACAACTGCTTTGTAGACTTTCAGCTTTGTTTGCAGGCTTATTCCATTTCTGTCTTACATATCTTTGTACAGTGTGCCAAAGGCCGCGCTGGTCTTGAAGATTCTTGCGTATTGAGAGGTGTATTTGTCCACAACACTTAGTATATGACCATTCACTTTGATATTCGGCACAATGTGATTATTCCCTGGAGCTGACTGGTACATAACTACAGTCTTCTCAGGTTTATATTTATTCCAATTTTCTCTCTCTCTCTCTCTCTCTCTCTCTCTCTCTCTCTCTCTCTCTTTTTTTTTTTTTTCTCTCTCTCTCTCTCTCTCTCTCTCTCTCTCTATATATATATATATATATATATATATATATATATATATATATATATATATATATTATATCCAAGAAAGTGATAAGGAGTCTGTAAATACTAAAGTCTATAACCTAAGCAACATACAAAACAAACATAATACTGTTGCAACAGACAAGTGAAATAAACGAAACAAACAATAATAAATAGCGAAAATAAAATAACAAATAATAAAGTAATGTATAAACATATTTACACAATGCGAAATTGTTGAGAACAAAGAACAGACTTAAATCACCTGTAGGAATCTATGTCATGACACGGAATGAAAGAAAGACGTACACGTTATGACAAGGACGAACAACGCGAATCAGGTGGAAAAGGCTTTCTGTTGGCTTTCACAAAAAGTAAAAAAGGCAGGACCGCAAAACGATGTAGAAAAATTACACATGAAGCGCACAGACAGGCTGGCGCCCAGACGCAAGAAATGAATCAACTGCGCAGCTTGTCTCGACACCTGTGGCATTCGCACCACTCTGTCTGTACATGCGCATGTACACTCAGCCGGTGTTCGGGGCATACTTTCTGAAAGGTTCGTTTAGCGAAATTCTCGAATAACGTGCTGCATTCTTGTTAAAGGTTCATTGAAATGAACTTTGCTACTAACGTGTTTTCGCAGGCACTATGTTTCCCTCTTTGACATTTAGCAAGGAGATGGGGTATGAAATACTTTATCTAATATAACAGATTAGATTACGTTTCGGATCTCAGGCGTCATATACAGTTAGGTACATATATAATGCTCATCGTAGTTTTCGTCATGGATGCCGTCTCCACAGTGGAAGGTTACGAATCTCTACAAGTTTCAGAGCCTTCGTCGCATATTCTGTTTGGCAGTACCCTGCCCAAACATTGGAACCGTATGCCCATTATATACTAGACGTCCCCTGGCCCTTTTGCCCTCAACTTCCCCTTCATTATAATTGTAAACATATTGTTATATCGTGTGGTGTAACTAAAGTAGTTAGGACAACGCAACAATTGTAGTCTATTTACACAATCTAGACAATATTACCAGTACCCGGTAACATTCGTACTGCCATTAGCTGGTACAAGATAAAGAGCAAATTACAATCGTTGGGGCATCGTTATTCCAACCTTATAATGTTACTAATAAGTAATTATAACTTCTAACAAGTACTAAACACTGCAATGCCTTTTCGTGACCTGCGCCTACGTACAAAATGAAACTAAACATGGGGGGGGGGGGGGGGGGGGGTCGGTTGGCATGGTACTTGATGATGATGATGCTTATACATGATGATGACGATGCTGATACTGCACATGACGTAAATAAATCTTCTGCAGTTTGGTGGAAGCGGGTCGGGTATATTTTACTTCTGTCGGTGCATCCCTCAATTACTGTTTGAAGTTTGACGTAAAGTCTCTGGCTTGTATTAAATATGGGAATTTAGTGTTGAATATACTAGGGTTTATTTCATATCAATCTATATCCTAATGCAGAAGTGTGAATTCTTGCACTGTGCTCTGAATGTCTTCATGTAACACACGTGGGCGTATCTATGTGCAGTTAACATAACTAATGCGCCCCTGAACTGATAACAGAAAATGTAACTCGGTAAAATAAGAAGGGTGATGTTATTCGAGGAATGCATTCACCAAGAAGATTGCACCCGTTAAAGAATTATAAAGAGCATCCAACTAAAAACAAACATACACATATGTAGTCAAGTAATAAGTATAGTTGTTGAGCCTCAGAAAACATGTCAGCTGCCGACATATAAATTACACTCATTACGAAAATCCGGTGCACGAATTCTTCGTTACATAAGAAGCAGAATAGTGCATGTCAGGGCAAACTTCATTTCACACGGTAACGCATGCGCTAAATATAGTTGCACATAACATATATATACTATTCAAAACACTGTTGTGTAAGACAAGTACTACCTTGCAATGTTGCTGGAAAGCACGAACATAATCCACGGGAATATGTGAGAAAGCTTGCGCTGCTCCAAAAGCATTCCTGAATTTTGAAGATCACTATAAATGGAAATAAGTTATATATAATTATAAATGTACAGTAATCACATATCCAATCCAGGCTGGCTCACGAAACAGCTGACGTCCTGTAATTCACACGAAGTGAATTTCTTACCAAATATTCTCCTGAACAGCTATACAGGATTTATAATGCAATATTGTAGCATAAACTACAGAACACATCAGTGCCGGAACAGTTTTAGTTCACCTAGAGCTCGGGGATTGTACTTAAGTAGGCCAGTGCTATTGAAAACCACAAGCACACAACAATAAACCCGACCGACATTCAGGCCTTTGCCGATTCAGCGCAGTGTGGCTAAAGCTGGATCACGTGACAGTCGGCAGCCATTCAAAACACGAGGTCACAGAAACACTGGAGCTGTTATTGGCTTGACAAAATGGAAGTAGAAAGAGGAAGAAACGATCGTTGATGTGTCGGCGAGAAAATGCTGAGCACATGCCTCCACAGCGGAAACTCTTACATGGCGGTAAGTCTCCCTCTCCTCTCCCTACACTCCCGGTATTCACAATTGCGGGTCTTTTATTCAACTCACCAACCCCACGATCATTTCATTGATACTGTGTCCCGATCTTGCAAATTATGTTTAAATTTCACAGCAGCCTGTTTAGATTAGACGGCATTTGAAATTTCATGTGCCATTAATTATGCTTGTAGTTTATTAAGTGATATTACTAATGTGTCATTGATTTCCGGAACCTGCCCGACGTGGTGTTTCGATGACCTTATTCGCCAAGAGGAGACAACCAGTAAACGGACTCAACAGTTAAGTTGCAGCCCAGAACAGAACAGGAATGGGCGACTGAAATGATGTCGCTGGCGTTACCATATAAGCAGCTAACTGCTGTAAACACTTCAGCCGATTGCCCGCCAAATCTGGCCAAGCCGTCACCCTTCACAGTCACATCCAGAATAAATAGGAGACTACGGGAGTGGGAGGCGGAGTGGTTTGTGTCTTAATTCAGAGTGAAACCATGTTTGGGTTTTACACAAAATTATATCTTCTTACACTATAAATACATTTGTGAGCAACACGAGTTGTCTTTATTTTTATTGTTTTCACATGCACTGTCCTTTTTGCCTTGTCCATTGTTTGCCCCAAGGTGTTGATGAGACAACACTGTAGTGTAAAGTTAGTTGCATGTACTTTACAATGAATGTATTATCAAACAACGAGAAATAGACGGTAAGCTTGACTAGAACACGATCACAAGTGTTAAAATAGTCGTTGCGGTCTAAGCTTTCGTCAGCATAAAACAACAAACATACACTATACAACTACTTGTAAAACACTACATAAACATATAAATATAAAAGTTACTCATCCGTATCCTTGTGGTGGAGTGGAGACGTGTTTCATGAAATTCGGGGCTAGTTCTACGAGAGTAAGTTAATAAGTAAGTCACAAATGGCTGCAGAAAAATAACTACACATGATAACAACTTGAAACCAGTTTATTTTTATACATACATGGTCCCTTTATTTCTCAACATAATTTCCACCAACATTGATGCACTCATCCCATCGTTTTATCAATCCTCCCAAACTGGCTGCATAGAACTGCGTGCTTTGTTTTCATTTACCGGCCATCCCACAGAACTGTGTGACGTACTTATTGACTCGCCCTCGTAACTTTTTCTACCCAGCTATGTACCGCTTTACAGGACAAACATTTGTCAGCATAAACACTGACAACCCACCTTGGCGGGAGACATTTCGCGAATGACGCCGAAGTTGAATGTGAAGTGAAAACGTGGTTTAGAAAACAGAGCACGCAGTTCTATGCAGCCAGTTTGGGAGGACTGATAAAACGATGGGATAAGTGCATCAATGTTGGTGGAAATTATGTTGAGAAATAAAGGGACAATGTTTGTATAAATATAAACTGGTTTCAAATTGTTATCATATTTAGTTATTATTCTACAGCCATTTGTGACTTACTTATTAACTTACCCTCGTATTTATTCCAGGTTAATCACGTCATTTAAAGGTCGTTGAAATCAACCTCAGCTTGTCTTTCTTTTCTTTGTGATTTACTTAGTAATGTTTACGTTAAGTGGTCATTTCTTTCTGAACGACTAACGCCTCAAGATATCGAAATCAACTCAAAGCAGTCTGCAGCCAAATCTTCCATGACTAATTCGGAACCCTAGACTCTGTATGGCGGTGAATCGTGAAACGCGTTCATTTCATCTAAGCCACACCGCCAGGGTTGATGAAAATTATTTTGTTTTTATTGTGCTCGCTCTCTATGAACTCAAGCGTAGTCCATACACTACTTCTAGTAGTGCTGGACTGAATTTTGCGTGTGGATTTTTTAAAGTTTCATATCCTTTACAGGACGTTGCAGTCAACACCAGCATTTTACTGCAGTTGTTGATATTGATGTTGAAGCGTGCGGATTAGCTTTCCCTATTTTTTGGGCATGTTGTGAGAAGAAATGGATTGGAGAATTTGGTGACAACTGGTAAGATCGAGGGGAACAGACCAAGGGGAAGACCTAGAAGCAAGTACTTGGATGGCTTGGCCTTGTGGCATGGTCGAGACAGAAACACGGAGCTGATCCACGACTCTGGTGATCGAGTGAGATGGCAGAATATGACCGCCCACGCTTACCGGCATGGCACATGATGGATGGATGGATTAACAGTGCGAGACGAAAGGTCAACATTTTAGTCCAACTGTCTGGTGTAGGGGTTGAACCCCTTACCTCAGCATCACAACACTGGGTGTTTAAGAACAGGCGTTCTTATCCATTCGGCCATGCGAACCTCCTGATGATGAGTGAAGTTTCTCACGTTGCATTGTGCACCTTCTCTCGAGGTCCCAAGACCGTATAGATGTGGCTGGCAGCTGTGTGGATTGTGGGAGGGGCTGCCTTGATCCTTGTCAGCGTAGTCGAACCATGACCATCACGTCCCTTTCAAATCTCGTAGGCGCTCACGTCTCTCCACAGATACCGGCCCTGGGTATTAAGGATCAATTCCACTGATAGCGGCCCTGGGTGTTTGTCAGGTGGTAAGGGTGGTGAGATTCAGTAGCAGTATGTGCATCCCCCGTACTAGTGACAGCTGGAGTCTGGGGACTAATCTTAGATGGTGTGGAATGATCACTGGAATAGATTTTGACTACAGAAAACTCTCAAGGTCTAGGGTAGTCCCGGATAAGTAATGGATCCACACAAGGTATTTGCCCTTCCTAGAAGAACCTTAATAGCCCAGAACCCCCAAAATGCCCCTACTAATCCAATGTGGGTCAGTGGAACAGTGTTAAATATGACATAAAGGGTTCCTCTGGATGGACGATGAGAACCTGGGTTGTTACCGCGGGATAATTGAAGATAGTTATCCACGCGAGATCACCCAGCCTTACTTAATTCCCATATATTCAAGTTGTGCTAACTAAATGTTAATTATACACAAAGTGAACTTGATTAACATCACAATCAAGTGAATTCAAGAGTTCAATAAATTTTCAAAGTTTAATGATCTGGAAGTAAAGGTGAAGAAGTGAACCAGAAAATCACCCACATTAAAACACATAAAAATCAATGGTTAATCAAAACATTATATATAGTGGATAGACCCACTAAAATATCACCCCCATCTTGTAATATGGTAAATCAATGTTCCACAATGTCTGTACTAAATTAATAAGTATGTCTCTCTTCTATAATGTTCTGAAATATACTACACATTTGTACTCAGTTAGATCTCTGAAGAAAATGGATGGCCTATGTTGATGAAGGCTTCTTTTCTCCCAGCATAATAACAAGGAATACAGGATGGTTGGAGTGCTCTGCACCACAGCTTAATGAATAAATCTGCTGGAGGAAAAGGGAACTGAGCTGTCGTCTGTTACCAGCTCCATCTTGTGATGGATCTTATAGGAACTTTACCTGTCCTCAGGACACGGTGACAACCTGCTCATTAACTCAGGTGGATGATCTGAGTTTCCACATTCTCCTTCACAGTCTGGTGGTTTTCTTATGCATGCTTCTATCACCAATGTAGCACCCCTCTCCTCACTGTCAACGCAAACAATCATACCTATTTACATTATGTTAAAAGTCTTTATCATAGGGAAAGAGGTTAGAATGAGAAAGGGGGGAAGATAGAAAGGATGAAGAGGAGGAAGAAGAGTGACAGGCCTGAAGGTGAGAACTATACCTGTTCTATCTTTGGTGTTGAATCCACTCTGACTGATGCATGGGCATAACAACTTTCAGTATGCTTATCATCATCTGGTCCTACTGATATTATGTGTTCTGAATGCCAGGGGTCTCAGTGAGATATGATCCTCAGATAACGGGTAAGGATAACAGAAATATGACAGGGAATCAGATGAGCAAGTAAAGTCACTTAATAAAGGACATGGGCAATGATGATGATATAACAACATCAATGATGATACAAAGATCAAGCCTATCAACTCATCTACCCCACGTCAAGGCTATGCATAATGGCTAGTTACCTTTTACATGACAGGTTCGATTCATGAGTGTCACCTCTCCTCTCTCAAATCATCACTATCTCATAAGCCCTTCTGTTTATTGGGGTGCTATTAATTCAAACAATTATTTACCCCTTTAGATTTTAGAAGTTGCAATGAGTTTAACTCATATATATATAAATGCTTTTCTCACAACAGGAGAAAATGTGGTTCGTGTGCATGAATGGGCATAGAGGAGGCCTTCAGGTGAAGTGCTCACAAAATTGCAAATATACATATTCCCTTCAAGTACAACGAACAAATATATACATATATATCAGTATGAGAATCTCCGAACAAATTTCTTCTTTCTCACACGAATCCTTCTTCTTCTTCTAGAGCCTAAACGCAATATTGTCCCTTTCTGCTGACAGGCAACAGTGGGTAAAGAAAACCAACGTCAACCAACACAGAACTGGCACTATTAGCCACCGGACGCTGATGCATATGCTGGGGGAGGATCTGAGCACCTATGGACATGTCCGGAGTGCAATGAAGATACCCCAACTGATAACTGACGGAGTGGGAAAAGACAGGGGTTTGAATCTTCCCCATTTCTGGACAGATAAATTATGCACACAAGTCACGAATACAAAATGTCCTTCCCTCAGGAAGCAAGTGCATTTGTTAAACGTAAATATTAACCACAGCATTAGGATTATGCTGGGTCTGAGTGCAGAGTCTGCCAGACATGTAACAGATGTTTCATCAATCCATGGTTCACATATGAGCAAAATTAAAAGAGGAAAGATGTGATTTTTCTCACTCACTCACTAACTGCGTTTTCCAGGCGAATGTGAATGGGTAAAGAGAAGTATTCATCAAGCACATACATAGTCTTCTTCAGCAAGAAGAAAGTAAAAGCTTTCATCTAGAAAAATGCATAAGAATGCATTGATGAACTTACTCCCTACAGTTACTTTGGATGTTATTACATGATATGCATTCATCAAAGGCAATAGAATTGAAGAATAAATCAAGAGCTAGCAGAAGTGGAGGCATAGCGTTGCATCGTGTTGGCCTGGAATGGCCTCAGGTCTACCGGTCTCTTCAGGAATTGAAGTTATTTTTTTTAGTGCATTTAAATTCAAAATATCACACTCAGCATGACGAACAAACACAGGACACATGATCTTAGAGAGGCAAGCTTACCGGGTCAGGTGAGGAAACGCCACAGGAATTAGTCAAATCCACCACAAATAGAAAACACATCTAACTGCTCTCAAGCCTTTCTGAAGACTGCGGATATTCGTTTCGTGGCGTCCTTGCAACCATTTTTTGAGTCATGCGTGCTTCAAGTATCCAATCGGCTCCTTAGTTTGAGACGCTGACTTGGTTTACTTTCCTATGACAAGGTTATAATTAGATCTGTCAAGCTTGTCCTAAGGTGTTCCATGTGCGAAATGGTGCCATTGAATTGCGATTCTTGAAATGGAGTTGACAATCTGGGCATGAGTGTATCCATTATGTTACAGTGTTCAGGATCAATTCCACAGATAGAGGTCCTGGGTGTTCAGGATCAGTTCCACAGATAGTGGCCCTGAGTGTTCAGGATCAATTCCACAGATAGCTGCCCTGGGTGTTCATGATCAATTCCACTGCTTACAATCCTCCGTGCAAGCGTCTGATGCTGTCTCATCTCATTTTTGTTGGTCTTCCTCCGTCTTTTCTACCGCTGATCGTTCCAATCATGATGTTCTGCAGTGTCCCTCTTCTCATTATATATCATCATCATCACCATGATCCAGTGTCTTGCCGGCTGGCGTGGACGATCCATCCCTATCCACAAATTGCGATCTCCAACGGCATGGATCAATTCGTGTGTTGACTTCCTTCCGTGCCATGACACAAGACTGTCATGAATCATCTCACTTTGTCTTCCTCTACCTCTCTTTCTGCAAATCTTTCAGGCTGTCACGACACGTTCCAATTTTAGTCTTCTCATAACGTGGTCAAATATCGATGACTGCCTCTTTCTGATGTTTGTAATTAGTTGTCTGTGCGTGGAATGTCTGGTATGCGGGTGCCAGGCATATGGACTCTTAAGGGACATCCTCTGCCCCTTCCCTAGCAGGTAGGCTCTACTGGGGTGACCAGTTAACTCCTGCCTTTAAATCAAATCAACTATGAAAAATAAAAAGAATTATCGCCGAAGCAACGGAGTGCGTGCTTTGTGCTCGATACCTTTGACAACAGCCAGCGGGGAGAAAATGAAGCGGAGGAGAAGAGGTAGGGGAGAAGGGGAAGGAAAAGAAAGAAGAGGTCTGGAGCCAGAAGGGGTAGGAGGAAAGCTGATCGTTTGGGACTAAAAAATGTACGAGTTTGGTATTTGAATTGCCGTAGTGCAAAGCAACGAGGACCAATACTGGAGAAACAAGTCTACGATTTTGATGTCCTGATGTTACAAGAACTGAATACAAACTCTTTTAAGTGCCCTGGCTATACATGTTACATCAACCCAACTGGGCAGGGAAGACGTGGGCAGGCTCTGGTGGTCAAGGACGGTTTACAGCATTCGATACTGGATATGAGTGGTTAGGGTCAGGAGAGTAAAGAGGTGCAGGGAATGCAGATAAACATCGGCCAATACAGCTGGAACCTACTAATTATATATGTAAGTGGGGAATCTTGTATAAGCAGAGAGAGAGAGAGAGAGAGAGAGAGAGAGAGAGAGAGAGAGAGAGAGAGAGTTGGGACTCGTTTAAAGGTCAGTGGATACCCCTGGTACCAGATATCTGATATGTGGTTGCTTCAATGCCCACGCCAAGGAGTGGGACAGGTTGGGAGAGAAGAAACAGGGTACTGCTCTTGCTGAGGCCTTGCTTGAGACGGATGGTGTCTGTTTAAATGACGGGACACCAACTAGGCTGGCAATTAGACCGGGGGACCTTGACGCGGCCATCGACCAGGCACTTGTATCCCAAGAGGCGATATCAGACATAAAATGGAGTGTACTTGGAGACCATGGAAGCGACCACTTCCCCTGTTCTGTACTGATACCTAAGCCCAGCACAGTCAGGGCTATAAAAGCCGGCAGGGCATTCAGTTGCAATTGCGGCCACTCTTCGCTCTTGGGGCGCCTTAAATCACAAGGAAGATCTAAATCAACAAGAAGAATCTTCACCCAACCACCAATGTGGACATCAAAGGGTGAGTATTCATGGAGTGAAAAGAGGGCGGCCATAATGAATTGGCAGAAGGTCCGGCAGAGCAATTAAATTTCTCTTTATTGTTTCCAAACTGAATGTTTCATGTAGAAATTTAATTGTTAATTTGTGTATAATTTTATTATTGAAATTTTATTTTTTCATTCAACGATAGTGACTTATTACATAAGACACATTTAATTTTCTGAAATACAGCTGTTGTTTGCATAGGGGATAGGCGAATATCTCTAGTATGTTGGGGATGTAAAATGACAACGTGAGATATTGTTTTCCATTTTTGATCACGATACCATGGACACCAGGACTGGTAAGACAGTTACAACAACGAATAGGTTAGCAAAATGAGCCCGGGAGAACAGAATGCTTACTGTCAGACCAAAATTACTTGTCTATCCGCCATGAGTCTTTAGTATGTTTATGGCAGTGAAGCCTGGTCACCCTACTCACTCTACGCTTTAACACACCTTTTCACCTGTGCTGTGTGCGAGGGTTATTAAGTGCTGCGACAAATCAAACCATAGAGCAGTATTTGAAAGAGCAGGCTGTATAATACGTTGATCCATGTTCAGTCTTCGTAGACCTAGATGGACACATAGAGAGGTAACGAAAGTGTCGATGCGCGATTTGAGACATGATAACGGTGCTGGTTAGGACAGCTGACACGTGACATGTCATGTTACATGAGTCGTCTAAGGTCGAGATGAGCTTCTGGAGAAAGATGTAAAGTCCGTGTAGACACGTAGAGAGGTAATGAAAGCGTCGATGCGCGATTTGAGACGTGTAACATCGCTGGTTAGGCCAGCTGACACGTGCCATGTCATGTTACATGAGTCGCCTAAGGTCGATCTGGGACAGTTTGTTGTGTTCGTATGTAGAATTATACATCAATTATCATGCACTAGCCTCTCGTTGATGTATGAGCCACTAGTTGTTAGGTAAAAGAATGTCTTCCTCGACTGGTGTCGGTGGTGAAGCATGACAATGAGCAGACAAGTTGTAAAACATGTATCGGTCTTGAAAATGAGCTTCTGGAGAAAGATGTAAAGTCCGTGTAGACACATAGAGAGGTAATGAAAGTGTCGATGCGCAATTTGAGACGTGTAACGTTGTTGTTTATGACATCGGACACATACCATGTCATGTTACCTGAGTCGCCTAAGGTCGAGTTGGGACAGTTTTGTTGTGTTCGTGTGTAGACTTATACATCTGCTATCATGTGGTATACACTTGTTGGTGTATGAGCCACTAGTTGTTAGGTAAAAGACATGTCTTCCTCGACTGGTGTCGTGATTACACCTCTCCACTATGATTATGAGCAAGGCTTAGTCGGACAATGTGATGACTTGGTTATAGTTGTGTATGGTACAGTCGAAACTGCCTTATATTGTATTGAGGTCGGGATGTTCTGTGGTGTTACTTGGTGGACCATCCTAACGGATATAGACAAGAGAGAGAGAGAGAGAGAGAGAGAGAGAGAGAGAGAGAGAGAGAGAGAGAGAGAGAGAGAGAGAGAGAGATCATTTTAGCCTTCATCTGCAATATTGACACTGTCGTGGAATAACTCCCATACACGGTGACCCTCGTGAGTTAGCGCCCCTACTCCTATAGTGGTCTTGGAAACAGGTTTCTGGGAACGACGCATAGATCCGTATGGACAGGTAGAGAGGTAATGAAAGTGTCGATGCGCGATTCGAGACATGATAACGGCGTTGGTTAGGACAGTTGACACGTGACATGTCATGTTACATGAGTCGCCTAAGGTCGAGCTGGGACAGTTTGTTGTGTTCGTATGTAGAATTATACATCTGGTAGGTTGTGCTATACACTCGTTGGTGTATGAGCCAGTAGTTGTTAGGTAAAAGAATGTCTTCCTCGACTGGTGTCGGTGATGAAGCGTGACACTGAGCAGACAAGTCGTAAAACATGCCTTGGTCTTGAAAATGAGTTTCTGGAGAAAGATGTAAAGTCCGTATAGACACATAGAGAGGCAATGAAAGTGTCGATGCCCGATTTGAGACGTGATAACGGCGCTGGTTAGGACAGTTAACACGTGACATGTCATGTTACATGAGTCGTCTAAGGTCGAGTTGGGCCAGTTTTGTTGTGTTCGTGTGTAGACTTATACATCTGCTATCATGTGGTTTACACTCGTTGATGTATGAGCCACTAACTGTTAGGTAAAAGATATGTCTTCCTCGACTGGTGTCGTGATTACACCTCTCTATGATTATGAGCAAGGTTTAGTCGGACAAAATCGTCACAGGTTTGCAGTGCTTCTGGCAATGACCTAAGGTACCTTGTTAATGTCTGAGTGGTATTCTGTGATAGTGCGCTAATGTCTGGAGCTTGATTCATATGACATGCCCGGGGCTTGCCTCGCATGATTTCGATTTTTCGTCACATGTTTGTAATGCGTCTGGGATTGACCTAAAGTACCTTGCTAATGTCTGAGTGGTATTCTGTGATAGTATGCTAATTTGTAGAGCTAGAGACATGTCCGGAGCTTGATTCGCATGAGATGCCCGGGGCTTGCCTCGAATGATTTTGATTTATCGTCACAGGTTTGTATTGCGGTTAGTAATGTCCTAAGGTACCTTGTTGATGTCTGAGTGGTATTCTGCTATAATATGCAACTTTTTAGAGCTAGAGACATGTCCAGAGCTTGATTCGCATGACATGCACGGGGCTTGCCTCGCATATTTTCGATTTATCGTCACATTGTGTAATGTGTCTGGGATTGACCTAAAGTACCTTGCTAATGTTGAGTGGTATTCTGCGATAGTACACTAATTTTTAGAGCTAAAGACATGTACGGAGCTTGACTCGCATGAGATGCCCGGGGCTTGCCTCGCATGCTTTCGATTTATCGTCACAGGTTTGTATTGCGGTTAGTAATGTCCTAAGGTACCTTGTTAATGTTTGAGTGGTATTCTCCTATAATATGCTACTTTTTAAAGCTAAAGACATGCCCGGAGCTTGCCTCGCATGACGTGGTCAGGGCTTGCCTCGCATATTTTCGATTTATCGTCACATGTTTGTATTGCGTCTGGGATTGACCTAAAGTACCTTGTTAATGTTTGAGTGGTATTCTGCGATAGTACACTAATTTTTAGAGCCAAAAACATGTCCGGAGCTTGATTCATATGACATGCCCGGGGCTTGCCTCGCATGATTTCGATTTATCGTCACAGGTTTGTATTGCGTCTGGGCTTGACCTAAAGTACCTTGTTAATGTTTGAGTGGTATTCTGTGATAGTATGCTAATTTGTAGAGCTAGAGACATGTCCGGAGCTTGCCTCGCATGACGTGTAGTCGGGGCTTGCCTCTCATGATTTCGATTTATCGTCACAGGTGTGTATTGCGTCTGGCAATGACGTAAGATACCTTGTTAATGTTTGCGTGGTATTCTGCGATAGTACACTAATTTTTAGAGCTAAAGACATGCCGGAGCTTGATTCACATGACATGCACGGGGCTTGCCTCGCATGATTTCGATTTATCGTCACAGGTGTGTATTGCGTCTGGCAATGACGTAAGATACCTTGTTAATGTTTGCGTGGTATTCTGCGATAGTACACTAATTTTTAGAGCTAAAGACATGCCCCGAGCTTGATTCACATGACATGCACGGGGCTTGCCTCGCTGATGCAGTTTTTTTACCGCTTTTGTGAGATTACTGCAAACTAAAGCATATTTGTCACCATCCACATATACCGACAGGTTTTGCCTTTCGAGATGTACAGTTTCTGACATAAATTGTAGTTTTGTGTTACCATTTACGCAGCTTTTTCATGAGATTACTTCATTGGCACCCAAGCAAAGTGCCTCAGATTATTTGTTTATACATTTTATGATGTGCTCACGCGATTCAGCGCCATTTAAAACCACTGTATTCAAAAGTTCACTATCGTGCGTTAATCGGTTACTGCGATATTACAATAAGCGCAGATGACACGCCACATGTTTTGTCAGTATCAAGGGGACACAAATATTTCCTAAAATACGCAAGGGAAATAACTGGAGTTCTTTCTAAAAATATTATTTTAATGATTAATTTGGAGATTTCAGTGATTATGTTAAGTTAATTGAATGTGTAATATTGAGACAGGTCTCTAGTGGTATGGTCTCTAGAATTAATCACCATCTATATGGTATTACGTGTCTATTAATATTGGAATATACCCATATATAGATTTATGTGCCGTAATCAGGCATCAGACTTTTATCCTAAGGCTGACTATGACCAAGCTATCTTTTGGGCCAGATCAAAGTGTAGCTATACAACGACCGGGACATCATGAGGAACAGAAACTAACACTAGATACTGAATTAACACTAACAGATATAACACAAGCGGTTCATGGAATGCAGAAGGGTAAATCGCCTGGCCCTGACGGTATTACTGCTGAATTCTATCAGTTTTTCTTTCCTCTTCTAGGTCCCCTTTTACTAGCAGTATTCTCTGAATCTTTCCACAAACATGAACTCCCATCCAGTTTCAACACGTCTTACATCACTCTTATTCCGAAGGAGAACACTGACAAGACACTTTTAAAGAGTTACAGACCTATCTCGCTTTTAAATGTAGACTACAAGATTTTAACAAAGACTTTGACAAATAAATTGAAACCAGTAATGGCATCTCTCATTCATGAAGACCAGCAATGTAGTGTACAACACCGGAATATCCAGCAACACACACACTTCATAAGGGACATCATCAACTACACACATCTGAAAAACTGTCAGTCCTCAATTCTCTCTTTAGATCAAGAAAAAGCATTCGACAGAATATCTCACTCATACCTCCACAAAACTCTCTCACACTGCAACGTGGGAAATTATTTTCGGACATGGGTCAAAATTTTATATTTGAAACCGGAAAGTCGGATTCTATTAAACCATACCCTAACTAATTCTTTCAGGTTGACTAGGTCAGTGAGACAGGGATGTCCCTTGTCCCCTTTACTGTACGTTGTCGCTCTAGAGCCACTTCTAGAAAAGATACGACAGGACGACAATGTCAGGGGTACGTTCATACCAGGGAAGGGTGAACAAAAGCTGCGTTCTTATGCGGACGATACCATTTTCTTTCCGACCACTGAAAAATCTGTACGGATCATTTTGGAGACGTTCTCGTTTTTCGGCAAAGGGAGTGGGGCAAAATTAAACGTCCAAAAATCTACTATAATGGGCTTAGGCAAATGGAAAAATAAGGCGGATTTTCCATTTGACTTAACATCAAACAATCTTATAAAAGTGTACGGAATAGTCTTCCCATGTCAACCAAATCAGACACACAAAGACACTTGGCAACATCTAGAGAAGAAAATAACAGATATGTTACAGAGATACAAATACAAAACAACTACCATATTTGGTAGAAGTACCATTGTTAATACATATATAATTCCAAAAATACTATATCTGTGCACAATCCTAGATCCCCCACGTCAAACTGTCACAAACATAAACAAAGAGATTAGACGCTTTGTGTTTGGCAGCACCATCTACAGTATCAAACATACTACACTCATGCAAGACAAAAAAGATGGAGGTATCGCCCTCCAAGACATAACAACCAAAGTACAAGCACTTAGGATCAAACACGTAGGTGAAATCCTACAACACCCAGAAAAACACCCTTTAGCACACTATTACATTGGAATTAGGCTATCTTCTTTAAAACCTATTAGGAATACATCCTCACATTATTTTGGCACTCTCCCAATGTTCTACAAAACATGTATTTCAGCCATTAAAGGACATGAAAAATTACTACACAAGAAAACACATACAATCTACAGGCATTTAGTTAAATTACAAGCAACTCCGGTACATCTCAGAATTAAAAGAGGACATAGATATTTCATAAAAGATTATACCGAAATTTTCTCAAATATTCACAACAAGCAGATTACTCCAAAAGCAAGGGAAATTACATATAGGCTTGTTTACAGCATGACCCCAACAACAGAGAGAACAGCAAAAATAACTAAACAAATACTACAGTGTCAGCTTTGTAGACGGAACGTCCAAGAATCAGAAGAGCACATCTATTACGAATGCAACACAATCATGCCAACAAGAAACCTCCTACAAAACATCCTAAACACTCATTTGAAACAAAGAACAGATGTTTACAAAGCAATCATGATAAATTCCATTCCTTACTCCACACAAGACACCCACACAAAGCTACTTGTTCTATTGGCAGAGTACAGAAATCTTATATGGACATTAAGAAACAAAGCACTATACAATTACAGAACAATCAACAAAGAAATTGTCCAACAACTTTATCAACAAAAAGTCGCAAACATTCTAATCTTAGCCCCACAAGCGCAAATCTCGTAAAATATTTGGCTGAAGACAGCACATATTACAGTAGAAGCAAATAACTTGTTTTAAATAAAGGATACTACAACTGTAAATGTATTTATTGATGGTATTAATAATCTTACAATTATATTATTATTATTATTAATACTATTATTATTACTGCTACTATTATTATTAATTTTCCCATTATTATATTTGAATGTGCAACATGAAATATATTGTAGATGGGTGTCTGTGCCGTTGGCAGTAACATATGTATGCGTCTGTGTGTGGATGCAGGTGTGTGTGCGTGTGTGGTGCATGAATTTGCACGCGCATGTGTACGAGTGTGTGTGTGTGTGCGCGCACGCGCGCGTGCGTGCGTGTAGCAGTCTTTAAACCAAGTCGGTATCTTAAGTATTAAAATGATGGTATATGGTAATGATATGTTTCAAAAGAAAAATATGCACCACCATGTATAAACAAATTCGATGAGCTAAGGTGGCTTTTAGTGGCCAGGTATTAAGTCCTTCCCATTGTATATAAAACCCAGACACTATCACAATTTTGGGCCAATTATCTCCCTGGGGACAGACCATGGACCCTAATTGCTAGTAGTAAATCCCTGATTCTTGTCCCCCAAACAAAAGATATCATGGACTAGAGCGTCATCCTGAAATTTGTCATCAGGCAACAACACCAACGACCTTCGCCTCGGGAGCTTAGTGACCCAGAAATTACAAGGAAGCCACATTTTAATGGAAATGATAGTTTAAAGTTTATTGTCCAAGCGCGGGGCATTTAAATGTACTGCGGTCTCCAGAAAGCATGAGATTGTGTGTGCGTGTGTTTTGTGTGTGTGCGTGCGTGAGAGAGAGAGAGAGAGAGAGAGAGAGAGAGAGAGAGAGAGAGAGAGAGAGAGAGAGAGAGAGAGAGGAGAGGGAGAGATGGACAGGTGTTTCATGCATTCCGCTTGCGGAAGTGAAGTATATGCAAGGAATGCGTATCTACATGCACTATGCCACAAATGTCATATTATCATAACTGTATATATTTTTGTATATGTTTCATTCACAATGTCACACTTAACACTAACAAACGGCAACGCTCTGTAATATACACAAACAAAAGAAACACACACTACAACTTGTAAATACACATTGCTTTGTATGAAATAAAAGTTGGAAATCTTGTGACATGATATTGTGAATGTGTACCTGTGTCGCTGGCAGTAACATATGTATGCGTCTGGGTGGATGCAGGTGTGTGTGTGTGTGGCATGTATTTGCACGCGCATGTGTACGAGTGTGTGTCTGTGTGTGTGCGCGCACGTTTACATGCACTATGCCTTAAATGTCATAATATAACTGTATATATGTATGTATTTGCTTTGTTCACACATGTGACACCTAACACTAACAAACGGCAACGCTCTGTAATATACACAAACAAAAGAAACACACATTACGCCTTGTAAATATACATTGATTTGTATGAAATAAACGTTTTTAAAAAAAAAAAAAAAAAAAAAAAATCATGGCTCGCCATTCTCCGTTTCCTATTATTAGGGTGGGTTGGCGGCCCCTTTGTGAAGCAAAGGCTAATATCCGGGGTAGGGGCCCATTCCCTCGCGTACCCTCAAAGCGGCCTACCCGGTACACACACACACACACACACACACACACACACACACACACACACACTGGGACTCGACCCAGATGCCCGGTGACTAGTTGGTCTACTTATCTATATAAGTATTCCACATGCACGGGGATTGCCTCGCTGTCTTTGAATGAGCTCGAAAGCGATCGGGGGATGCGGAGGCTGCAGCGGAGGTACCTGTTCGCGCTCGCCCGCTCCCGGGACAGGAAGTAGTCATCAGGACAACCGGAAGTGACACCGGGAGTAGCCAAAAGTATATTCCCGCCTATTTTTTGAAAATGTGGTCCGAAATGGATCCGGTTTTTTTACGTCATCGCGATGGATCATGACTTTTTATATAGTAAAATACTACGTCATCAGGCGGATCTGCATCCATATTTAATACCCCATTACAACGTACCTTACTACTAACTACTACTAACAAATCGTTGTGGAACGTAATGAGCACGGCATGGCATGTCGAACGCCCTGGCCAGACACTCCACCTGTATTCGTCTCCAGTCGTCTTGACCTGTCTTGTCACTGGACTAAGATGGACTCAGGCGAGAGAGTGAAGTTGATGAATAGCGCAACTCTTCCGCACTTTAATCCAATTCATCGCGCAATCATTCTTCATTCATCTTCAACCCCACTGGATGAAATGAATGATCATCATCATTCTAAATGGACAAACAACATGGTTTGGAGCTGCTGACAGTATCACAGAGCCAGCTTGAAAGGTTGGAGTGTATACAGAATTCTGCCATGCGGGTAATCCTGGGACGCACAAAGGACACACCAATTATATGCATGAGGCATATCCTGGCGCTACCAACAATGACGGATATGCATAGGCCAAATGGTACCTGAGAGTTGCTACAGATAGAGATCATCCCCTGCATGCAGCCATGGATATGGTCAAGGGCCATAGACTAAGACCAAGCAGGTCCTGGATGGCACAGGCAGAACTTTCTATACGTCAGGTGTGTGATCTAGAGCAGTGGTTCTCAACCGGTGGGGAATTTCCCCCCCCCCCCCCCCCAGGGGGGAATTTGGGGGTTTCCAGGGGGGGGGGGGAATGAAGATTATTTCAAGATCGCGTTAATACAAGAACCGATTACTTGATCTTGTTTTTCTCTTCATGCTTTACGGTTCTATACGTCTCACCCTTCTAAAATTCATTTTATAAAGTAAGTAGACCCACAAATCACGTTTTATGTGGACGTGTAGACTTATTTTAGTATGTGCTTCCATTATTACGTATACTGTGTAAGGGCGGGAGGAAGGATTTTTAGGTAGGAAATACGAAATTGGGGGAATGACGTCCTGAAAAAATTGTGAAGGGGGGCACGGGCCAAAAAAGGTTGAGAACCACTGATCTAGAGACCATTAATCGTGAAAAATAGCGGGTTGAAGTTCCGGAAGACATGACGGACTGGCACAATATAATAGTAACACTAGGTCGTGAGTGCAGAGAATGGGCAGCGGGCCGCACACAGTTTGAGGTGCAACAGCTGATCCAGAGTAACACACATCAAGGTGATATAGTCATATACACCGATGGGTCAGCGGTGAGAGGCAGGCGTAGTGAATGGGGTTTTATTGCAAAGGCTAATGGACGAGTCTTAGAAAAGGAGAGTCTGGCATATGAAACTACGACCTCCAGCATGAGAATGGAGGTGGAAGCGGTCACATCGGCATTCGTTGGCTAGAGGAGGACTACTGCAACACACGTTGTATTCATTACGGATTCAAAGAGTATGCTTAGTAAGGCGGAGAAAGGAATGTTTCGTGTGGAATGGCTGTCGTCGCTTCGGAGGTCACAGTTTGTGAGAATTGTATGGATATTTTGCCCTGGCCATACGGGGGTGCCGGGGAATGAACAGGCTGATAAGCTAACAGGGAATGCACCTCTTGGTGGTAGATTGCCTATGGACAAGGGGGAGGTGGTCGTGTGCTTGTGGGGCCAGGTGGAGAAGGCGTGGGAATAGATTTGAGAACCCTAGAACATTTAATGGTACCCATCTTTTACTGGGTCGACTTGAAAACCCGGGTAAAAAAACAACATCCCTCTTAATGGGGGTTCGAATACACGCCCACCAGGCCGACAATTAAAGGTCTAGTCTCTACGCTACCTCTACTCCCAACTCTTTCTGTACTACCCAGTTGTTTCTGCACCCCCTCGTTGAGACCAAGCGTGTTAATCTTATAAAATGACAACTGTCTGTGACATAAAGTCAAGGAAGCGAAAATACGCAGCCCTGTCTACACAAGAAGAAGTACGAGAAACACCATAAGGGCCCCAACTATAACCGATCGAAAACAGGACGGTTGAATGGGGCCGATACATCTTTTCTCAAAGTTTGAATTGGACAGAAATGCTTACACACAACTTTCGAGTTGAGCATCGAAGCACCCATTTTAAATTAGAAAACTATAGGTCGGCGTGGTTGAGAGGTTTAACCTGCTTACATTTTCTCTTCTGACTGCGGCTTAGTGGATTCGTTTCATATGCCGGTCAACTGGACTTAATTTCTGACTTCTTTAACTGCATGTTTAGTTTTATTTGTGCTCTTGTTAGTAGTGGTGATATATGTTCCTGTTGTTGCTGGCAAATGTGACAAGCGAACTCTGGCAAGTTGTCAGTTTACACGTGTCACAAGAATACATATTTTCTTCTTCTTCTGCGTTCGTCCGGAATGTTGTTTTAGATGTAATTGCGGTGTGCCTATTTAGAGCAGAGCTGCGAGAACACATATCTGAAAGTACTAATGTTCATCTTACTGAGTTTGGACGACACCCTAGTCTATTGTGGCAATACAACTGTAACTTCACCTTTCACGCTCAAGTGGTGGTATTGATTCTGGCTGTGGTCACCTTTCATTGACGGCCATGGCCGTGTATTCGGATTCCCATCGAGCAGATTAAAAAAAACTAAAACTACATGGGCATTTAGACTGAATGGAAAAGAACAAGGGGCAGGTATGAAGTAAATATCTGAATGACTTGTCCATGTGATATGGTCGAGACAAGAACACAGAGTTGATCCACTACTCTGGGGACTGTGTGAGATGGCGAAACATGACCGCCCACGCTTATCGGCATGGCACATGATAATGATTCGGGTAGCCCCAGCCTAAGAAGGGCATCAGGAATTGTAGGAATTTTCTTGCGGCAGGCGAGATACTGACCACGTTATTCTTCGAACGCCGGTTGATCAACAAATATGTGAGTTGTGCACTATGTACCCAGTACGACTCGGTGCGTTTAAAAGGGTACTTGACTTTAAGCATCCACCCCACCCCCCAATTATATCATTACCCTACCCCGTTCAACCCCAGAAGAGAAGTTATATTAGGGTCCGAGTACGCGTTTCTTGCAACATGCCTGCTCTGCTGACGTGTGCACACATTGTATACAGGTAAATATGAAGTCTCCTTGTCAACACACATCACTAGAGATGTATCCTATCCTCTTTTATGTAAGAATGTTTACCTATAAACAATCATGCCTGAAAATGGCCACTGCTAACTCTCACAAGAAGGCTCATTAATATTTGAGTGATAAATCCGTTATGAAAGAAAGACGCAGCCAGGTCAATTGTCAACCCCCGCCGACTTGACTAAGCCTTTCACAACAAGGTGGAGCTAATCGCCAGCAGACACGAAGTACATACTTGCTCGAGCACAAGGATCTGTATCCACAAACGATTCGAGATTACATACAGTTAACACCAGTGACACATGACATGATCAGCTGTCACTCTTCGGCACCAGAGAATAAAGATGAGGGCAGGTACTTGGTCAGAACAACGACGCAAACACTAGCCAGCGGGTCTACAGAAGTCTTCGTCAATGGAAACGAGTAACTATGACGACACAGAACAACAATCGTGCTGTTAGAATAGTCAGGAACAGTAGAGTTATTCCCACTTATAAAATAATGATTGGGGTGTGCGTATGTAAAGGGGGTGGGGGGGGGGGGGGGGGGTTTAAAGACGGATAAAGGCAAGAAGATCGACTTCATTGCACTGGGTTTTTCCTCATCTAGCTCAGTCTCTCCTAACCGCTGACCGTAAGGGTGGCACAGTGAACGAACCCCGTAACTCCGGCGACGACACCCAGGGGTCTCCGAAACAAACTGCACCCACGAACCGAACGACGGAGTGCGGAAACGAACCCCCGCCCTTCTGAGGACAAGGATGACGGCTTAACCACCGGGCCACGGCGACCTTACACTTATCTAAAACGAGGGTGACATTCTAGTTACGCTTTAGAAAGGATAACAAACAATGTTTTGTTGTCCCCCGCGATCCCCTTGTAGAGAGTTTGAAAATATTGCCGGTAAAAGTTTAGTATTCACCCTCTGTAAAGTGTATACAACATAATAAGTAAATACACAACTCGGACAGGCAATATTTTCAAACACTGCACAGGCATTACAAATACATCCCCTATATTGCATGTTCACATCCTTACTGCAGCTGACCTCATTTCAATTATGCCAGGCTGAAGTGAGCCTGCGTCGACAACGCCCATTCCATCCATTCCGCCACTGAAATGTCAATATTGAATCAAGCGGCAAGTTTTATTGCAAATTCCCTAAACATGACGTCACTGATCACAAAGCACACATTGCAGATCTTACAGAGACAGTAGATGTGTTATGAACAAGTTGCCTACGAGCCGTCTTACACTCTGGAAATGAAATTCCACTAGGTGCATTTCTCAAACAGTTTGTACTAGCTTGTGTTGACACTAATCGGGCAGCTCGGTTAACCTCAATATATATCACGCGACTGTCCCGTATTTGGTTTTAAGAATACCGTTTCACGCCTTGGGGCCTCTTGTGTGCACGGTTCTAGTGCCATAGTTCTGTGGTCAGTGTCAGGCCTGTTGTGTACACAGTTCTAGTGCCATAGTTATGTGGTCAGTGTCAGGCCTGTTGTGTACACAGTTCTAGTGCCATAGTTCTGTGGTCAGTATCAGGCCTGTTGTGTGCACGGTTCTAGTGCCATAGTTCTGTGGTCAGTGTTAGGCCTGTTGTGTACACAGTTCTAGTGCCATAGTTCTGTAGTCAGTATCAGGCCTGTTGTGTGCACGGTTCTAGTGCCATAGTTCTGTGGTTAGTGTCAGGCCTGTTGTGTACACAGTTCTAGTGCCATAGTTCTGTGGTCAGTGTCAGGCCTGTTGTGTGCACACAGTTCTAGTGCCATAGTTCTGTGGTCAGTATCAGGCCTGTTGTGTGCACGGTTCTAGTGCCATAGTTCTGTGGTCAGTGTCAGGCCTGTTGTGTACACAGTTCTAGTGCCATAGTTCTGTGGTCAGTGTCAGGCCTGTTGTGTGCACAGTTCTAGTGCCATAGTTCTGTGGTCAGTATCAGGCCTGTTGTGTGCACGGTTCTAGTGCCATAGTTCTGTGGTCAGTGTCAGGCCTGTTGTGTACACAGTTCTAATGCCATCGTTCTGTGGTCAGTGTCAGGCCTGTTGTGTACACAGTTCTAGTGCCATAGTTCTGTAGTCAGTGTTAGGCCTGTTGTGTGCACGGTTCTAATGCCATAGTTCTGTAGTCAGTGTCAGGCCTGTTGTGTGTACGGTTCTAATGCCATAGTTCTGTAGTCAGTATCAGGCCTATTGTGTGCACGGTTCTAGTGCCATAGTTCTGTTGTCAGTATCAGACCTGTTGTGTGCACAGTTCTAATGCCATAGTTCTGTAGTCAGTGTCAGGCCTGTTGTGTGCACAGTTCTAATGCCATAGTTCTGTAGTCAGTGTCAGGCCTGTTGTGTGTACGGTTCTAATGCCATAGTTCTGTAGTCAGTATCAGGCCTGTTGTGTGCACAGTTCTAATGCCATAGTTCTGTAGTCAGTGTCAGGCCTGTTGTGTGCACAGTTCTAATGCCATAGTTCTGTAGTCAGTGTCAGACCTGTTGTGTGCACAGTTCTAATGCCATAGTTCTATAGTCAGTGTCAGGCCTGTTGTGTGCACAGTTCTAGTGCCATAGTTCTGTAGTCAGTGTCAGGCCTCTTGTGTGCACGGTTCTAGTGCCATAGTTCAGTGGTCAGTGTCAGACCTGTTGTGTACACAGTTCTAATGCCATAGTTCTGTGGTCAGTGTCAGGCCTGTTGTGTGCACGGTTCTAATGCCATAGTTCTGTGGTCAGTATCAGGCCTGTTGTGTGCACGGTTCTAGTGCCATAGTTTTGTGGTCAGTATCAGGCCTGTTGTGTGCACGGTTCTAGTGCCATAGTTTTGTGGTCAGTATCAGGCCCGTCCATTTACTTCTAGGTACATCTCCTCACGCCGGTTCTGCGGCGTAGGGTTTACGGGCGCAGTTCGTAATCCCGTAAACCGCGTTCCAAACACAGCTGCTGGCGGTTTGGCAGCAGACCGCCTTGTGTTAATTTTATAAAATGGTAAGAATGCCGGTCTTTCTTTCAGAAATTAATGGCAAACATAAACTTGTCAAGAAATCACAAACAGCCTAAAATATGCTGGGGTTTACTACGACGTCCAGTAAATGATATGCATGTAACTAACATGTCCTGATACCTCTGGGTCGACCTGGGGACCAAGTTAAATGAACAAGAGAATTCCTGCCTCGACAAGGATTCGATGACACGACCAGCGGGCCAGCATGCAAGCGTACTAACCACTTCACTACTGCAGTTCCCAGTGTCCCGTATACAAAGTTTGTGATTTATTAGGCAATTTTACGTTCAGAGCAGTTTGCCATCGGTAAACAATACAAAATAACACAAAGTAATGCAGCTTTACAGAACACAAATACAGAAAACACAGGACGTTGCGCGATTGGCCTTCACCAGCAAACAAATACATACATAAAACAACATATAATCACGGAGAAGACACCCCAGTGACTATATTAAGGTATAAGAACGGGTGAGAAGAATGAATAGATGAAACAAAATGACAATCAAGAGAAAATGAAAATTTGAAGAAACAAACTTTGCTACTTATCTCAGAATCGAAGGCTGGGATACTGATATCATGGTAAACAAAACAATCACCGCAAAGCGATGTGCCGCCATATCGCCCATGGCTGACTTCAAACCCGGTATGTTGGAATTATGAAACTGCGTTCACTAGCCCTAGGCCACTGCCGACAACGCAGTCGCGTATAGTGGGGGAATATGTAGACTTCCCTGCCCTTTCTGTTACACTATGAACAGACAGGCAGACACACACTGTGAACAGACAGGCAGACACGGAGCTGTCAGCAAAAGTACAGTCAGAAGAATCCGAGAAATACGCGAATGGTATAACACAGGTTATCAAATCAAGTATGAGTCTGAGCAATGCAGATACTTGAGCTTATATCAGAGCGTGATGGCGATCTAGGGGATCGTGAGCCAGTTTGAGATCCCAGCTTGTGGACTAGCTCCACGGAGATATGCTCCAAGATCTTGGCAAGTGTAGGTCGTGGTCAGGCGACTGCTATGGATCGCGGGC
Organism: Cepaea nemoralis; assembly: GCA_014155875.1. Lineage (NCBI taxonomy): Eukaryota > Metazoa > Mollusca > Gastropoda > Stylommatophora > Helicidae > Cepaea > Cepaea nemoralis. Next base: position 61,066 of record JACEFZ010000091.1, on the reverse strand, counting down.
AGACTGTATACAGGTTGTATAATTATCGTCATCAAGTATCATGCCGATAGGCGTGGGCGGTCATGGTTCACCATCTCAAACTTCCTCTTCTGCTGCGTTCACCCGGAGAGTTTTTTTCTGACGTGATTGCGTTGTGCCTGTTTACAGCAGAGCTGCGTTCTTGCGCCGTTAGGCCGACACATCTGACTTCTGCGGGCATTTGTTGACCGGGTTAACCTTCCCGGAGGCCATCTCAAACGATCACCAGAGTCGTAGATCAAGACTGTGTTTTTGACTCGATTGTCATCTGACCAAGCCATCCAGTTATTTATCTCTGTGTCTTCCCTTTATTCTTTCCACATTAATCTTGCTAGTTGTCACTAGATTTTCCAGTTTATTTCTCCTCATAACGTGCTAAAAAGATCTGGACTTTCTACGTCTAATTTCTCGAATCAATTTTCGGTTTTCATTTGTTTCTTTTAGGACTTTCTCATTGGCTTTTGTGTGTGCCCATAATATTCTTTGCATATTCCTCAGGAAAAAAAAAATACTGTATACAGCTTGTATGTAGATTACATATAGATTGCATTAAGATTGCATACAATCGTTTGAAGATTGCATACAGATCGCTTGCAGATTGCATATAGATTTATACAGCCGGTATGCAGATTACATACAGAGCAATCCGGTGATTTATGAATTGCCACAGATTTATATGAGAAGTGAAATACACATCAAGTCAGTCCAAGAACAAAGTAAGAAACAGTATTTATATCTAATTGCAGCAAAAAGCAAAGATAATGCCACCCAATAAAACACATTTCTCAACATATATATTTATCAACGTAACGAAAATACAAAGTTGTTCTGAATACCTAGATTTTCAGCAGATGGACGATGAGCAACCCCCCCCCCCCCCTCCCCCCCTCCCCATTTCCATCCTGTTTCAGGATATTGCGGTCAACATCAGCATCTTTCAGCTGTATGTTGATTCCTAGGCTAGATTACGCTCATCGGCACGCCACGACTTTCTGAGCGACCGGCTCCATATTCTCATGTCACTGGCGCGACTCGAACCGCTTCCAATTCTCGTGCGCTCACGTCAACCACAAGAGTATTCGGGGTTACGGAGAAAGCTGCTAACCCCTCGATGTGATGACAGAAATCGGTGGAAGATTACATGTTGCTCTACAAATACTTCATTGGCACCTTGCTGTCTTGACAGAGATAGTTTGTTACACTGTGCTTCCAAAAGGCGTAATAACTACGACCCATGGCGGTAGCGAATGTGACTGATCAGACCAATTCGCGCTGTAATGTTCGTCCACAATGTATGCATGTAAATACATGGTCAATTTCACCATCACGCAGCATCTTACGTCTCACGTGCTCAGGGTATGATATATCTGCAATCATTTTCTCCTTTGTCTTTATTTCATTTCTGATAATCAGCCTCTATGCAACACGTTCAGTGGCGAATTGCTCCCAATGTGCATTATCAATGCCTGTATCAATAATGTCCCGCTTACACGCATCTGTGTATCATAGTAGAGGCCGACCCCGAGATCTCTTGCCTTTCTGTAATTCACCCCCAAAAAATGTCCCTTTGTATTCTACCATCATCCAGCTTCCTAACGTGACATATCCATCTAAGTCTATTAAGACTGAGCATGGAACACACCGTCACACAACCTGATCTTTCCAATACTCAGTATTTGTGATTTTGTCTTGCCACTTAATACCAAGAATTCTTCGCAGACACCGCATATGAAACCTGTTTAAACGTTTCTCTTGGTGTAAGTAAGTTGAACAGGCTTCACCGCCATAAAGAAGTGTACTAAGGACACAGGCTATATAGACAAGGACTTTTGTTTTGGCAGTAAGCTTCCTGTTCTCCCAGACTCTTTTTGTTAACTTGTTCATTGTTGTTACTGCCTTACCAATTCTGACGTTAATTTCCTGATCTAGGGATAATTTGCTATTTGCCTCTGTGCACCTTGTGACATAATATGTGTCTTCTTTTTGCTAATTGTTAAACCAAATTCAGAACAAGCATTGGAGAATGCAGATAGTAGACGTTGTAATTCTTCCTCAGAGTGGGTCGTAATTGCAGCATCATCTGCAAACAACAACTGTCTGATCAGTGCCCTCCTAATTTTGGTTTTGGCCTTCAATCTCTAACTAAGCATTGTAGAGGCCGCCATCTGAGCGTGAGTGAATTTATATACCACCATCGTGATCACGAAAGACATATTTCAGTAGAAGTGAATACTCCAAAGAGGGTGGGAGCTAATACACAACCTTGCTTAACTCCACTCTTGATTTCAAACTCTTCTGAAGTTGCACCTTCAAACTTGATTATATCCTTCATGCCTGTGTGGAACGATTCCACAATGGACAGACGAGTTGGTGGGCAGCCAATCTTCTTTAGTGCCTTGAACAGACCCTCACGACTGACCAAATCAAATGCCTTTGTGAGGTCGACGAAGGCAATAATCAGTGGCTGATTCTGTTCACGGCATTTTTCTTGCATTTGTCGCAATGAGAATATCATATCAATGGTAGACCGGTACTGTCGAACGCCACACTGTGATTCGGGGTAGACTTGATCTCCCAGGACTTGAAGTCTGCGCAGAACAATTCTGGCAAATACTTTCCCAACAATACACAGAAGTGAGATACCCCTATAGTTGTTACAGTCACTCCGATCTCCCTTGTTCTTGTGCAGTGTTATGATGCTTGAATCTGTGAAATTCCGTGAGACTTGTCCTTCTCGCCAGCATATCTCTATTAGCTGGTGGATCTGTAGAGTGAGTGTGTCTTGCCCACTCCTGATAACCTCTATTGTAATCCTATCCTTACCTGCAGCCTTGCCAGATGCAAGTTCATTAACAGCACATTTAACTTCTGTTATGGTGGGTGTCACAAAGTGAATGTTGACTAAGTGACAGATAGAGTGGCTATGGTTGTGTCTAGGGTATGTCTTTGTAACAATATGAGGTTGAACAACAGATTAACCAAGATGCATCACACCCAAACACCAGTCAGTGAACAAGCGTTAATTTGCGCACATAATATTCCTTTAATGATGAATTAACACAAACACATGTAACATATAAATCCAGGAACAATAATTCTCTAAGAATATATCTCCATCCCAATGGAACACGTCGAATAGCACTGCCTCTCAAGGCTACTAAAATATCGTCCCACACGACAGGTATACTAGCCTCTCTCTAGGCCCGACTCAAAGTAACCCACTATGGGTCTCGAATTCCACTCACTATCCCTGGAACCCACAGTGCGGAGTTATCTTCAGAACTCCGTCACTATTCTTCACTTTCTCAGACCACGACCTTCTCCTGGTCCGGTCTAGACTCAACTCCCTCTCAGCTCGGAGTTCAAACATTAACTGCCCCGTCAGTCTTTGTCCCTCTCTTTTCAACCATTCTATCCCCCACCATGCTTCACACACAACACACAACCTCACTGCTCCAACTGTCTGCCCCTTCTTGCAGCCCCTCTCCCTTACCGTTTATCTCCTTATATGCCCTTTCACCTCTTGAACTGTTTATATTGTACGGCCACTCACCTTAATGCCACTGAACACAGGCATGTGACACTACCCCACCCTCAAAAGAAAACATCGTTTTCAAATGTTGGGAGACTCATACTTATCAAATATGTGACCCAGACACAATGCCTGGGTAGCCCTAAGTATGGCTGCACTTACTCTCGCTACCACACTACATAATACATCAAATACTCAGAGTAAACTCCCATATTCCCCACACATAAATACAACCATCTTTCTATCCTTTGTATCAATGCATGAACTAATACATCACATAATAATAATAATACATCATAGAAAAGCATTATACTTATGTACCCACAGGTCTATTAATATCTTTAAGAAGACACAAGCTATTTGTGTACCGACCATATATCAGGTGGTTCTTTTCTTGCATCAACCCACCTCTGATTCTTGTCGATGCTGTGTCTACCTTTCATGTACCCATGACTCATGGTACCTCTACAATTACAACATCTGTTTGCTATCCCTAGGTCAGTAATGTCGCGAACACTCTTTTGACCTGACTCAACTTTCCTATCTGCATATTGCACCATTACACTTGAGTCTCTGTTTAGTCTGAACTCTTTATTCAATCCTGGCCCATATATCTGGCACCTTTCTTTCTGCTGCATACGCCTTATGCCTATGTGCCCTGCACATGCACTATCCTGAGCTGTTCTAGTATATCGGTGTCTGTGTGCTAAAGGTACTGCTACTTGCCCACGTGCAGTTCCACTATCTGAAAAGCGGCGAGTAAGAACATTGTTCTTCCTCTCGAAGCACCATCTACCTTTCTTTGACTGCCTATGTTCTACTCTCCTACACCCTTGGGAACATTTGTTCAGAGTAGTATCTTGTCTCTGGGAGTCACTAGCACTATATTTGGGATCCATTCTCATCTGCTCAGCTGTACTATCCTTGTCCTGAGTTCCTGTGTCTACTTCAAGTGCCTCTTCTACCTCAGCTATACTCTCTAATTTAGGTTCTCTTGTCGTAACTACGTCATTACTGCTTACACTATATTTTTGGTCCCAATAAACTACTTCCTCTTCTGTACACTCTTTAACTCCTATAACATTTCCTATGATGAGATCTGCCACTGGTGAGTCTAAAACACATGCTGTCACTCTTCCTGTTATGTATGGTGTTTTTACTGTTATCACGGCTATTGGGTAGTATTCTACTGTCCCATTAAATGTTATGGATCTAATCTTTTTTCCTGTATAATCCGAGGGTTGCACTAAACTCTTTCTCACCCCGATGGACGTACATCCGGAATCCCTAATTGTTAACGCTGGCCTATCATTAACAAACCCATGATGCATCTTCAGACTTCCTCCTTCATGCACTGCTGATCCTGCTTTAACTGTGTGACCACATATTAAGACTGGCTGACTGTCTTTTTCAAAAAGAGGTTTGCACCCACTACAATCTTCATTGTTCAGCGTCTCAATTACTTGTGCTGCATTTGAGTGCTCTGTTTCTCTCATCCTACATTGATGACTGACATGCCCGTTCCTTCCGCATTTGAAACAAGTGATCTCCCTTTTACTGTTGTTCCTTGGTCCATCTGATGGTTGTGCATCACAATCTGCCATTTTGTGTCTCCAGCTCCCACAATTCCAGCATCCGGCATAATTTGGACGTCTCTGGAAGTTCCCTCTTCTATATGGGTACCGTCCTACTCTACCAACATTGTTTCCTCGGAAACCATTATCTTGAAGTTCTTGTTGCTCACCTTTCTGTGCTGAATCCACACTTTTCGCCCTTGGTCTAATGACTGGATTCTGGTCCTGTTTAGTGTACGCTGCACAGACTATTTCCTCACTCATTAGTTTCCCAATAGAACTGTTAGGATGTGCAGTCATATAGTTTTGCCCTAACTGAGACATTGTGTCTATGTCCTTTGGCTTCCGTTCCTCAAAGAACGCCACTAAATTAGAATTGCATGCAGATACTACCTTGTCTCTTAACATTAGATCTACTAGTTTATTAAAATCTTTCCCTACTTCTGCAAGCTCCATCCATTTGTTAAATGTATTCTTTACAGTGTTAACAAAGTCTGTGAAATCTTGATTTGTCTCTGGCACTAACTGTCTAAACTTTGTCCTATATCCATGCTCCGTTAGTTGGAACTTTGTCAGCAAACGTTGACGTAAGATAGTGTAGTTGTTTCTTTCTTCTACAGGTAAATTGAACATGGTGTCTAGTGCCTTACCCGTAAGAAGCTCCCCTAGTCTAATAGCATACTGGTCTTCGGGGATGCCTAACACTTTCGCTGATGCCTGATATCTGTCAAGATAAGCTTCAAGGTTGTCTCGGTCCGTAAAGTATGGCAGTTTTAGTCTCTGTGACGACTGCGAAGGTTTTCTGCTTTCCTCACTTTGACCTTTCGAAGATAGTTCTAGTTTTCTTAACTCGATTTCAGCTAGTTTTACTTGTGTCGCTTCCTGTAGACGCTTGTTTTCTATTTCAGCTAACTTTACTTCCTGTAGACGTTTGTTTTCCATTTCAGCTAGTTTTACTTGTGTCTCTTCCTGTAGACGCTTGTTTTCTATTTCAGCTAGTTTTACTTGTGTTGCTTCCTGTAGACGCTTGTTTTCTATTTCAGCTAACTTTACTTCCTGTAGACGTTTGTTTTCCATTTCAGCTAGTTTTACTTGCGTCTCTTTCTCTTCCTGTAAGCGTTTTGCCTCGCGTTCATTATGCCTCTCCTCTCTTTCCATCTGCTTTTGTTCTTTCGCTTCTGCATACTCCTGTAACTCTTTACCTTTCAGGCCTATTCTTTCACCTGCTTCAATATAATCCATTAAAGTAGGCATCTTGTACTTGTGGACACGTTGCTGTGAATCAGCCAACTATAAATGTACAGGCTCTGCTGTTATTCTTTGTGTCACTTCCCTAAGTACACCCGCACTCCCTGTGTACGTAAATCCGTAGTGCTACAATATCACTCTGTACTCACCCAGTCACTCTATAAGCACTAGGTAGTGAGGTGGGAAGTATCACCTATACTCCCTCGTATATATATCTATGACCAAAAGTTCATGAAGTCCCTGGAAATATTGTTAAACATACATATAAAAACATATACACACAAATGGATGATAACACTAAGTGATGACTATCCAACGCTAGACTTCACAAGCTGAGTACACGGAGACGATGATGACACAGAAATAAACCACAGTAACAACCACAAGCTTGTGTAGAGACACCCACAGTGCGCGTAAAATAAAAAATATAAATTGACCACGACCACTAGACAGCAGAAATGACGAAAGATCACAATAAAAACATATATCCGAACACAACAAATATTATATGTAAATATAACGAAAAGAAAGAGAGAAAGAAAAAGAATATATACTGAAAATATACACAGATCTGACGTCAGACAACTCGGCTCTAGATATTGGTTAAGACTATTTCAATGCCCCTGCACGATACGTCAACTCATTAACGTTTTTCTTACAAAAATATCGTAAGCACCAGAAAGACAAATAAATTATTGTGCTGTATCCCGACTCTCGAGAAACACCCCAACAAATCCCCTACTCTTGACAAACACTGGACCACATACAAGTAACAGCTTAACAACCGAAAACAATATTTATAAGACAATGAGCAGCAAACAGAATGTCCACATCGTTGGCCGATAAATATGTGCCCACTAATCCGTCGCCAAAAGTTCTTTTTATTCAATGTCTACGACGCTAGATTTCAAACCGACTTCTTGTTTTGTTGCGTGGTTATTGAATTCACGTGGTGATCAAAAGTTCCAACTGTCGACAAAAGTTGAAGATGATAGTGATATCCGTAACGTTATTGTACTTTCTCTGTACGTGGTAATAATCCAAAGTGTTCTTTCGATTTGTTGTTACTCTCGTTGCGGAGATGGCGCTTCGCTGTATCATATATGTTATAGATTCACCAAAAGAAAAGACCAAAATAATGGCAATAAATGTTCAACGCTTTCACTCTGTACCGCCAGTTCTTTTTGGCAACTGTATGCAACTATGTTCGCGGAGATGCCACGTCATCAATCGTTGACAAAATGTTTGCTGATTATAAGGTAATGCACACAAAGGGCTTTTTAACAAAGCCGAACATAAAGTCTAGTTTCACACAAAACCAGCTTGTTTATCCAGTTCCACTATGGGACATCTCAGTAACTTTCCACTGTCCACGGCCTTGACCTTGCCGGACACCTCAATTTCTCTTTATCACTCTCAGTGAAAAATTCCTCCGTAACACAGTTTTCACACAAACACTTGACAGCCCCACCCGGCTGCGGTAGGGGTACTGTTACTATCCCCTTCAGTCAACTGTCCGTCAAATCAGCGACTGCCAATTTTTCTCTGTTTTCCAAACATGTACTTCCCCAGTACCTGGACGCTGGTGTACCCACCCGTCCTATTTACTGCGTCGAATAATCTTGACCAGTCAACTTGCAACAACACAGTGCGATTGCCTCCAGCACACACACACACCTGTCAATATCTTTGATTTTCTTCAATCCTTGGTTCAATCATGTCAAACACACACACTTTAGGACTGACCGCACTTGTTACAAACACTGTTTTGTCCACTCGAATTTACCTGTGCTGTCCTTGAGCAAACACCCCTGCTACTGCAATCGACTCTCCCGGTCGATTTGTCCTGCGTTAATTCTTGGCGTCCCCGCCTCGTCTGTTTATGCGTGCTGACCGCCGTTAATTTACCTGTAGTGGACTTGACGTGAACTGACTGCTCGCCTGTGACCTCCGCCGCGCATTTTCCCCGCGCGCTCACAGTTTTTCTTGGATGTGGCGTCTTATACACACCAAAGAGTTGCTGTTAATTTCTTGACGCAGTACTGTCTAAATTGATGGAACTAAGTCACAGATAATAACTCCTCTCTTTCAGCGAAGAGCCCACAGATATCTCAATATTGCACGGTGTTCCTTGACCGAATGCAGCTGTGGTTTGTAATCCTGTCTTCGCCTACTGGCCATTACTGGATTGAACTTGGAAAACCATGTTGTTGCGCTTAATGAACTGATTCGTACTGATGTAAAATACCGAAGTCCAAGATCGGACAGCCCTCAAAAATCTACTCTGTCACAAAGTGAATGTTGACTAAGTGACAGATAGAGTGGCTATGGTTGTGTCTAGGGTATGTCTTTGTAACAATATGAGGTTGAACAACAGATTAACCAAGATGCATCACACCCAAACACCAGTCAGTGAACAAGCGTTAATTTGCGCACATAATATTCCTTTAATGATGAATTAACACAAACACATGTAACATATAAATCCAGGAACAATAATTCTCTAAGAATATATCTCCATCCCAATGGAACACGTCGAATAGCACTGCCTCTCAAGGCTACTAAAATATCGTCCCACACGACAGGTATACTAGCCTCTCTCTAGGCCCGACTCAAAGTAACAGACTATGGGTCTCGAATTCCACTCACTATCCCTGGAACCCACAGTGCGGAGTTATCTTCAGAACTCCGTCACTATTCTTCACTTTCTCAGACCACGACCTTCTCCTGGTCCGGTCTAGACTCAACTCCCTCTCAGCTCGGAGTTCAAACATTAACTGCCCCGTCAGTCTTTGTCCCTCTCTTTTCAACCATTCTATCCCCCACCATGCTTCACACACAACACACAACCTCACTGCTCCAACTGTCTGCCCCTTCTTGCAGCCCCTCTCCCTTACCGTTTATCTCCTTATATTCTCTTTCCGGTGAATGCCCTTTCACCTCTTGAACTGTTTATATTGTACGGCCACTCACCTTAATGCCACTGAACACAGGCATGTGACAGTGGGAAGTGTATCCAGGTGGTCAATATTTGGCAGGGCCTCTACGGCGTTGAGGGCATCATCCGTTAGTTTGGGCTCACATGAGTAAAGCTCGAAGTAGTGTTCTACCCATCTGTCCATCTGCTGTTTCTTATCAGTGATGATTTCTCCAGTCAAAGTTTTCAGTGGTGCACTTCTTTTGAGTATTGGACCACGGGTCTTCTTTATTCTTTCATACATGCTTCTGATGTCTCCCTTATCACTTGCATTTTGAATGTACTCGCATAACTTGATCCAATAGTCAATTGCACATCCTTCCTAACTTGCTTCAGCTCACTGAGAGTGTTTCGCGTTGTTCTTCCCTTGTTTAAGAGAGATATCGTCTTCTTATCAATCAAGGGTTGCAGTGTTTGGCTGTTTGTCGTAAACCAGTGCTGCCCCCTATGATCCATAATGCCATAAACCCCTACCGCTGTTTTGTAAAGAGTTTTCTTAAGTTTACCCCACTTTTCACGTGCGATACAATTTTCAGATATATCAGTGAATGCGTCTTAAATTAGCTGTTGGAACTCAAAGCACTTATCAGGATCTTGGGTGTTAATAATATTAATCCTAGGGCTAGATTCGTGTTTAGTCGTGTAGACTCTCTCTGGTCTCAGTCTAACCCTTGCAACAACTAAAGAATGACCAGTATCGCAATCAGCACTGTAGTAACGTCGAGTTAATAATATTTGATTAAAATGTTGTCTCCGTGTGATGATGAAGTCTAGCTTCTGCCAATGACCGGATCTTGGATGCAGCTCTTTTGTTTTAAAAATGGAGTTTCTAATACACAAGTCGTTTCTGGTGCAATGCTCCAACAGCTTTTGCCCATTTTCATTCATGCGACCGATGTTGTATTTTCCAAGGCACACTGGCCATGAACTCGAATCCTTGTCCACACGAGCATTAAAATCACTGAGTATATACATGTAGTCAGATTTTGGTACTGCCTTGATTACAGAGTCTAACTCCTCATAGAATGAAACCTTTACATCATGAGAGGAAGTGAGTGTCGGTGCATATGCAGTGATAATGGTAGCAAAAACCACAAGTGGTTGCCAAGCTCAGGGGTGATAATCTTTCATTTCCGCCAGCTGGAATTTTAGTCATTCCCAGTAGTGAATATTCTGAGTATGTTATTATGGAGGGAAGTGTACCGTAGTATATGTTCAGTGCTTACCCACATTTCACATTGGTGAAGTGGCAAAAACTCCGCCTCGGAGCAAGTTCGACAGGAGACTTCTCATCATCAGAAGGGATCCCCCCTCACCGAATGCTTCGGCCCTTTACCTTCTTGGCACTCTCGGGAGGCGGGCCTATTCGAGTCATGACTCCCGGAAGTTTTTCTCTGCCGTGCTTAATCACTCTGGAGACGTTTTTATCGCGCATGTGTCTGCCCAGAAGAACCTATATTTAGCTTTGCGTGCATGTAGCTATTGCATCTGTTGTGTGCTTTTCTGAGTCTCAAGACAGTGGCTTGCCCAATCCCGTCCAATAGATAATAATCATTCTGTTGTTTCACAATCCTGCATTCGACACCACAGTGCAGGCGGATTGGAAGCAGGCCACATTACGCTGGTTTTCATACAATGGTATGGTCGTGGGACGTTCAGAAAGCAATTTCAAACTACTGAACGTAAACTTGCACAGTAAATCAAAAACACCCAAAACATGCTGGGGTTGACTGCGACGTCCTTAAATGATATGCAACTAACTTTTTAAACATATTGTGGTTGAACTGGTGACTTTCTGGGTGTTTTTATTCGATTGTTCTTTTAATAACATATGACTGAAATCACGGGTTGCGGTGTCCCAGCTTCATATTTGGCCACTCTGCCAGTCCTGTCAGTTCCTGGTATGCCGCAATGAGATGGGCCCACTGCAATACAGTACAATGTCGTTGACATATTTCGGACAGTAGACATGGCAGTTCTAGGCGCTTGTTGGATCTGAGTGTTTGAAGTGCATCATTAAGACATGCTACCGGATGTGTATTTTATGATTTCACGAGTTCTTCACTGGCGCTGACTTCGGCATCACTGTTTCTGTGCTAATAGCTGCACACATTTTGTCTGAGTGTTCTAAATATACACGAAAGTAGCATTTCATTAATAATAATATTCATGTTAGCATTTCATTCACTGACATGACCAATTCTGGAATTTTCATATATCTATTTCATTAATTCATTACAATTCATTCATATTAAAATCAGTCAGTATTTCATAAACATTCACATCGGCACTCCAAAATTATGTTGATATCATTAACGAAGAATTATCATAACAACAATAGGCGGTGCTCGTAACTAAGAAAATGGCAATCAAGCAAGCCACAAGCATGCATCATTCGAGGGCGAGTCAATAAGTAAGTCACACAGTTCTGTGGGATGGCAGGTAAATGTAGTTGGTGTTTTTTACAGGTGTCATTAGGTGATAGCAACATCAAACTTTATATTCTCGTTCGTCAGGTGGCGCTAGGTGTCTCATGCGCACCGCATGTTAGTTTGGCCTTCTTTCCTTTGTTCTCTTTTGGTTAGTCCTAAACAGGTCTGGTTTGTTTTTTCTCCTTGCTGCTCATCGGGTTCGTTTGGGTCTTATGGGGGATCACGCTGACTGACATTTTCATTATTGCGTTGAATTGGTAGGGATGAGGACCCGTCCTGAGGACCTGCCAGATTCAGTTGCCTCCCAATTGTTCATTGCTAAATTTAAAAGGACTGTTCTTGAACCCCATTACCCCCGGGAAAGTTAACCCGGTCAACAAATGCCCGCAGAAGTCGGATGTGTCGGCCTAACGGCGCGAGAACGCAGCTCTGATGTAAACAGGCACAACGCAATCACGTCCGAAAAAAAAAAAACTCCGGATGAATGCAGAAGAAGAAGAACCACATTACTCCTCGCAAGGACTGATCGTGAACTCATTTAGTCCACATAAGGACTCCAGACGACCTGTCCAGACAAACAAAACATTCATTGATTCATTGAAATCACGAGAGAAAGAGTCACATGTCTGTAATACTCACAAGCTCGTGGAACACAACAGTAAAACAACCAAGGAAGTAGAAGACATATACAGTGCTGTTGTAGGTGTTTAAGTATACACATTTCAGTTGTGGTTTCAACATGGCATACAAGAAGAACATGAACCATTACATGAAAATAAGGGGAGGTGCGGGTGAGATATTAGCAAACACACAAAATTCCAGCGGTCCGGTTGAGAGGTTATAATAGTCCACAGCCTTCTGTCTCGTATACTGCCTATCATTTCTGATACTGATATTCCTCAATGCCGTGATGTCAAACTGGCCAGCATCTTCTCTTTTGGTTTCCCTCAGCTTCCCCTCCCCTCCATCTTTCGCTAGTGATGACGTACACAGGCATCCCCCCTTCCCCCACAAACCCCTTAAGGTGTAGCTCAGATGTTAAAGTGTCTCTCAGCCTCAGACAGCACCTGGTTCAAATCCCAACACAGGGTTGGACGTGTTTACTAGAACCACTGGTACCGTGTTTTGATTTTGTATGTCCCTTTGATCTTTCGGGTATTGGGATTAGACACCTACCCTTCTATGGTAAGGGCAAAAAGCAGAAAGTGTGCAAGTTGTGCACGTTAACAACCCCATAGCAGATGGATATTATGAAGAGTAGGCAGTAAGACGGCTGCACTGGCAACATTGTCTGGAAAGGTAGCCTACTCATGGTTAGAGTACATTATGTTGAATGGAATCTGTTTACAGGAAGCAAATCTTACTCGAAGTCAGACACTTTGGGGTATATAAACTTGGTATGACACACTCCTCTAATAGGAGGATTGAAGAAGCGGCAGAAGTAACTTTACAAGTATAACAATATAGAACAAAACGTAAGACCAAAGTTTCACAATATGACGAAATATATTCTCACATAATTTAATATTCTTAACTTTAAAAAAGTACAACAAAGTTAACCTCATTTCAATAACACCATAAAATCCAATACTTGGCTAACTAAACCACTTAGACTAGCTAATATATTTTTTATTACTTAAAACCATTTCACTTTGTGGGAATATATTTCAATATATTTTTAAAAGTTTGTCTTATTATTATTGTTATATATCTGTACCAGATTATTAGGTGTAGAGTTATGAGATATGAGAACGCTTTCTTATATTTCTTACTGCTACTCCTTCTTCTTTCTTTATCCCCATTAGGCCACAGGTCCTCAGCCCTCTCCCCAGCTCACCCCATGTCTATCCGGTATTACTGATCTCTGTAATTCTCTTCTCTGTGTATTTGTAAGTCTCCCGCTGTTCTGTTTGCCTTCCTCCACTAAAGTCTCCAATAAATGTCATAAAAATTGCACACCTACATCAGATCTCAGCCTGTCAATGTAATGGCAAGTTATACTGTATTACTTCAATTGTAACGGCAATTTAAGCTGTGTTACTTCAGTTGTAATATGAGCATGACATACAAGATAATCTCGATACATGAAGCCCATAACTTTCCACTTGGGCACCTTCCAGATGTTTATACTTCACTTTGACACATCAAGGTACAAGAGAAACAAGATGAGATGAGATACAAGAGAATAGATCATCATACAGAATTAATGTTTACAATAAATATGAGATAACACTTTGCAGCTACAACAGATCTCCTACGTGAATGTGGTATGAGCTTATGCAAGAGCTATCGAACCATGTACAATATTTATCAGCTGTCAACTCCAGATGTCTTCCCTACACTTCCCAGTCATGCAAAAGCATCAGGGTCATATGATCAGACACCTTGAACACCACTGTGCAGGTTGCCAAACCTGCAGATGATCATGTCCTCTGGGCAAATGGTTTGGAGCCTGGTTACCGTGATTTCCCTAAACCCTGTAGAGAAAACATTACCGAGCTATGCCTACTCTCAGCTGGTGCTGGTCAATGTGTGCTGTGCTGAATTATAGCCTGACTACATCGAGCCAGCTGATCCGAGATTCTGGTCCCATTAGATATACTTTCTCTGCCTCAGTTGAATTTACAATGAGTAAATCAACACAAATGAGAAGTGGAATTGGTCAACACAATCACAAATAATAGAAGAGACATTGTGGCAAGAGCCTTCGTCAGCACGCAAACAACAGACACACTGATACAAGTACACTGATATCAGCTGAATTTAACAACAGTGAATTTAGACAAAACATATATTACAAAATAAAGGTAATTTCTCCCAGTATCTACCCAGTAAAATATACAGGTATTTGCTCCAATAAAAGTAATTTTCCCCACTATCTTTAAACCCAGGAAAACTTACAAGAAGCTGGTCCAATAAAAGTAATTTCTCATATCTATCTACCCCAGTGAAATGTAAAAGTGTTTGCCCCAATAAAAGTAATTTCTTGTAGTACCTATCTACTTTAGTAAACTTTACTATCATCTGTCTCAATAAAAGTAATTTCTCATACCTATCTACTCCAGTCAAATGTACAAATACCAGCCCCAACAAAAGTAATTTCTCGTAGCATCTATCTACTCCAGTAAAGTAAACAAGTGTCAACTAGAATAAAAGTAACATCTTCCAATGTCTATTTACTCCAGTAAAATGTTCAGGTAACTGCCGCTATAAAAATAACATCTATCTGCAAGTAAAGGACCCTATTCTACACAAGGCATGCTGGGCATATGGTTCTAGCCCCATAATCTTACAGACCGGTGGTCACTCAATGAGTGATATTGCCAATACCACGTCAACCGCGTTTATTTCTGGAGAAAACATTTCCTAGCAGCCATTTCAAACTGGGTTGACCTGGGAGCCTAGGTTTAGGTCTTGTTAAAAATAATCCCTGCCTTGAGAGGGATTTGACCACACAGCCACCAGGATGGCAGTCAAGCATGCTCTCCAGTATCTATCTACTTCAGTAACATGTGTCAGTACCTACTTCAGTAACATGTGTCAGTACCTACTTCAGTAACATGTGTCAGTACCTACTTCAGTAACATGTGTCAGTACCTACTTCAGTAACATGTGTCAGTATCTACTCTAATAAGTAATATTTTCTTTTTAATTTCATAATAAAATGACTGAAACCTTGTACCAACATTCACTAGTTGCCTCATAAATTACTGAGACCTAGTACCAACATTCACTAGTTGCCTCACAAATTACTGAGACCTAGTACCAACATTCACTAGTTGCCTCACAAATTACTGAGACCTAGTACCAACATTCACTAGTTGCCTTATAAATTACTGAGACCTAGTACCAACATTCACTAGTTGCCTTATAAATTACTGAGACCTAGTACCAACATTCACTAGTTGCCTTATAAATTACTGAGACCTAGTACCAACATTCACTAGTTGCCTTATAAATTACTGAGACCTAGTACCAACATTCACTAGTTGCCTTATAAATTACTGAGACCTAGTACCAACATTCACTAGTTGCCTTATAAATTACTGAGACCTAGTACCAACATTCACTAGTTGCCTTATAAATTACTGAGACCTAGTACCAACATTCACTAGTCGCCTTATAAATTACTGAGACCTAGTACCAACATTCACTAGTTGCCTTATAAATTACTGAGACCTAGTACCAACATTCACTAGTCGCGTTATAAATTACTGAGACCTAGTACCAACATTCACTAGTTGCCTTATAAATTACTGAGACCTAGTACCAACATTCACTAGTTGCCTTATAAATTACTGAGACCTAGTACCAACATTCACTAGTTGCCTTATAAATTACTGAGACCTAGTACCAACATTCACTAGTTGCCTTATAAATTACTGAGACCTAGTACCAACATTCACTAGTTGCCTTATAAATTACTGAGACCTAGTACCAACATTCACTAGTTGCCTTATAAATTACTGAGACCTAGTACCAACATTCACTAGTTGCCTTATAAATTACTGAGACCTAGTACCAACATTCACTAGTTGCCTTATAAATTACTGAGACCTAGTACCAACATTCACTAGTTGCCTTATAAATTACTGAGACCTAGTACCAACATTCACTAGTTGCCTTATAAATTACTGAGACCTAGTACCAACATTCACTAGTTGCCTTATAAATTACTGAGACCTAGTACCAACATTCACTAGTTGCCTTATAAATTACTGAGACCTAGTACCAACATTCACTAGTTGCCTTATAAATTACTGAGACCTAGTACCAACATTCACTAGTTGCCTTATAAATTACTGAGACCTTAGTACCAACATTCACTAGTTGCCTTATAAATTACTGAGACCTAGTACCAACATTCACTAGTTGCCTCATAAATTACTGAAACCTAGTACCAACATTCACTAGTTGCCTTATAAATTACTGAGACCTAGTACCAACATTCACTAGTTGCCTTATAAATTACTGAGACCTAGTACCAACATTCACTAGTTGCCTTATAAATTACTGAGACCTAGTACCAACATTCACTAGTTGCCTTATAAATTACTGAGACCTAGTACCAACATTCACTAGTTGCCTTATAAATTACTGAGACCTAGTACCAACATTCACTAGTTGCCTTATAAATTACTGAGACCTAGAACCAACATTCACTAGTTGCCTTATAAATTACTGAGACCTAGTACCAACATTCACTAGTTGCCTTATAAATTACTGAGACCTAGTACCAACATTCACTAGTTGCCTGATAAGTGACACCCATTCTGGAAATAATGTAGATACCAGCTGTGAGATAAAGCAACATCAAAATTGCCAATTAAAAAAAAACAATGTCACAGAAAATAACAGAACAAATTGCCATTATATTCATAAATAATCATTTCCATGAAACATACAACATGTGACAAGACAGATAACACAAGAAATTATGATAGGTAATATGCACGTCCATTTTGTGGCATGGTTATAAGAGGTGATACAAATAAATAAATAATCACAATGTTATGACATGGTAAAAAAGATGGGTTCATGATGAACTGAAGAACAGATATACAATACAGATAATACATATACAAGTATAGTATGTACAATGAGAAGGTTGTATAATAAAATATGCTGGGGATATAATGATGATAATGATAAAGATATGCCATCCAAGGAGTTATAAGAATTCATGGGCGGTAGTTGATTGTGAAATTGCTGGTGTCATTTACCCCCCTTGTGATGTATGCAACTATCTACAAATTGTTGATTTCCTTCATTTAGACAATTCTGTTTTGTGTGTGTGTGGGGGGGGGGGGGGGGGGGGGGGGTGGTGTAACCACGTCAATATGGAAGCACTATACTCGAGTTTCGCCCTCATTTGAGCTCGTCAGTAGTGCATATCCCTGACCGGATCCGGAAACAGTCCCGGATCACGCGTGTGAAGCGGGTGTGTAACCACGCGTGATCCGGGACTGTTTCCGGATCCGGTCAGGGATATGCACTACTGACGAGCTCAAATGAGGGCGAAACTCGAGTATAGTGCTTCCATATTGACGTGGATAGGCCTTAGGTTCATACCAGAATGCGATCGGCGTTGCCAGTAGTGGGTTGTGCTCAATATTTAAATTTCAAATCCCGAAACAACCACATAATCAATTGATTTTGCTCACTGGATTTAGGAGGCCTGGTGTTCCTTGCCAGTGAGAAGTCCTGATCGTTCGGGTCCCATCGATTGACGGACGTCGGTCGCGGCGATTGGGCAATCTTGAGCATAGCCTACGATGGGTAGCGTTGTGATGTTCTATTGTGATAATTTGGTGTGTCCAGTGTGTGCCGCGTGGTTACACACCCGCTTCACACGCGTGATCCGGGACTGTTTCCGGATCCGGTCAGGGATATGCACTACTGACGAGCTCAAATGAGGGCGAAACTCGAGTATAGTGCTTCCATATTGACGTGGATAGGCCTTAGGTTCATACCAGAATGTGATCGGCGTTGCCAGTAGTGGGTTGTGCTCAATATTTAGATCCTCTATGCCAGTGGTTCTCAACCGGCGGGGAATTCCCCCCAGGGGGGGAATTTTAGGGTTTCCAGGGGGGGGGAATGAAGACCATTTCAAGATTGCGTTAATACAAGAACCGATTACTTGATATTGTTTTTCCCTTCATACTTTACAGTTGTGTACATCTCATCCTTCTAAACTTTATTTTATAAAGTAAGTAGACCCACAAATCATGTTTTATGTGGATGTCTAGACTTGTTTTAGTATATGCTATTAAATTTACCTTCCATTTTTACGTATACTGTGTAGGGGTAGGGGGATTTTTAGATAGGAAATATGAAAGGGGGGAATGACGTTCTGAAAATACGGTTAAGGGGGGCGCGGGCCAAATTTTTGATAGGAAGGGGGGAATGATGTTCTGAAAATATGGTGAAGGGGGGCACGGGCCAAAAAAGGTTGAGAACCACTGCTCTATGCAGACATATATGTTAAAACCGAAATAAAACAAAAACAGCAAGAATACAGCACCAACATGGACCTCAGCTGAGGACAGAGGCAGTAAAGCTGAAGCAACACAGAGAAAACTCATTGGCACAGAAGAAAAAGTTATCAAAAAAACCTACAAAGAGAATTGAACTCAAATGTAACCAAGGCAATGACAGCCTGGTGAATGAAGTCTTAAGTTGTTTTGTTTTTTCCCCTTTATCCACAAATCAAGTCCAATAACATATGGCAGTGACTCTTAATGTTATCAAAATCTTCAGGTAAAAACTGTCACACCTTTATAACTGAATACCTTTAAGAGGCAAGATATATGCAATGGTCCGGGACAGATTATTTCATTAATAAATATCAGTGTTCATTATCACTGGCAAGGACATGTGCATTCCTCCATATGGCAATATCAATTAAATATATACATTTCAGTGGATGTAGGGGATTAGGGAAGGCAGACACACACAACAAAAGCAGACATACAGGCATATGTACACACACAAAAGCACTGACATACACACTAATTGTGACATCCAGATATGCAGAAAAAGGTGCACTTGCCCATGCAAAAGACGACCCTTGTAACCACCATTGTTCTAGCAAGTCTTGGCTTACACCAGACAGTTAACCATGTCTACACATTCTGTTCAAAAAGTGTCTGGAAAGGAAAAACCAGTTACTTGCCCGGAGGTCTGAAAGCCCAATCCCCACCAAAGTACCCTCCTTGGGACTGGACACAATTCTCCCGACAGCGCTTTCCATTGTTGGAAGCATTTCACGAAAGCCACTTTGGGAATGGAGTATAGTGTTGCTGTCATGTGCTCCATAATGTCTTCTCCTGACTCAGGTCCATTTCAGCCAAATACTGCAAAGACCCATGACATTTGAATCAGATGTGAAGAATGGGTCATTGTGTTATTCTGAAGGAGCTACCAATTTCATGTTACCCACGGGTCTAATTTGTTTGCATTGCAACAGATTCAGACTCTATTGGGCAAATGCAATATTTCTCTGGCTCTAATGACACGATTAGTGGTGCTAATTGGTTGTTCCACAAGCTGAATATCTCACTGAAAGAGACCTGATTTGAGACAAGCTGAAAATCTCACTGAAAGAGACCTGATTTGAGTCACAAGCTAAAAATCTCACTTAAAGAGACCTGATTTGAGTCACAAGCTAAAAATCTCACTGAAAGAGACATGATTTGAGACACAAGCTGAAAATCTCACTGAAAGAGACCTGATTTGAGACACAAGCTGAAAATCTCACTGAAAGAGACCTGATTTGAGACACAAGCTGAAAATCTCACTGAAAGAGACCTGATTTGAGACACAAGCTGAAAATCTCACTGAAGGAGACCTGATTTGAGACACAAGCTGAAAATTCAACTGAAAGAGACCTGATTTGAGACACAAGCTGAAAATCTCACTGAAGGAGACCTGATTTGAGACACAAGCTGAAAATTCAACTGAAAGAGACCTGATTTGAGTCACAAGATGACGTCATGCAGAACATGACAGCCATTCCCAAAGAGGCCTGTCTGAAATGCTTCCAAGAATGGCTGGATTGTTGGCAGCAGTGTGAAAAGTTCCAATCAGAATACTTTGAAGGTGATTCATTTTCAGACCTCTGGGTAACAGTATTTTTCCCAGCCAAAGGTCAGATACCTTTTGAACAGATCTTGATGTCACATTCAAATATTAGTTCTTCCAATTATAAATAAACAAGTAAAAATACTGAAACAAAAAAAATATATACAAATAACAGTTTCAAGACAAAAATATGAATACAATTTTGTCAGAGAGTCTAGGGTTATATCAATAACATAAATCTTTAGGAAACTTGTGTCAGTCCCCTGTCTGGGTCATGCTGGGGACATGTCACAACTGATATGCTAACTTCACCCAGCAGTGGGACATTGAAGATGGACAGAGGAGATATGCTATATTGTGCCTTGTCTCTTGATGAATGTTCATTACAGCTGTTGGAGCTGGGAATCTGGTTTACAACTGGTTGCAAAGAACACAAGCAAGTATGGCTTCAGTACCAGGCGAGGATGCACTCGATGGTGAGTACCAGGTGAGGATGGGCCTGGTACAAGCTCACAAAAGGGCTGTGATGTGGGAGATGGTGGCAGCAAACTGTGAGCAGCGCCATCTGTCTTCTATACGAGGGGCTGGTCATGTCTGTTTTTGAGTACACAATGGCAATCCTGACTCTCAGCCGTAAGCAGATAGAAAGGATGGAAAGGATACAGAATGAAGCTATGCGCATTATTCTTGGATGTACAAGAGATACAGCATGCAGGGCGATGCGCTACCTTCTGGATTTTCCAACCATTGAAGACAGAATACAAGTCTGCAGAGCTCGCGCCATTCATCAACAGGTGTGTTCACTTGAGGACTTAGAACCTGGCGAGGAGTGGGTACAAGTGCCAACAGATTTCTGCACATCCTTTTCAGTTTGCATCCAACTAGATAGAAAATGCAGACAAGAAAATCCGGCTGCTGTGGAGGCGGAAGTACAAGCGTTGATTTTCGAGAATTCGCTAGACGGTGATGCTGTCATTTACACAAATAGGTCAGTCGTCCAACATGTGAGAAGCTCATGGGCCTTTACGGCTCAGGCCGGAGGGAAAATTGTGAAGGAGGACTGGTGCTTTTGCTGAAACCACAAGTAGCCTGACTATGGAAGTCATGGCAGTAAGTAAAGCAATAACATGGCTCCAGACACATACATTCACTAGGGCATGTTTCCTTAGCGACTCAATGAGCATGCTCAAGATAGAGATGGGGTGGATCCGAAGAGAATGGTTGCTGTCTCTGGAGCGGTCTCGGCTGGCAAAGATTAGTTTCATCTTCGTGCCAGGGCATGCGGGAGTACAAGGAAATGAGCGGGCTGACAAGCTCGCAGGTAAGGCTACTGTGGAGGGCGGACGCGCCATGGACCAGGCTGACATTCTGAATGCTCTACGAGAAGTAAGACTTTTGCGAGAACCAAGTGATGACTGTGAATCTACAACCATGGCCAGACTGCGAGAACAGCAAATTAAAAGAGGGGTGGCCAAACAAGAACACTACGCAGGAAGCCAAAGAAGATTGATAAACCAACACAGAACTGGTGTTGTTAGCCGCTACACGCTGCAGGATTTGCTGAGGAGGGGATCCAAGCACTTATGGACTGAATGGTTCGATGTGCAATGAGGATGATCTGTCGACTAACTAAGTCACAACAAGGAGAATCAGTATCCTCACTCAATGACTTCTGCTGCTAGAGACTAAACACTTTTCGGCTTGTCTGAAGTGCAGTGGCATCAATTCTGCATTATAAATCAAACAATAGCACAGCTTCCCACTGCAGACATCAACAACCATCTGGGCAATCTAACTGATACTGTGTAATACAGCTTTTTTTCTGTTCACTTTCAAAAGATGCAGATAAATTTGTTTCTGGCATCGGAACCATTACATGCTGATGTGGCCGGCTGGTCTTCCAAGGACTTCGCCACACGCCAGCAGCCAATGCAAAAATGTGGCACTGCTGTGCCACCTGGCTTCTGTTGATGAATGTTCTTTGTTGCACACCACCAACAAGACAAGCAGGAGCATATATACAGAGACAGAAGGAATACAAACTGGGAGTGTGCGGTCAAGTGAACAAACTAGAGGACATTACTATAAATAGTAGGCAAACAAAAATTAGTGGCCAGGAACATAAAAAATAAAACTATATATATATATATATAATATATATATATATATATATATATATAAAAGGCGATCTCCGTCTGTCTGTCTGTCCATATGTCCTTTATGCGCTCGCGAACGGCCCATCCGATTGAGATGAAATTTTCTACACGTCTTCCTTTCATTCCAGCGCAGCCCACTGTCATATTTTTTTAGTGTGAAATCGGCTGCTTACCCAATATTATTTCATTTTTCATTATAATTTCATATATCTCAGGGGACCTAACTCTGTAAAAGTTATTTCAAGGGGCATAACTTTTCTGTATAACTTATAGTCATATTGTGGCATCGTTTTCAAAGATTTATAAACTCTTTGTCCATAGTTATATACCGGCATATGAGTTATAATAAATAATGATACAATCTGTAAGGCATTTTCAAAGTTTTCATAAAAATAATGCATAATGCATAACATTGTAACTCATCTTTTTTTGCTTAAAGAATAAATAAATAATAGTTACCTTATCTCTATCAAGTTTGAAGATTTTATATTTCTTTACACTGTCGCCAACTCTAAGAAGACATGGAACAACTTCAGCCATTATTAAATCTACAGGCATATGCGTTATATTCCTCCTCCTCCTCCTCTCCCCTCCTCCACCTCCTACCCTCTTCCTCTTCTCCTCCCCCTCCCTCTCCCTCCTCCATCCTCCTCTTCTCTCTTTCTCCTCCTCCTCCCTCTTCCTCCTCTCAGCTCCTACTCCTCCTTTTTCTTCTTCTTCTGCTGCTGCTGCCGCTGCTCCATTTACCCAAGTTAATTGTTGGGGAAGATGTAAAGATCTTTCAAGTGCTCTTTCTAATGCTTTTTGTAAGTTGGTCTTCGTTTATCTAAGGTTGTTCTAACTGCAACCAATAAATGATTAGACAGACAGACAGACAGACAGACAGTCGGGAACGGGAACTTATATGGCTACTCATATGAATTAAATGAGATGCTCCCCATCAGGGGCTGGGCGAAGCCGGGCCGGATCAGACAGATAGACAGACAGATAGACAGACAGATAGATAGTCGGGAACGGGAACGTGAGCTTATATGACTACTTATATGAATTAAATGAGATGCTCCACACCAGGAGCTGGGCGATGCCGGGCCGGGTCAGACAGACAGACAGACAGAGACAGACAGACAGATAGTCGGTAACGGGAACTTATATGACTACTTATATGAATTAAATGAGATGCTCCCCACCAAGGACTGGGCGAAGCCGGGCCGGGTCAGCCAGTATATATACATATATATACATATATATATATATATATATATATATATATATATGTACAACACATCCGGAGAAGCAGCATTACTACTAAGGGGGATTAAAAATGTGGAAAAAAAAACATACACACATACAAAGAAGGGGGAGGAGAGAGAAAGAGAGGGGGGAGAGGGAGCATGTGACAGAGAGGGAGCATATGAAAGATGGAGGGAGGGAGGGAGAAAACAAAAAGTGGGGGTGAGTGCGGGCAGAGAAAAGCAGATAAAGCGGTATCATTCCAAAACACAAAAATAATGACAAGCAAACACATAATAAAATATGCCTGGTCCCATGTGTGTGTGAACATGTAAACAGAGCCACACCCCCACGAATATATCTGAAATCAGTTACAGCTGCAAAACAATAATTAATACAGAAACAGATCAAGTAACAATTAGATTTACAAGACTATAAACAAACAAGATAATGTGTATGATGTAGCTAATTAGTAAACAAAATGAAGAGACAAGCTGAAAGAACCGGCTGTTTTCTGACATACTTTTCAGTTACAGCGAATCAAAACATGAAATGACAAGAATTTGTTTGCAGATGAAGGTTTTTGGATGAAGGCTGGTCTCTCTGGCCGAGATGTTAGAGACACTGTTCGTAATCTCGTATATCCACGCGGGGAAAACAGCAGCTGCGAGAATCGGCAGTTGTTCGCGCCGCGCTGGTAACTTACGGGGGTATGTGAGCCGGTGGTTCAGAAAGCAATGTCAAACTACTGAACGTAAAAACTTGCCTAGTACATCAACAGCAGCTGAAAAATTCTGGTGTTGACTGCAACGTCCTGTAAGGGATATGCAACATAAAACAACAAAAAAAGAAGGCTTTTTGGTTACAAAAAACAAAACGTTTTTTAAAAAAGGTGAAAAGACAACTGTGGAAAATGTCTGTCGAAATAGGCTATATAGTTACAGCAAATAAAACACAGAAAACAAATTCGCAAATAATGTTGTGATGAAGGTTGGTGATAAAAACATGAAAATACAATGATGAAGAATTCTTTTGAGATTAAATTTTTGGGTGAACTTTGTTACAGCTGGACAACAATATAACACAGTACGTGTGCCAGAAGGCAATATTTGAGAAAACAAAATCAAAGCTGTGGGTAAATGTTAAACAGAGATCTTGACATATTTGATCACAATGGAACAGGAATATAAATATTTAACAGTTTTGATATAAAACAAATACTGAAGTCTAAAATACCAGCTATTTTACAACAAATCAAGCGTTTTGGCAGTGCTTGGGCCAACCTGGCCCTTGCTTCCTGACTGTGAGTCTACAATAATAGCATATACATGACACATTTTTCATTTGATTTTGTTATGCATAGGTGTCATTAATGTTACATATGATTAAAACCATCATGACAATACAATCAAAATAGCGAATATAAGGATTTCATAAATACACATCTACATGTCTGTTTCCATAAACTGTCCGATGAAAATGTCATTAAAAAACTAAGATTCTGTCAAAAAGTCAACAAGAAAGGACCCTGTTCACACCATTGGGTATATAATGGGTATATAATGCTAGCCCCATGTTTTTAGACCAATTGGCACCCAATGGATGGTATGGTAAAAAATGTCCCGGTGTCCATTTTTAGATAAGATTGACCTGGGAGTCCTGGTAAATAAAAACAAAAACCCCAACAATATTTAGTGTATCAATGTAAAACTTCAGGAGCCATTGCTTTTCTATATCAACTATACCATTTAGTAATTTGATATGAAGGGCGGGACTAAGAATGTATCTATTCATTAGTCATCTCATCTCATCTTGTTCCTTGCAATGTTGAGGTGAGACATAAACATTACAGTATTCATTCTGGCACCTTTCTATAAACTATGGCAACTCATATTTCCTTATAAACTTGGGGGGGGGGGGGGGGGGGGGGGGGGGGGGGGGGGTTGGTGCCGGGGGGGCACATATTCAGGAATAGCTGGGTCACACTAGTGATGGGAGAGGGTTGGGGATGGAAGTTAAATTAGACTGCATTGGACATTGAGGTCCGTGAGGGGAGATTCAGAATGTACAACAGGAATCTGTATATCCCTATAATTTATTGTCATCATCTACTTTAGATCCTTCATCTGGAGCAGATACTGACAATCATGATTTTTCCAATCATCTTTGTCATTTGATATTTTCATGAAGTTAGTGTTGTTTATATTATTGTTTAATGTCCAGCTGTCTGAGCTTTCTATTATACATCTTTCTCTGTCTTCCTCTGCTTCTCTTGCCTAGAATTTTCCCATAAAAGGCTAATTTCTCAAATCCACCTCTTCTTTTGATATGTTCCATAAATGTAACTTGTCTTTGCTTTGTATGATTTTAACATTTTCAACATTCTTGTAAAATAGTCGCATCTCCATTTCCTCCCTATAACCTATAGAAATCAGTATATCCTGTAACTTACGCGAATGAGTATCTTTATAGAGACAACATGATTCAGTCTACAACAGAAGATCTCTATGAACTGCAGGAAACAACAGAAGATCTCTATGAACTGCAGGAAACAACAGAAGATCTCTATGAACTCCAGGAAACAACAGAAGATCTCCTAAAGCTATGGGAATCAGTATGTCCGTATAAAATTCAGAAACCATTTTTTTCACTATAAATTAAAAGAACCTGTCAGTATCTATAATATGAATGATTTATTAGTCTCTATATAATCAATGATCCAGTTAGTCTTTTTTACATTATGAATGATTTAGTTCATCTTCTGTGTATTATGAATGATTCTGTTAATCATCTCTATATTATGAGTGATTCAGTTAGTCTTCCCTATATTATGAATGATTCTCTTAATCTTCTCTATATTATAAATGATTCATTTAACTTTCAGGGTACCCCACTGCTCTGTAGAATTCAGTAATAATCATATTTATATTAATTGTAATGTTTTCATGCAGAGATATCCTTAAGGAAAATTTTTCGCTAAAGAAACCAGGCATTCATTCAAGGTTTAAATAATGAGCTTATTTTGGCAAATTGAGATGTTTCTATTTTTCAACACAATTATGAACATCCAAAATAGAAAAAAAAGTTATGCACATTATCATGATTATTACACACTATACATAGCTGGCACATTAATACTGACTATTTACCCTAAAACACAAGTGATGAGATAGTCATACATTTTATAAATGACAAGCATCATACAAACGTAAATATTTCATAAGCAAACAAGCCAAACTTATTAGCAACAGCATGTCATAATGACCAATCGGTGGAGCCACCAAGAAGGTTCTGTGATACATCAGTATTCTGTATACCACTGTCGGGTACATTCTTTTCTTTGTTCATGATAATGATAATTCTGAAAGGCTTAGAAATAATAGAAATAATGAACTACACTGAACTTGGTTTATTTGGTTGTTTCAGGGTTTGAGGTTTAAAGATTGAGCACAACCCACCACTGGCAACGCTGATCATATTCCAGTACGTACCTAAGGCCTTGTCCATGTCAGATAATCTGACGTGGACAAGGCCCTAGGTTCATACCGAAATACGATCAAAGTTGCCAGTGGTGGGTTGTGCTCAATCTTTCAACACTGAACTTGTCATTGTCACAGTCAGAGCTTAACAGTTAAGGGGCATGAGAGTAGGTGCAGAATTTCCTCTCTGAGTTTTAATTTACTATTAAAAAATATGGGTTAACCATTTCCATGGTTTTCCAAATTATACTGACAACAGAAGTGGTAATATAAAAGGGAATGATAGCCCCATGGCAGGTACTGCCGTCAGGGTGTAAAATGTTAGTCCTTCACATCTTCTAGGCCATGATATAATGAAGCCTGGTGACCAGCTCCCTTCCCAAACTTTCCAGAAAATTGTCTGTTACCCATTTTTATGAGGCTAAATCGACCCCCTGTGCTGTACTAGTTGGAATAAGAATAATCCTACCTCTCCTGGGGACTGAACCGGGACCAGTCTTGAGACAGACAGGGCACTAACCACTATGCCAGGATTTCCCCCCAACCAGTCCTTGGAGGTACAGATGGCCGGTGTATTACTACCACATCGCCAACTGAGTGCCAACTGGTCAGAAAATATACGGCTAGCAGTACACACCCACTAAAACTCAAGGTGTGAAAAGGGGCCATTTACTTACGTTTGATCAGGAAGGCTATGGGTAGTTTGAATTTGAAAAAACCAAATAATTTTGAAAAGTTTCTGAAAGCTGTCTGGCAACCGAAGGTGGTAAGAATTAGAATTGGTCATCCCACCTAATTCTTGACCTAGTACATGTGAAGGTGTAACAATTCACATTTCTAAGGCAGCATACAGTATGAAATTAATCAAACAAGACAAAACCTGTCAAAATAAAACTACAGATCATTTAACATGCATTCATTCATTAATATAGGACAAGGGTTTAACAGTAAAGTCAGTTTAGTTCAGTATATATTCATATATACACATTCTAAACTTATCTTATGATGGTTTTGATCAGATGAAAGCTATTCTGCTATTTCCAATTCATCATTTGTTCATATCATCAATAAATATAGAAAGTTAAACTTCTGGGAAATCCATGATATAAGAGACTCCATTGTAATGGATTTAGGGACCCATGGTAGCGCTGTGTCTAGACCCACTGACCCGGTGGTCATGGGCTTGATCCATATTGGAACAGATTCAAATGTTTAAAATTAAGTTGGGTTGCCAGATTCGCCTCGTCTAAAATGAGTACCTGGAAGTGTCTAGAGAAGGAAAGGTGGCCAGAATGATACTGATCATATCACACACCCAGGGCTGATTAGTCTATAAAAATATGTCTCTACCACCATATGCCCCTGATGCCATTAAGGCGTGAAAAAAGGCCCCACACCTATGTATAAAAAAATTACGATTTAAATGATGCATAATATAGCCGTACAGAACACCAACTAATAATAATAATATCTAAATATAAAAACAAGTTGTGATATTCTGTCTTGTGAAATCTTACACCCGGCTCTGTGTGTATATCATGTGACACTTGTTTTGAATGGTGTGGGGTAGTTTGTGATGAGAATCCTCTAGAAGCAAGGAGTTTAACTGTTAAGCCATATGCATTGGCCTTCATGTCATCATAGCCCTGAAGAGGGCTAGGATCTAATGGAGTGAGAGAGGTGTGGAGACCTCTTCCAATCTTGGATCTACTGGAGTAAGTGAGAGAGGTGTGAAGACTTCTCTCCTAATCTTGGATCTACTGGAGTGAGTGAGAGATGTGGAGACTTCTCTCCCTATCTTGGATCTACTGGAGTGAGTGAGAGAGATGCGGTGAATTCTCTCCTGATCCAGCACAATCTCCTGGGAACTGTATTGCAGTGCTCTCCTGTCACTCTTCAGTTCAGAAGACAACCGGGTGTGGGAGACTGGTACTGGAACTTCACATCTTATAACAGGTATATTGGGATGTACCCAGGTCTTGACATAAACTGGAGAACTTGGTGACAACTGGCAAGATGGAGGGGGAAAAGAACAACGGAAGGCAGAGAAGTAAACATGCCATATGACATAATCAAGGCAAAAACACAGAGCTAATCCACCACTCTCCAACAAACTGGAGAGCTTGGTGACAACTGGCAAGATGAAGGGGAAAAGAACAAGAGAAGGCAGAGAAGTAAACATGCCTTAAGGCATAATCAAGGAAAAAACACAGAGCTGATCCGCATCTCTGGTGATCGTGTGAGATTGGGAAACATGACGGCCCAGGCTGATCGACCTGGAACCTGATGATGAGATCAAGATTCAGCACAGAACATACAGGCTGCCTGGAATTACGTCGGGGCTGGGAGCGTTTCCTTCACAGGTTTGAGATATCTCACTGTCTACAGGCTCCAAGCCAGTGTTTAGAGAGATGGGAGTGTTTCCTCCACAGGTTTGAGATATCTCACTGTCTGCAGGCTCCAAGCCTGTGTCTAGAGGGATGGGAGTGTTTCCTGCACAGGTTTGAGATATCTCACTGTCTACAGGCTCCAAGCCAGTGCCTAAAGGGCTGGGAGTGGTTCCTCCACAGGTTTGAGATATCTCACTGTTTACAGGCTCCAAGCCAGTGCCTAAAGGGCTGGGAGTGGTTCCTGCACAGGTTTGAGATATCTCACTGTCTACAGGCTCCAAGCCAGTGCCTAGATGGCTGGGAGTGTTTCCTCCACAGGTTTGAGATATCTCACTGTCTACAGGCTCCAAGCCAGTGTATAGAGGGATGGGAGTGTTTCCTCCACAGGTTTGAGATATCTCACTGTCTGCAGGCTCCAAGCCTGTGTCTAGAGGGATGGGAGTGTTTCCTGCACAGGTTTGAGATATCTCACTGTCTACAGGCTCCAAGCCAGTGCCTAAAGGGCTGGGAGTGGTTCCTCCACAGGTTTGAGATATCTCACTGTTTACAGGCTCCAAGCCAGTGCCTAAAGGGCTGGGAGTGGTTCCTGCACAAGGTTTGAGATATCTCACTGTCTACAGCTCCAAGCCAGTGCCTAGAATGGCTGGGAGTGTTTCCTCCACAGGGTTTGAGATATCTCACTGTCTACAGGCTCCAAGCCAGTGTATAGAGGGATGGGAGTGTTTCCTCCACAGGTTTGAGATATCTCACTGTCTACAGGCTCCAAGCCAGTGTCTAGAGGGATGGGAGTGTTTCCTCCACAGGTTTGAGATATCTCACTGTCTACAGGCTCCAAGCCAGTGTCTAGATGGCTGGGAGTGTTTCCTCCACAGGTTTGAGATACCTCACTGTCTACAGGCTCATAGCCAGTGTTTAGAGAGATGGGAGTGTTTCCTCCACAGGTTTGAGATATCTCACTGTCTACAGGCTCCAAGCCAGTGTCTAGAGGGCTGGGAGTGGTTTCCTCCACAGGTTTGAGATATCTCACTGTCCTACAGGCTCCAAGCCAGTGTCTAGAGGGCTGGGAGTGTTTCCCTACCGCCAGGTTTGAGATATCATCACTGTCTACAGGCTCCAAGCCAGTGCCTAAAGGAGCTGGGAGTGGTTTCCTGCACAGGTTTGAGATATCTCACTGTCTACAGGGCTTCCAAGCCAGTGTCTAGAGGGCTGGGAGTGTTTTCCTCCACAGGTTTGAGGTATCTCACTGTCTACAGGCTCCAAGCCAGTGTCTAGAGGGATGGGAGTGTTTCCTCCACAGGTTTGAGATATCTCACTGTCTACAGGCTCCAAGCCAGTGTCTAGAGAGATGGGAGTGGTTCCTCCACAGGTTTGAGATATCTCACTGTCTACAGGCTCCAAGCCAGTGCCTAGATGGCTGGGAGTGTTTCCTCCACAGGTTTGAGATACCTCACTGTCTACAGGCTCCAAGCCAGTGTCTAGAGAGATGGGAGTGGTTCCTCCACAGGTTTGAGATATCTCACTGTCTACAGGCTCCAAGCCAGTGTCTAGATGGCTGGGAGTGTTTCCTCCACAGGTTTGAGATATCTCACTGTCTACAGGCTCCAAGCCAGTGTCTAGAGAGATGGAGTGGTTCCTCCACAGGTTTGAGATATCTCACTGTCTACAGGCTCCAAGCCAGTGCCTAGATGGCTGGGAGTGTTTCCTCCACAGGTTTGAGATATCTCACTGTCTACAGGCTCCAAGCCAGTGTCTAGAGGGCTGGGAGTGTTTCCTCCACAGGTTTGAGATATCTCACTGTCTACAGGCTCCAAGCCAGTGTCTAGAGAGATGGGAGTGGTTCCTCCACAGGTTTGAGATATCTCACTGTCTACAGGCTCCAAGCCAGTGTCTAGAGAGATGGGAGTGTTTCCTCCACAGGTTTGAGATATCTCACTGTCTACAGGCTCCAAGCCAGTGTCTAGATGGCTGGGAGTGTTTCCTCCACAGGTTTGAGATACCTCACTGTCTACAGGCTCCAAGCCAGTGTCTAGAGAGATGGGAGTGGTTCCTCCACAGGTTTGAGATATCTCACTGTCTACAGGCTCCAAGCCAGTGTCTAGATGGCTGGGAGTGTTTCCTCCACAGGTTTGAGATATCTCACTGTCTACAGGCTCCAAGCCAGTGTCTAGATGGCTGGGAGTGTTTCCTCCACAGGTTTGAGATATCTCACTGTCTACAGGCTCCAAGCCAGTGTCTAGAGAGATGGGAGTGTTTCCTCCACAGGTTTGAGATATCTCACTGTCTGCAGGCTCCAAGCCAGTGTCTAGAGAGATGGGAGTGTTTCCTCCACAGGTTTGAGATATCTCACTGTCTACAGGCTCCAAGCCTGTGTCTAGAGGGATGGGAGTGTTTCCTCCACAGGTTTGAGATATCTCACTGACTACAGGCTCCAAGCCAGTGCTTAGAGGGCTGGGAGTGTTTCCTCCACAGGTTTGAGATATCTCACTGTCTGCAGGCTCCAAGCCAGTGCCTAGATGGCTGGGAGTGTTTCCTCCACAGGTTTGAGATATCTCACTGTCTACAGGCTCCAAGCCAGTGTCTAGATGGCTGGGAGTGTTTCCTCCACAGGTTTGAGATATCTCACTGTCTACAGGCTCCAAGCCAGTGTCTAGATGGCTGGGATTGTTTCCTCCACAGGTTTGAGATATCTCACTGTCTACAGGCTCCAAGCCAGTGCCTAAAGGGCTGGGAGTGGTTCCTGCACAGGTTTGAGTTATCTCACTGTCTACAGGCTCCAAGCCAGTGTCTAGATGGCTGGGAGTGTTTCCTCCACAGGTTTGAGATATCTCACTGTCTACAGGCTCCAAGCCAGTGTCTAGAGGGCTGGGAGTGTTTCCTCCACAGGTTTGAGATATCTCACTGTCTACAGGCTCCAAGCCAGTGTCTAGAGGGATGGTGGCATGGCATAAACATGCTTTGTTTCAATCTGAGTGTAGTTTCTTTACTATGCGAACAGTTTAAATACACAGAGTTTCTGTGGCTGCTAATTTTGATCTCATTTATACAATAATATTGTTATATGCCTACAGTTATATTTACAATATTGTACAATATTCAATAGTTTTCTTTTTTTAAAAACATTTTTTAACATTAAAAGACATTTTAAAAAAATGATAACAAATGGCTGCCAAAGTCTGATTTATTAAACTTTTGGTATTAATACATAACCTTTTCCCAGACACACACACCCCCCGCCCCCCCCCCCCCCCCCCCCCCCCCATTAAAAACCCCCATGCGAAAGATGAGTGGTTGGAAGGGTTGAATGTTAGATGCCTGCATGCCTAACATGTGACCCTTTGAAAATAAAGTGTGTTCATCTGTCTGTTCAGTTTAATTAACTTAGGCTGAACTCTATATGTTATTCTGTATCCAGTCCATCCATCACATTAAAGTTAGTTTTATATCTTTACAGGACATCGCAGTAACATCAGTATTTTTTTGGGATGTCTGTGATTTCTTGGCAAGTTAAGTCCGGTAGTTTGGCATTGCTGCCTGAACAACTGGCACTCATAACATTGTATGAAAACCAGTGCAAGGCAGTTTGTTTTCAAATCGCCCAGAGCTGTGTTTTGAATGTGGTATGCATGATTGCAAATTGCATTTATAACCTTTTTGCCACAGCATCAGCTCTATTAGATCAGCAGAAGTTAATCAAACTTCACTGGCCAAAACACTTCCAGTGTTTCACAGGTAAGCATGTGAAATATCAAGTAACCAACATACGCAAGAAACACTGACTGTATGTTAGGTCCAAATCAAACTTAGCCAATGTGTGAGTTATATGGTCAAGGTATGAATAACCTGGTCAATGCATGAATTATTTGGTAAATGAATCAGTTGACTTCTCAGTGTACGAGTTGTCTGTTCAATGTATGAGTTGTTTGGGCAATGTATGAGTTGTTTGGTTAATGTTAGAGTCATTTGGTTAATTTTCGAGTCATTTAGATAATGTACGAGTCATCTGATCAATGTGTGAGTCATATGGTCAATGTATAAGTAATTTGATCAATGAATTAGTTATTTAATCAATGTATGAGTCATGTGGTCACTAAATGAGTCAATCAGTCAACATATAAGTCATTTTTATTCAATCTATGAGAGATTTGGTGCCAAATGATGCAGAATAACGAGGGCAGTTCCGTGCAGCAAAGAGTGATATGATCTGCATATGAGCATATGTTCCCAGGTCAGGACAGAAAACAAGAGCTAACAACACTCTCCAGTGCAGATGGCAACAACAGAAAGTGGTAACAAAATCAACTAAACAAAACCCATTATTGAAGTGTACCAGACATTCTCAGGGCGATTAACCAACATGTCATCTGGAATTACAGCTTCCAAATGATATCTAATAAATTCATTTAAATATTACATTTGTTACCAACAGAATTTTGTTTTACCATTGCATTACAGTAAATAAATTTGTTAATAAATAGATACAATGACAACAAAATGACTAGAGCATACATATTGGACATAGGTGGAAAAAATACAATATTTTGATACTTGTCTAAGTTTTAGCTGGGTACTGTTGATATTAGAAATGGACCTTCTCATGATTTGAGTGGATTCCATGCACACATTGCCAATTTTAGATTTGTATATTTGTTCATTCCATACATTTGCTGATGAAATCCATGAAACGTTTAGCGTACTGCTCTGGATGCACAGTGGAGATCTCTGCTCCGGCGCCATGCTTGACTGTTTTAGCCGCCTGCGCTGTGCGTTTTTTCATGCCATATTTGGTGAGGATATCGATGACTGCGATGAAGTAAATCTCCCGCTTGCCGCAATCTGTCACAGACAAAGTAATATTGCATGTGAGATTTCAAAAGGAACATTTTGAGGCTGATGAGTGGATGATAAGAAAGTAGGAAGACAGAAGGATGACCATGAAACATATTTCTGATGTCTCAAAATGCAGTGAGACTGCAAAATTTTGATGATTTTGACAGGAAGATTTTGAGGCTGATGAGAAACTAAACTTTGAAGACCTGAGTACAGAACAGACCAGGTGTCCAGTCTTTCCCTCCCATAGTGAATGATGAGAGCTGGCACTGAAGCCTTGTGCGGCCGCTCTCATGCCATTGTCAGCGTAATGTCCTAACATGACAGACTGAAACATGCTAGAATGTAAGTTCACACATTAACCTGGGTCTAGTACTCACCTTCACTACAGTGTGATGTCCTAACATGATGACAGACTGACACGTGCTAGAATGTAACAGTTCACACATTAACCTGCATCTAGTACTCACCTTCACTACAGTGTGATGTCCTAACATGACAGACTGACACATGCTAGAATGTAACAGTTCACACATTAACCTGGGTCTAGTACTCACCTTCACTACAGTGTGATGTCCTAACATGATGACAGACTGACACGTGCTAGAATGTAACAGTTCACACATTAACCTGGATCTAGTACTCACCTTCACTACAGTGTGATGTCCTAACATGACAATAGAATGTAACAGTTCACACATTAACTTGGGTCTAGTACTCACCTTCACTACAGTGTGATGTCCTAACATGACAGACTGACACATGCTAGAATGTAACAGTTCACACATTAACCTGGATCTAGTACTCACCTTCACTACAGTGTGATGTCCTAACATGACAATAGAATGTAACAGTTCACACATTAACCTGGGTCTAGTACTCACCTTCACTACAGTGTGATGTCCTAACATGACAATAGAATTTAACAGTTCACACATTAACCAGGATCTAGTACTCACCTTCACTACAGTGTGATGTCCTAACATGACAATAGAATGTAACAGTTCACACATTAACCTGGATCTAGTACTCACCTTCACAACAGTGTGATGTCCTAACATGACAATAGAATGTAACAGTTCACACATTAACCTGGATCTAGTACTCACCTTCACTACAGTGTGATGTCCTAACATGACAATAGAATGTAACAGTTCACACATTAACCTGGGTCTAGTACTCACCTTCACTACAGTGTTATGTCCTAACATGATGACAGACTGACACATGCTAGAATGTAACAGTTCACACATTAACCTGGATCTAGTACTCACCTTCACTACAGTGTGATGTCCTAACATGACAATAGAATGTAACAGTTCACACATTAACCTGGGTCTAGCACTCACCTTCACTACAGTGTGATGTCCTAACATGACAATAGAATGTAACAGTTCACACATTAACCTGGGTCTAGTACTCACCTTCACTACAGTGTGATGTCCTAACATGACAATAGAATGTAACAGTTCACACATTAACCTGGGTCTAGTACTCACCTTCACTACAGTGTGATGTCCTAACATGACAGGCTGACACATGCTAGAATGTAACAGTTCACACATTAACCTGGGTCTAGTACTCACCTTCACTACAGTGTGATGTCCTAACATGACAATAGAATGTAACAGTTCACACATTAACCTGGGTCTAGTACTCACCTTCACTACAATGTGATGTCCTAACATGACAATAGAATGTAACAGTTCACACATTAACCTGGGTCTAGTACTCACCTTCACTACAGTGTGATGTCCTAACATGACAATAGAATGTAACAGTTCACACATTAACCTGGGTCTAGTACTCACCTTCACTACAGTGTGATGTCCTAACATGACAGACTGACACATGCTAGAATGTAACAGTTCACACATTAACCTGGGTCTAGTACTCACCTTCACTACAGTGTGATGTCCTAACATGACAATAGAATGTAACAGTTCACACATTAACCTGGGTCTAGTACTCACCTTCACTACAGTGTGATGTCCTAACATGACAATAGAATATAACAGTTCACACATTAACCTGGGTCTAGTACTCACCTTCACTACAGTGTGATGTCCTAACATGACAGACTGACACATGCTAGAATGTAACAGTTCACACATTAACCTGGGTCTAGTACTCACCTTCACTACAGTGTGATGTCCTAACATGATGACAGACTGACACGTGCTAGAATGTAACAGTTCACACATTAACCTGCATCTAGTACTCACCTTCACTACAGTGTGATGTCCTAACATGACAGACTGACACATGCTAGAATGTAACAGTTCACACATTAACCTGGGTCTAGTACTCACCTTCACTACAGTGTGATGTCCTAACATGATGACAGACTGACACGTGCTAGAATGTAACAGTTCACACATTAACCTGGATCTAGTACTCACCTTCACTACAGTGTGATGTCCTAACATGACAATAGAATGTAACAGTTCACACATTAACTTGGGTCTAGTACTCACCTTCACTACAGTGTGATGTCCTAACATGACAGACTGACACATGCTAGAATGTAACAGTTCACACATTAACCTGGATCTAGTACTCACCTTCACTACAGTGTGATGTCCTAACATGACAATAGAATGTAACAGTTCACACATTAACCTGGGTCTAGTACTCACCTTCACTACAGTGTGATGTCCTAACATGACAATAGAATGTAACAGTTCACACATTAACCAGGATCTAGTACTCACCTTCACTACAGTGTGATGTCCTAACATGACAATAGAATGTAACAGTTCACACATTAACCTGGATCTAGTACTCACCTTCACAACAGTGTGATGTCCTAACATGACAATAGAATGTAACAGTTCACACATTAACCTGGATCTAGTACTCACCTTCACTACAGTGTGATGTCCTAACATGACAATAGAATGTAACAGTTCACACATTAACCTGGGTCTAGTACTCACCTTCACTACAGTGTGATGTCCTAACATGATGACAGACTGACACATGCTAGAATGTAACAGTTCACACATTAACCTGGATCTAGTACTCACCTTCACTACAGTGTGATGTCCTAACATGACAATAGAATGTAACAGTTCACACATTAACCTGGGTCTAGCACTCACCTTCACTACAGTGTGATGTCCTAACATGACAATAGAATGTAACAGTTCACACATTAACCTGGGTCTAGTACTCACCTTCACTACAGTGTGATGTCCTAACATGACAATAGAATGTAACAGTTCACACATTAACCTGGGTCTAGTACTCACCTTCACTACAGTGTGATGTCCTAACATGACAGATTGACACATGCTAGAATGTAACAGTTCACACATTAACCTGGGTCTAGTACTCACCTTCACTACAGTGTGATGTCCTAACATGACAATAGAATGTAACAGTTCACACATTAACCTGGGTCTAGTACTCACCTTCACTACAGTGTGATGTCCTAACATGACAGGCTGACACATGCTAGAATGTAACAGTTCACACATTAACCTGGGTCTAGTACTCACCTTCACTACAGTGTGATGTCCTAACATGACAATAGAATGTAACAGTTCACACATTAACCTGGGTCTAGTACTCACCTTCACTACAATGTGATGTCCTAACATGACAATAGAATGTAACAGTTCACACATTAACCTGGGTCTAGTACTCACCTTCACTACAGTGTGATGTCCTAACATGACAATAGAATGTAACAGTTCACACATTAACCTGGGTCTAGTACTCACCTTCACTACAGTGTGATGTCCTAACATGACAGACTGACACATGCTAGAATGTAACAGTTCACACATTAACCTGGGTCTAGTACTCACCTTCACTACAGTGTGATGTCCTAACATGACAATAGAATGTAACAGTTCACACATTAACCTGGGTCTAGTACTCACCTTCACTACAGTGTGATGTCCTAACATGACAATAGAATGTAACAGTTCACACATTAACCTGGGTCTAGTACTCACCTTCACTACAGTGTGATGTCCTAACATGACAATAGAATGTAACAGTTCACACATTAACCTGGGTCTAGTACTCACCTTCACTACAGTGTGATGTCCTAACATGACAATAGAATGTAACAGTTCACACATTAACCTGGATCTAGTACTCACCTTCACTACATTGTGATGTCCTAACATGACAGACTGACACATGCTAGAATGTAACAATTCACACATTAACCTGGATCTAGTACTCACCTTCACTACATTGTGATATCCTAACATGACAGACTGACACATGCTAGAATGTAACAATTCACACATTAACCTGGATCTAGTACTCACCTTCACTACAATGTGATGTCCTAACATGATGACAGACTGACACGTGCTAGAATGTAACAGTTCACACATTAACCTGGGTCTAGTACTCACCTTCACTACAGTGTGATGTCCTAACATGACAATAGAATGTAACAGTTCACACATTAACCTGGGTCTAGTACTCACCTTCACTACAGTGTGATGTCCTAACATGACAGACTGACACATGCTAGAATGTAACAATTCACACATTAACCTGGGTCTAGTACTCACCTTCACTACAGTGTGATGTCCTAACATGACAATAGAATGTAACAGTTCACACATTAACCTGGGTCTAGTACTCACCTTCACTACAGTGTGATGTCCTAACATGACAGACTGACACATGCTAGAATGTAACAATTCACACATTAACCTGGGTCTAGTACTCACCTTCACTACAGTGTGATGTCCTAACATGACAATAGAATGTAACAGTTCACACATTAACCTGGGTCTAGTACTCACCTTCACTACAGTGTGATGTCCTAACATGACAATAGAATGTAACAGTTCACACATTAACCAGGATCTAGTACTCACCTTCACTACAGTGTGATGTCCTAACATTACAGACTGACACATGCTAGAATGTAACAGTTCACACATTAACCTGGATCTAGTACTCACCTTCACTACAGTGTATCCCAAAGTGCTCCCAGTCTGGGTCCAACTCTCCGGTAAATGGAGGAATCGGGGTAGACGGTCTGGGCGAGTCAGGAGGGCTTAACTCATCTGTGTTGTCATTGTACTCAATCTGTGTACCAAGACAAGGTAACATAAACAAACATTTAACTCATCTGTGTTGTCACTGTACTCAATCTGTGTACCAAGACATCAAAGTAAAATAAAACAAACATTTAACTCATCTGTGTGTGTACCAAGACATCAAGGTATCATATAACTTAACTCATATGTGTACCATTACATCAAGGTATCATAAAATAACTTAACTCATCTGTGTACCAAGACAAGGTAACATAACAAGCACTTAACTCTACTGTGTTGTCATTGTACTCAATCTGTGTACCAAGACAAGGTAACATAAACAAACACTTAACTCATCCGTGTACCAAGACATCAAGGTATCATAAAATAACTTACTCATCTGTGTACCAAGACAAGGTAACATAACAAACACTTAACTCTACTGTGTTGTCATTGTACTCAATCTGTGTACCAAGACAAGGTAACATAAACAAACATTTAACTCATCTGTGTACCAAGATATCAAGGTATCATAAAATAACTTACTCATCTATGTACCAAGACATCAAGGTATCATAAAATAACTTACTCATCTATGTACCAAGACATCAAGGTATCATAAAATAACTTACTCATCTATGTACCAAGACATCAAGGTATAATAAAATAACTTACTCATCTATGTACCAAGACATCAAGGTATCATAAAATAACTTATTCATCTATGTACTAAGACATCAAGGTATCAAATAACTTACTCATCTATGTACCAAGACATCAAGGTATCATAAAATAACTTAACTCATCTGTGTACCAAGACATCAAGGTATCATAAAATAACTTAACTCATCTGTGTATCAAGACATCAAGGTATCATAAAATAACTTAACTCATCTGTGTACCAAGACAAGGTAACATAAAAAAAAACACTTAAAACTCATCTGTGTTGTCAATTGTACTCAATCTGTGTACCAAGACATCAAGGTATCATAAAACACTTAACGCATCTGTGTTCTCGTTGTACTCAATCTGTGTACCATGAGATCAAGGTAACATAAACAATTGGAGAAGTAAATTACAAGTAACTCAGGAGCTGGAGTGGGTTCGCTTATGGCAAGGGATATTGGTAACAGGGGAAGCCAATTCACACGCAAAAATTGCTTCTAGAAGTGTATGGACTATGCTACAGTTCAAAGCCGGCGAAGCCCAAAATAAAAATAATCTAATTAATCAATACAACTAGAACCTTCAAAACAAAGAGCTTGCATTGAAAGTCAGGAAGTGGGAAAGAAGTGAACTAGAATGCAAGAATGACATCTATATTATAACACATTCCACACTGGTTACTTCAACACAAGAAAAGTTTGCTGGAAAATTTTAAAAAGATAAAAAAACACAAACCTGATCACCAATGCCAGAACTTCCCAGATCTCCATCAGCTTCATTCTGTGCCTCTTCATCTGCTTCAGAAGGCATAGTAAAGTTGGTTCCACTGTCATTTTTCTGGTCTCTATCATGGATGCCAACAAGCAGACTGTAGTCCATCAGGTGGAGACTGCTCAAAAACTGAAACCAAGGTCAAGGGGGTTTATATAGCAAATCGAGTTTATTCTGGAAAGAGTTTTTCATCTCAACTGACGGTCAGCATGATGTAGGTGACATTTCTGAAGCAGCAAATAAAGTGATCCTCACATATTACCTGTATGCTTAGAGATCAAAAAGGTATGCAAAGAATAGTAACAGTTTGACCTACCAGGTGTCAGAAGTAATAATGGTTGGCTTACATCTGCCTACCTATAGAAAAACTTCAGTTGCAAAATGTAGCTGACAAGTTTTGAGGAAAAATAGATATAATACTCAAACACTGAAAATGGAAGTATTCTTCAGGAAGAATAATTGTGACATTAGTCTGCCTGACTAGATCATCTTATTTTCCCTTGGAGAATCTCATGATTTGGGCACCTGGAATGTAATAATCTTGAATGAACTAGAGAAAGGAATAAGTATTATGGGAAAGACATGTCCAATATTTATCATCAACATTATCAAGTTAGTCCAAAAACTGGTATTGAAGTCATCTGATCTACTATTCTCACAAACTCTCTTCATCTATGTATGAGTATAAACTCCAATGTTCTTTCTAAACTCTGTGTGAGTATAACCTCCAATGTTCTTGCATGCCTGTGAGATTGTTTCTTGTCTTACACATTAAACAATCACAACTACAGAGGTAAATTAAAAATGACTATTTCACTGTAAGATCAATAATGATGGAACAATAACATGAGAAACGTTCAGTGGATAAAGAGAGAAGTCAACCATTAAAAATAAAGTGCTTTCCCCCAATACTGTGAAAATTAAGTTACTTCTTTAAATACAGCTTATGAAAATGTATTAGCACAGATTACAGACACAATTTTACAAAATTCATAGAAAAATGAATCGCTAATACCAAAATAGAAATCTATGAATAGACACAATAATAGCTGTCATCAAACATATCATAAATTATTGAGGCCTAGAGTCAAAACATTCCTCCTCCGTTCATCTTTCAAAAGGAGTGGGTCACACACATTTATGTACCTATCTATTTCAGATATCAGTGTGCATTTGTGTCCGCGTGATTTCCATAATTTTCCTGATAACAGGAGACATTTCATTAAGAGGTTATGAGTTAACTATCTAACAATTATTGTTGAACTCAGCAACCAAAGAATGTTAATGGATACTCACATCGACATCACTCTGGAGAATGTCCAGTAGCTTCTTTCTCTGCTCGTGACCAATGTTAATTTTAGCACCGTGGTTAAGGAAATCATTATCTTTAAATGTTGGCAACTCTTTCAACTGGGAATAATGAAAAAGGGCAAAACATGTAGAATGGATAACAGAGCAATTATAACCTAAACTAATAGGTGGAACAGTGCAGAAATTTAAAAGGTAACAAAGCATAACAACACAATGTTGGAAAAGTAGAATTCTGGCAAATAAGATAAATGTAGCATGTGTTACATTTACTCTTCTTCAGTCTTTATTTCCCCCCTGGAGTGTAGACCCTCAACAGACCCATCCCATCTATAACTATCTCATGCAGCTCCATCCCTGTCCTTTTCTTATTTCCCAATTCATGCAGTTTTCACATTCTAGGTGCCAAGATTTTCCTAGGTGAAAGCAGATAAATCAGCGATCCAGGCTCTTCCTAACATTCTTCTTCTGCTTCTGCGTTCATCCAGTTTTTTTTTCCGGACGTGATTGCGTTGTGCCTGTTTACAGCAGAGCTGCGTTCTTGCGCCGTTAGGCCGACACATCCAACTTCTGCGGGCATTTGTTGACCAGGTTAACCTTCCCAGGCTTCCTAACAATCAATTGTAGTGACTTATTTAACAGACTTTATTAAAAAGATTTTATTATCCCTGCGCTTGACACTTGTGGTTTGGCCACCATTATCACTGCATATGCACCGACATTCACTTCCTCTGATGATGTTAAGGATTCGTTCTATGAGG
This sequence comes from Cepaea nemoralis, assembly GCA_014155875.1. Classification (NCBI taxonomy): domain Eukaryota; kingdom Metazoa; phylum Mollusca; class Gastropoda; order Stylommatophora; family Helicidae; genus Cepaea; species Cepaea nemoralis. Next base: position 18,096 of record JACEFZ010000091.1, on the reverse strand, counting down.
AGTTACACTCTGTGATCAAGGCAGTTCCAAAATCTGACTACATTTATATGCTCGGTGATTTCAATGCTCGTGTGGGCATGAGTTCATAGCCAATGTGCCTTGGAAAATACAACATCGGTTGCATGAATGAATTGAGGCAAAGGCTTTTGGAGCATTGCACCAGAAATGACCTATGTATTACAAACTCCTTTTTTAAAACAAAAGAGCTGCATACGGTCACATGGAAACATCCAAGATCCAGTCATTGGCTGCAGCTGGACTTCATCATCACACAGAGACAACATCTGAACCAAACATTATTAACTCAAAGTTACCACAGTGCTTACTGTGATACAGATCATTCTTTGGTTGTTGCAAGGGTTAGACTGAAACCAAAGAGCATCTACCATAGCTAAACACAAATCTAGCCCCAAGATTAACCCTACAAGACCGCTGAACCGATTTTTCGGTAATTTCCTAATCTGCCGCTATACCGCTGTACCCAATTTTCGGTATTTTGCCTAGTACGTGAAAAAAAGCGTCACAAACTAAAAATAAGCAATCAGTCGTGGTCAAACCTCATGGTTAGCCATTGCAAATGTCTTCCTCCATAGGTTTGAATTGACTTTGTGTGGTTTAACGTGAAAAAATTCTGTAAATTCCCAATGAAACGTAGGCTGATGAACCAAGCACTTCAACAAGAAAGTGAAGTAGGTCTAGGATTTTCACAGTCGAACAGCTGATCGATACTTTGTTTATTCAGACTGGATTGGCACACAAAGGTGGAATATTGGCGCTAGATGAAAGTTAGACCTATTTTCTACAATGTCTCCAAGTTACATCTTATTCTAACCACATGTTTGCATGTAACTAACATTTTTCTATATCATGTTGGTTTTTTCTATTTAATGCTCAGGAGCCCAGGTAATAGGGACAGTTAGGTTCAGGGCCTCAGGTCTGGTAGGGTTAATATTATTAACACCCACTATCCTGATAAGTGCTTTGAGTTCCAACAGCAACTTGAAGATGCTTTAACTGATACATCAGAAAATTGTACAGCAAGTAAAAAGTGGGGTAAACTTAAGGAAACTCTTTATAAAACAGTGGTAGGGGTTTATGGCACTGTGGATCATAAGAGGCAGGACTAGTTTGTGGCAAACAGCCAGACACTGCAGCCCTTGATTGATAAAAAGAAAATAGCTCTCTTAAGAAACAAGGTAAGAACAACGAGTAACTCTCTCAGTGAGCTGAAGCAAGCTAGGAAGGATGTGCAAAAGGCTGCCAGGCAGTGTGCAAATGACTATTGGATCAAGTTATGTGAGTCCATTCAAAATGCAAGTGATAAGGGAAACATCAGAAGCATGTATGAAAGAATAAAGAAAGCCTGTGGTCCAATGATCAAAAGAAGTGCACCGCTGAAAACCTTGACTGGAGAAATCATCACTGATAAGAAACAGCAGATGGATAGATGGGTAGAGCACTATTTCGAGCTTTACTCAAGTGAGACCAAACTAGCGGATGATGCCCTCAACGCCATAGAGGCCCTACCAACTCTTGACCACCTGGACACGCTTCCTACCATAACAGAAGTTAAGTGTGCTATAAATGAACTTGCCCGGAGCGACTGTAACAACTATAGGGGTATCCAATTCTGTGTATTGTTGGGAAAGTATTTGCCAGAATTGTTCTGCGCAGACTTCAAATCCTGGGAGATCAAGTCTACCCCGAATCATAGTGTGGCTTCCGACAGAACCGGTCTACCATTGATATGATATTCTCATTGCGACAAATGCAAGAAAGATGCTGTGAACTGAACCAGCTACTGTTTATTGCCTTCATCGACCTCACAAAGGCATTTGATTTGGTCAGTCGTGAGGGTCTGTTCAAGGCACTAAAGAAGATTGGCTGCCACCAACTCTTCTGTCCATAGTGGAATCATTCCACACCGGCATGAAGGGTATAATCAAGTTTGATGGTGCAACTTCAGAAGAGTTTGAAATCAAGAGTGGAGTTAAGCAAGGTTGTGTATTAGCTCCCACCCTCTTTGGAATATTCACGTCTACTGAAATATGCCTCTCGTGATCAGGGTGGTGGTATATATATTCACTCACATTCAGATGGCGGACTCTTCAATGCTCAGAGATTGAAGGCTAAGACCAAAATTAGGAGGGTACTGATCAGAGAGTTGCTTTTTGCAGATGATGCTGCAATTACAACACACTCTGAGGAATAATTACAACATCTGCTATCTGCATTCTCCAATGCTCGTTCTGAATTTGGTTTAACAATTAGCAAAAAGAAGACACATATTATGTCACAAGGTGCACATGGGGTATTATCAATCTTTATTGACGACGCTGAACTGGAGATAGTAGATCATTTTACATATACAGGATCAGAGGTAAATAGAATATTATCCCTAGATCAGGAAATCAACATCATGATTGGTAAGGCAGCAACAACAATGAACAGGTTAAGAAAAAGAGTCTGGGAGAACAGGAAGCTTACTGCCAAAACAAAAGTCCTTGTCTATCAAGCCTGTGTCCTTAGTACTCTTCTTTATGGCAGTGAAATCTGGACAACTTACTCACGCCAAGAGAAACGTTTAAACAGCTTTCATATGCGGTGTTTGCAAAGAATACTTGGTATTAAGTGGCAAGACAAAATCACAAATACTGAAGTATTTCAAAGATCAGGTTGTGTGACGGTTTTTTCCATGCTCAGTCTTCGTAGACTTAGATGGATAGGACACATTAGGAGGATAGATGATGGTAGAATACCAAAGGACATCTTTATTTGGTGAATTACAGATGGGTAAGAGATCTCAGGGTCGGCCTCTACTACGATACAAAGATGTGTGTAAGCGGGACATGATTGATACAGGCATTGATAATGCACATTGGGAGCAAGTCGCCGCTGAACATGTTGCATGGAGGGCAAATATCAGAAACGGAATAAAGACAAAGGAGAAAATGATTGCAGATAAGTGACACAACGAGCGCGCGAGACGTAAGATGGTGCATGATGGTGGAAACAACCATGTATCCACCGTGGACGAACATTTACAGCACGTATTGGCCTTATCAGTCACATTCGCCATGGGTTGTAATTAAGCCTTTTTGAAGCACAATGTAACAAACTATCGTCTGTCAAGATGGCAAGATGCCATTGGATCAATGGATTAAAAAGACACTTTGTTTATGTAACTAAATTTCAAAGCAATATAAATTCCTGAGTGAATTTACACACAGAAGCCACAAACAATAAGTTGCATGATTTATTGCCTGACTCCAATTTTGTAAATTATGATGGGAGTCTCTGTGGCAAAGTGGTCAAACTGTCTGACTCAGGCTCCGAAGGATGTGGGTTCTATTCCGGGCCGCATCCTTCGGTTCTTATTTTTTGAGACTCCTGGGAGTCATCGCTGGGGCTATGGAGTTCATGCTTTGTGCGACGGTTTCAGAAGTCTGCGGGAGTCATATGGGATGAAAACCCAGTGCAATGAAGTCGACCCTGTCGACTTTTAAGCGACTTTTAAAAAAAATGTTTTAAAGCTGCCCTACACTTCTGTGTATAATTGCTGTTTTTATAGACCAATCAACACTTGATGGCTGATGTGGTGAATATCAAACCAGACGCTTTTACTTCCCAGGACACTTTCTAGTACCTACTTAATGCTGGGTCAACCTGGGAGGTGAACCTGGGAGTCGAGGTAACCTGGGAGCTGAGGTCAACCTGGGAGCTGAGGTCAACCTGGGAGCTGAGGTCAACCTGGGAGCCAAGGTCAACCTGGGAGTCAAGGACAACCTGCAAGCCGGGGTCAACCTGGGAGCCGAGGTCAACCTGGAAGATCAGCCTGGGAGCCGAGGGCAACCTGGGAGCCGAGGTCAACCTGGGAGCTGAGGTCAACCTGGGAGCCTTTTAAAAATCTACCTCAACGGGAATTTAATCACGGACAGGCAAGCGTCACTGTAAACAGCTGGATCTACCTCACATCACCCGGAAACTTGCTAACTGGTTAGACAACACATCCCAGGCCATGACATGAAAAATGACCTAGAAAAATGACCTACAGAAATACATATATAATGTTTAATGATTTGATTGATTTCAGCATTTTCAGTGATGCTAAGTCAACAACAACTGGAGCATGTAATCATCTGCAGCATGTAATACTTACTCTTTCTTTGTCACTAGCACTTCTGTCAACAGTTGAACCCTGCAAGAAACAATACAATTAGGTATCCAGCTAGGCAGTTCATTTACACATGCTAATTTCAGAATTACTTATGTGCAATTAACAAAATAAATAAGCTGCCATCCTTCCAACGTCATTCTATAATTAATGCTTAAATACTGAGAGCCAAAGGTATAGTTGTTAGTGCATCCTTCTAACATAATTCTAATAATTATATCATTATTTCTTAAATATTGGGAACTGAAGGTATAGTTATTAGTGCGTTTGCTGTCAAGACAGTGCTACGGGTTCAATCCCCAGAAGAAGCAGAATTCATATTTGTCTACCAGTACAGCTCTGGTGTCGACCAGGCCTCATAAACATAGGTACCTGACAATGTTCAGAATGTTCTGGGAAGTAAAGAGAATGAGGAAGGAAACTGATCAACCTACCTCATTGTGTTATGACTTAGAACATGTGATTACCGAACATTTCCCATCCCAACAGCAGTATCTGCCACAGCACTACCTTTACCTCTAAAAACAGACAAGAAACCATTTTACATGCCTCAAGGTGCAAAAAGCATATGGTGCTGGACCCAGACTTTTAAAGACCAATCGGCACTCGGTGTGTGATGTTGTCAATATCACGCCGGTTGCCTTATCTTCCTCAGAAATTTCCTGGTATCCATTTAAAAATGTGCCCCAATGCAGATGTGAATCCATGACCACTGGGTCTACAGGCCATCCACTACACAACCACCCTTCACATTTACTCTATTATTATCATAAGACTTTTATACAGCTAGTGCGAATTGCACTGAATTACATTATACAGATGAAAATGTAGCTGGAATATAGCCATAATGACAATTATAGATTTGACAAATGTGAACATAATTTAATATGTGAAGATAACTATCTAAACCTAGAGTTACATTTCCAAATGTCCCTAAAGATATTCAGAAAGATATGCAAATTATACAGATGAGATAGTCGATAATTGTTTGTTTTTTTAAACTGCATTCAAAAATAAGCGAGTTATCATGAATATACTATTCATCTTCTTATTGACATTTGCTACAGCTGATTACAAACATTTTATGACCAACCCATGACATGTATATATGAAAAGATGCTAACATTTCATTTATTAAGTGTTAACATTTAGTTTATTTAATTATGAATGGATAGGCTAGTTTTCTACATACTGTATGCTCCATTGGTTTTTTGCTATTAACCTTGTATTCATGCTCTTGGTTGATAATGACTTCAAATGATGCTCATTTTTTCTATTACTGTATTGTCCTTTATAAAAGCATACTGTTTTCTTATTGAGGGTGAATACAGGAGCTGTTATGAATTTGTGCTATGAAAAATTCACAAATACAAAGTTCTGAATAATATAGCAGAACAAAGAAGGAATATAAAACACCAGTGGAGACTTTCTTGGCTTGGTGATATCCTAACACATGAAAATAAAATAAAAACAAAGACAGTAATAGCAGACAATATTAAAGAGTCAGACCCAGAAGAAAAAAAATGTATAAAACAGGCATGGACAGTTCTATCAGTACAGTCATAGATGAAAGTTAAGAAAGTGCCACAAGACAGATAACTATGGAATAGAATGATCTGGAAGCTTCACAACTAGTCCAAGAGTTCAAATACTTGTTGATAATTATGACTTAAAATATTTCATCATTTGACAGGCACAGGCAACTATTTAGTCCCAAGAGAATATATCTATATCTATAAAAGGCGATATATATATATATATGTGTGTGTGTGTGTGTGTGTGTGTGGGTGTGTGGGTGGGTGGATGGATGGATGGATGGATGGATGTATGGATGTATGTATGTATGTATGTATGTATGTGGGTCCGTTCTTTATGCGTTCGCGAACGGTCCATCCGATTGAGATGAAATTTTCTACACGTCTTCTTCTCATTCCAGTGCAACCAACTGTCATAGTTTTTTTTAGTGTACTATCAGCTATTACCTTACTAAAATTTAATTTTGTAATTACATGACTGAACATAAGAAAATATAAAACAAGGGACATAACTTTTAGTAGCATTGTTATATCTTAAGTTAAGTCCCCTGGCTATAGATAGATAGATAGATAGATAGATACATAGATAGATAGATAGACAGACAGACAGACAGACAGATCCCCGCCAGGGCCTGGGCGAAGCCGGGCCGGGTCAGACAGACAGACAGACAGACAGTCGGGAACTTATATGACTACTTATATGAATTAAATTATATGCTCCCCACCAGGGACTGGGTGAAGCCAGGCCGGGTCAGACAGACAGATAGACAGACAGACAGACAGATAGATAGTCGGGAACGGGAGCTTATATGACTACTTATACGAATTAAATGAGATGCTCCCCACCAGGGACTGGGTGAAGCCGGGCCGGGTCAGACAGACAGACAGACAGATAGACAGACAGACAGACAGACAGTCGGGAACGGGATCTTATATGACTACTTATATGAATTAAATGAGATGCTCCCCACCAGGAGCTGGGCGAAGCCGGGCCGGGTCAGACAGACAGACAGACAAGCACACAGACAGACAGATATATAGATTCCCGCCAGGGGCTGGGCGAAGCCGGGCCGGGTCAGCTAGTGTTCATATATAGGACATTTTAATATGCTCACTCTCTGCCACTATGGAGTTGAAATAAAATAAAATTCCACGGTATCAAGGCTCACTAAAGATAGTCCTGGTAGGCAAAAGGCCCTGGTAAGCGAGGACAAGGTCAATCAAGATATGTATGCTGTACTAATATACCAGATGTTTGTTAGCGGAGACACCCAACGGTATTATTGATGAGACATCATGGGTACTTTCTACACCAGCCTACAGGCTCGTCAACTTAAAGACTGTGTCGAATCAATAAATCAGTTTATTTTCGGAGAGCAACGATGACAATAAGCGATTAAATTAACTGAATCATTTGGCTCATTGATTGACTGATTCAAGAATAGACACCATAGCATTCCAGGCAAACCCATAGATGGTCTGTCTCCAAAGCTAATGCCAACAAGTGTAGATGCTAATCATTCCAGTGACATACCGGTTACAAACATGTCGACCCCATCCTCTCATACATCCAGAGCTAGTGCCAAAAAGTGTAGATGGTGATCGTTCCAGTGACATACCGGCTACAAACATGTCAACCCCGTCCTCTCACACGTCTCTTCCTACCAGACTCACACCCAACTTCTAATACGAGCATCTTTGAATATGCCGTTTCATCGTTATTGTGCCTGTAACTATTAGCCGTTCACAGATAGTCTTCAGTATGTCTGCCTTGTGCATGATGAGTGCTTGAATTGCTGGCACCCTTGAAAGCAGTTGATCTGCTCAGTCGTTACCTCTCTCCAGATGTCCTGGACAGTATATCTACGTAAATCACTGCAAATTGTATGAGAAACTGAACTGAAAATATCAGAGTTCTCACTGGAATAGTCATAAAGCAACTGTAAGCAACTGATAAATATTTTATAAACTACTAAAACAAAGATTTAAGCATGAATTTAAATTAATAACTGCAAAACAGTGATAACAAAAGCAATCTCAGTAACAATTACAAAAGCGATTACTAATACACATCCATATATCACAAGGCATTGACGAACCTTGAGGTCATATTTTTTGTGTATTGTGAGACGGGGGCTGAAAACATTACGCATAACTACAATATAGGTCTCTGCATCATTGACCGTGATCCTGTACATGGCCATGTACTGGGGGAGTAGTGTCTGTGCATGGCACTCAACTATGTACTGAAACACAAAACAATTGACATGTACACATCCAATATAGGAAATGATTTAGTGCCTTACTAAGAACACAATTTAACATACAATATCTATCTACAATTTAACATTCAATATCTATTTACAATTTAACATTCAACATTCATTAAGCATTCAATCTTTATATACAGTCCTGGTTCTGAAACATTTCTGGGGACTGCCACCCCTTTGCCTCTGGGGTAACTCTCCTGGGAAAAGAGTTTGCAAATGACCTACTAAACAAGAAATCCTTTAGTGTGTTCACAAGCTTACAACATAAGGGGTGTATCTTCAAGACTGTAATATTTACTTCATAGAAATTGTTAAATTACCTCTTTCCATACAGCTCACCATAGTGAGCAGCTCAAGACTTTTCCTTTACACATGAACCTGCATTGTCTGTGTCACTGCAGAAGATTTTGTTTCCTTGTAATGCCTCACAGTTGTTAAGTGGTATTTGTTAAAAGTGACATAATTTTAATCACAGGAGTTCATCTCTGGTAAAAGCCAATTTGGCAATTTTCAGTGTTCTAATCATTCGTTTTGGTTTGTTTTTCTGGAAATGGTTTCAACGTCGGTGCAAACAAAATGGGCTGGCCTAAGTCAAACCGCATGTAGTCCTTCTACAATATTTTAGGGCATATAAAGTCACATTTCATTGTTAAAATTTATTCTGGTAATATAATATTAGAGCTTCAGACAAATATGAAATGTGAAACATGAGGTAACAGCTTCTGGGATGACTGGTGCGACTGAAACTATGGCCACAGTCATATAATATCTGACCCCAACTGGTGAAATCAACACCACAAATGTAGTAACCAAACAATAAATATATCATTTCAAATTAAACTATATAAAATAAACATTATTTCCACGCAATAAACATTTATGGGGTACAGTATAACTTCCTTGCACGTAAGTGGCCTAGTGCTCCATACATGCTCTAGTCTCCTCCCAAAGATCACATAAAGAGTTCTCAGCACAGTGCACAAACTCCATAGCACTGATCTACAGCAACAAACAATATTTTCAGTTAACTACATCGGCAGAGTTGCAATAGATTTGATATTTTCTGAGTTTTAACACTTGGTTCCTTGAACGAAATCAATCAATCAGGTGCCGTCTCCACAATGAAGGTTGGCTGCAATGGATCTCCAACACTGTCTGTCTCTCGCCCTGACTGTGCATTCTGTCAGATTGATGTTCATCCATCTCTTGATGTTATCTTCCCACTTCTATCATTGTCTACCTCTTGCTCGCTTGTCTTCAACCTTGCCCTCCAGTATGGTTTTTATAAGAGTATTATGTCTTTTAAAGTGGCCAAAATATTTCAGTATTATGTCTTTTAAAGTGGCCAAAATATTTCACCTGCCTCTTTTTTATTTCTTTCATTAACAATCTTTTCATTCCCAGTTTTTCTAGAACCTCTGTATTTGACTGTTGTTTCCATGAAATACGACATATTCGCCTGTATAACCACATCTCCAGGGCTTCTATTCAACTCTATAGTTGCTTGTTCAATGTCCAGGCTTCCGCGCCAAATAAACAACAATAAACCATTATCACATGAACAGATCTCAGTTAAATGTACCAGACCTCTATAGACATGAATCCAGATTATTAGAGGCAACAACGGATGATTCTGATCCAATATTTTGGCTGTTGTAGCCAAATTAGCATGGCACAAGAATAATTTTTGTTACCAACAGTTTTGCTGTTATGTACACATATTGTCATCTTTTTACGCATTTAACCTCAAAATATATTATTTATTGGTTTCTATTTCTGTTTCACATCCAATTTCCTACAATCTGGTGTACAACATGATACATCTGCTCAGTGAAAGACAGCATGGCTGAATGGATAAGACCAATTGTTCTTAAACATCCAATGTTGAGTTGAGTTGAGCTAAGAACCAACACCACAGTATTCAGGACATTCCCATATGTGGTCTGTTCCCTTGTTCAACAGCCAGTGAAGAGTCACACTACTAATCGTTCCCACCACTATCTGATTGAAAGTTCTCCTGGTCTTCCCTCTCAGTTTGAGTTCTCAATCTGTTCTTTCACAGGTCAGTTGAACGAAAATGTTGACTTCTTATCCTTGGCTTGGGGGCATAAATTACAAGTACCTTTAAAGTCAGACCGGGTTTGTCTAATGGTGAGGGATACTGGGAATAGGGAAATCTAATCCATTTGCAAAAATCAGTCCAGTGCCCAAGAAGTAGTAGCACAAGAATGGACTTTGAGTGAATTCAAAGCGAGGTGGGGGGGGAGGTGGGGGGGGGGGGGGGGGGAAGAGAGAGATCTGCTCATATTATTCTGACCTTATGTCTTTGAAATACCAATAACGTTACTATAGTTAGTGGATCTTTCTTTAGCCTTTTATCCCTTGTTGGGAACAGATCATAGGCCTTTAACCAACCTATCCTATCTTTTGCTATCTGCTGCAGGTCCGTACATGTTCCCCTGCCATATTACTGATTCCTGTCTTCATTTCTCTTCTCCATGTGTTATTAGGCCACCCACTATTTTATTCGCCCTGTGGTTGACCAGGGACTTTCTAATTATAATAGCATCATGTTTTCCCAGTCTGTGTCCTATCCAGCACCAACATCTTTCGCTCACCTGTTGATTCACTGGAATGTGTGAAGTTTTCTAGTGGCTTATGTAACAACATACCATTTAATTTATGTCTGAAGCTGACAAAGGCAACAACAATAAAGACAACATTCACCTGATGGTACTGTTTAAGAAGGTGGTGCATCATTTCTACTTCCTCTGAGACTAGGGTCTTGATGAACAACTTTTGATCCCATGACAAGAGCAATCGAGCACCACTTCGGCCGGGACATTCACACGAGGTTGGCTGCTGCTTTGTTAGTGAGTGCTATCAGGAAACATTGATAAAGAAGATCCTTAGTTAATGTTTAAACAAAGATAAAGGTAGCCCCATATAGATACTGCTATTGGATTGTAAAGTCTTAGGTTCTCACATATTCTAGTCCATAACAGAATGTGGTGAGGCAGCCTTCCTTCCTAGACAATTCTGAAAATCATCTGATATCAATGTTATGATGCCAGGTCAACCACAGAGCCGCACATTTAATCTTCTACTGCCTTTCATACCTTACCAAATAGGGTGGAGGGCATTAAACCCTGAACCATTGACTTGGCAAGCAAGTGGAATAACCATTATGTTACCACAGCTCCTGAGTTAATGTAGTGAGTGTTAAAATTATGTGTGAATGTGCATGTGTACATACATATATAAGTAAGTAAAAAGTAATCTAACTGATCATTTTAAGCGACTTGAGGCTCACTGAGTATACCATGCCAGTTATACATTTTTTCAGACCAATCGGCACTTGATGCATGATGTGGTCAGTATCACATTGGCTGGCTTTACTTGCCAGGACATTACCTGGTACCCATTCTAGGCTATGAGCCCAGGTCAATTTTTAACATCTGCCTCAATGGGGATTTGATTGGTTGACCACTGGGCCAGCAGGCAAGCATGCTACCCACTGAGTTATAAGTAGCATGTGTTAAAATCATGTGTGTGTCCGCACGTAAACTACATGTAACACTCAATCAATTAATCAATCAGGTGCCGTCTCCACAATGAAGATTGGCTGCAATTGATTTTCAACACAGTCTGTCTCTCGCCTTGATTGTACATTCTGTCAGACTTCTATCTGTCCATCTCTTGATGTTATTTTCCCAATTGTATCGCTGTCTATCTCTTGCACGTTTGCGTTCAACCATACCCTCCAGTATGGTTTTTATAAGAATGTTATGTCTTTACATGTGGCCAAAATATTTCACTTGCCTCTTTTTTTATTTCTTTTTTAAACTCTCTTTTCATTCCCAGTTTTTATACAGCCTTTGTTTATGTATACTGCATGTACATAAACTATATTGTTTTTTAAAATCAGCTTCAATAAATATGACATGCTTATAATAACCGAACTGAAGAGAAAAGCTGAACTAGGCCAGCAAGCAAGCAAGCTAGCCACACTACACTACCACAGCTTCCCTGACAAGCAAGGATGACCAGATACTAAGAATCAAGACCTCTAGAACAAACAAGAGTTCTGCTAACAACACTGAACTGTCACTGAAGGACAGGAGACTAGACCTGAAACAAGCTGCTCAGAAAGCACATGACAAGCACTGCCTGCAGATCCATCTCTATGACTTCTCTGGTTTCCTACATGGTCATTCACACATAACCAGGTGCTTCCGTCACTCTGATACTGAGCTGAGTGCGTGGAGCAACACTGTGAGTTGTGTATTTCGTGTGGGGTGCTTTTACATCTGTCCGCGGTTGTGTGTAGTGTGAACTGCATGTTCAGAAAAATGGCGGTCAGCCGGTCGCTGAACTAACTGGGTTGCCTTATTCAGTAATGTGTGGCTGCTGGTTTTCTAGTGACTGCGGCTTCCATCAACGATGAACTTTAATTTTTCGTGGCGCAGTTTTGTGTTGGCATTCTGGCAGCAGCATTATGCAAAGTATATTTGTGCCAGCTGTAGGTTTGTTGAGACTCCTGTCTGTTCAACTTTTCAAATGGGGCAGTGAGGAGCATTTTGTGTGATATTCACTGGCACGAGAATTGAGCATAATGGGACAACCCTTTTTCTTGAAGTTGGAACCGCGACTAACTAACTAACATAACCAGGCACCCGACACTGACATAATAAGATGATGATCAATGTGCTACATATTCAGCTCCATTATTGTGAATTACCATGACAAAGGTGTAGTAAGAAGTGGCTATTTCCACACTCACACCCTTACAGAATCCATAAACATTCTCCACTCAGTAGCTACAGATTCAAAATTGTACAGAGTTTCTTCTTCTTTCCATTTGTTTGGACTATATCTGTGATTCTCCTGCATGCACTACGCTGTGTTTGTACAGCACTAATTTTAAGTGACAACTAACTTATGCTCCATGTAGCATGCTCAGACAAAATGGAAGCTCAGACAGCAGTGTCACTGACATTTGTATAACACTGCATGAGTTTGTTCATTATCATTATTTCCTACAGAGACCCTGCCATGTTCCTCATGCCTGCAGCTTAATTTCTCTGATTTACATCTACCTCTTATTTTCCATTTAAAATATTTTTGTTTTGAAATTTTCACTTTCTCTTCACTGTCTAATTTTTTCATTTTTTTTAAATTCTTCTCATCCTGTTCTTATGCCTTAATGTAGTCACTAGAGGGTCTTCTCCATGACTATATACTGTGTTTTGTCTATGTATTTTTTTGCTGAAGAAGGCCAGTCGCCGCAATGTCCTGTATGTTTCGTAATTCTGTTCTGTAAAGCTGCATTACAGTGTGTTATTTTATATTGTTTACTCATGCTTTAGATGTTATCAGTACAATACTCATGCTTTCAGTAACAAGGATTCTCAAGTACCACAACCCCAACCCACAAAATTCATCATCTTAGTTCTTGAGATCTACAGATATGAACTGTGCATGTAAATGACAGGAGCCACTTTAAAAAGTCCAACACTGTGACTCAGGGGTAGTAAATACAATCCGCAGTGTCCAGACGATTTAAGAGCAGATTGCTTTGTGATTATTTTCTTAATTGTATGAGCATCGTCCACGCAGAAAGCAAAGGCAAGCTACTGAACATTTAAAAAACTTCCTAGAAAACAACAAAGAAATGCTGGGGTTTGATTGTGGTGTCCTATAAATGGACATGCAACTAACTTAAACTTTTAAAACAGCCCTTGCGAGGAAAGCTTCCACGTTTTCTCTAATGTGAAATACCAAAACTGAAGTTGAACGTCTTCGAGCTCTTACCTTGAAGTCTGTGTCATCGAAGCCAAATCTTTCTCTTAAATTCCTAAACACAACTGGGCAATACTCCTTCACTTTGAACCTGCTGGGCATGTTATCTCTGCAGATGATAATATCACAACACTGATCACATCTATTATGTTTCTGACCAAAATTCCCTTCCCCCAGATATTACATCTATTATGTTTGTGATCAACATTCCCATCCCCCAGACATCACATCTATTATGTTTCTGACTAACATTCCCTTCCCCCAGATATCACATCTATTATGTTTCTGACCAACACTCCCTTCCCCCAGATATTACATCTATTATGTTTGTTACCAACATTCCCTTCCTCCAGATATCACATCTATTATGTTTGTGACCAACATTCCCTTCCCCCAGATATCACATCTATTATGTTTCTGACCAACATTCCCTTCCCCCAGATATCACATCTATTATGTTTCTGACCAACATTCCCTTCCCCCAGATATTACATCTATTATGTGTCTGACCAACATTCCCTTCCCCCAAAATATCACATCTATTATGTTTCTGACCAACATTCCTTCCCCCAGATATCACCATCTATTAGTTTCTGACCAACATTCCCTTCCCCCCGATATCACAATCTATTATGTTGTGTGACCAACATTCCCTTCCCCCAGATGTGACCATCTATTATGTTTCTGACCAACATTCCCTTCCTCCAGATATCACTCTATTATGTTTCTGACCAACATTCCCTTCCTCGAGATATCACAATCTATTATGTTTCTGACCACATTCCCTTTCCCCCAGATATCACATCTATTATGTTTCTGACCAACATTCCCTTCCCCCAGATATCACATCTATTATGTTTGTGACCAACATTCCCTTCCCCAGATGTGACATCTATTATGTTTCTGACCAACATTCCCTTCCCCAAGATGTGACATCTATTATGTTTCTGACCAACATTCCCTTCCCCCAGATATCACATCTATTATGTTTCTGACCAACATTCCCTTCCCCCAGATATCACATCTATTATGTTTCTGACCAACATTCCCTTCCCTCAGATATTACATCTATTATGTTTGTTACCAACATTCCCTTCCCCCAGATATCACATCTATTATGTTTCTGACCAACATTCCCTTCCCCCAGATTATCACATCTATTATGGTTCTGACCAACATTCCCTTCCCCCAGATATCACATCTATTATGTTTGTGACCAACAATTCCCTTCCCCCAGATGTGACATCTATTATGTTTCTGACCAACATTCCCTTCCTCCAGATATCACATCTATTATGTTTCTGACCAACATTCCCTTCCCCCAGATATCACATCTATTATGTTTGTTACCAACATTCCCTTCCCCCAGATATTACATCTATTATGTTTGTTACCAACATTCCCTTCCCCCAGATATCACATCTATTATGTTTCTGACCAACATTCCCTTCCCCCAGATATCACATCTATTATGTTTCTGACCAACATTCCCTTCCCCCAGATATCACATCTATTATGTTTGTGACCAACATTCCCTTCCCCCAGATGTGACATCTATTATGTTTCTGACCAACATTCCCTTCCTCGAGATATCACATCTATTATGTTTCTGACCAACATTCCCTTCCTCGAGATATCACATCTATTATGTTTCTGACCAACATTCCCTTCCCCCAGATATCACATCTATTATGTTTCTGACCAACATTCCCTTCCCCCAGATATCACATCTATTATGTTTGTGACCAACATTCCCTTCCCCCAGATGTGACATCTATTATGTTTCTGACCAACATTCCCTTCCTCCAGATATCACATCTATTATGTTTCTGACCAACATTCCCTTCCTCCAGATATCACATCTATTATGTTTCTGACCAACATTCCCTTCCCCCAGATATCACATCTATTATGTTTCTGACCAACATTCCCTTCCCCCAGACATCACATCTATTATGTTTCTGACCAACATTCCCTTCCCCCAGATATCACATCTATTATGTTTGTGACCAACATTCCCTTCCCCCAGATGTGACATCTATTATGTTTCTGACCAACATTCCCTTCTTATGTTTCTGACCAACATTCCCTTCCTCGAGATATCACATCTATTATGTTTCTGACCAACATTCCCTTCCTCCAGATATCACATCTATTATGTTTCTGACCAACATTCCCTTCCCCCAGACATCACATCTATTATGTTTCTGACCAACATTCCCTTCCCCCAGATATCACATCTATTATGTTTCTGACCAACATTTCCTTCCCCCAGATATCACATCTATTATGTTTCTGACCAACATTTCCTTCCCCCAGATATCACAACTATTATGTTTCTGACCAACATTCCCTTCTCCCAGATATCACATCTTCATCTATTATGTTTCTGACCAACATTTCCTTCCTCCAGATATCACATCTATTATATTTCTGATCAACATTCCCTTCCCCCAGATATCACATCTATTATGTTTCTGACCAACATTCCCTTCACCCAGATATCACATCTATTATGTTTCTGACCAACATTCCCTTCCCCCAGATATCTCCTTGCACTTATTCTTACTCTCAAAGATCATATCACAAATCAACATTACTATTATGATTATTGAGAAACTTGTTCTTAAATTTGTATCAAATTTAACACTTATCTTTTGAAGATCAAAATATAGATTGCACAATGTATTGCGTAGCATATTTCGCTGCATCTCATCAGGTACATACTGCAGAAATCACACAACATATGTGTAGTTTGTACCTATGTACCTGCAGTATGTGCCTGACGAGATGCAGCAAAATATGCCAGGCAACAAATTGTGCAATCTATTGGTTGTGTCTTTGTTATTCAAATTCACTACGGGAAAATATATATTTTTATTATTATTGTCTATTAAATTTTAACTACTGTCCATTGTGTATCCCCAGTGGATGACTCTATTCCTTAATAAAGCAGATTTGCTGTTGAGAATGGGGTGGGGGTTGAACTTCAGCTTGCATGCCAAGGTCAGATGTTTTACCTTAGTTGCATAATTTATGTTGGTCTGCACATACCTCTTCTACCGCTGATCTGCCCAGTCATCATAGTGTTTTTCAATGCCTCTTTCTCTTTAATATGACCAAAAAAACATTGTTTCGCCTCTGTCTTGTAGCTTGTATATAAAGTTCTACTTTCATTATCCTTCTAGCAATCGTTAGTTATCATGACAGTTTTTGGTCTCAAAACTTGAGGAAGAGAGAATCCCAACTGCATCCCCTCATGGTAGAGGATAGGAAAAACATCAGGGTGTGGCAAACACCAAGCTGATGATCAAGTATAAACCAGGATAACTGGACAACTCTGCAGCTGAGCAGAGCCAGGTAACTCACTTGTCCTGGCAGTGGAAAATGGCTGTCAAAGGCAGACGTACACAACTCCCATGTGGATATGGAAGGCAAGGGGAAACCACACTATCTTCTTAAGATTTCACAGAATTGATAGCCTATGTGAAGCATTAAAAAAACACGAAGAAAAAAAACGATGATGAGAATAACAATGAAAGGTCACTTACTTGTTGAACATGTGATTATCAACGAGGATTTTACTGTAGGACTTGAAGTCATCAGGCATCAACATCACCCTCAGGTTGACAGAGTTGAGCTCATTCACCTGAAAAATACATTCTGTAATGAGATAGTGCCAAGTATTAGTTTGATCAACACCAGGATAATACAGCAAGTCAAGAGAAGGAGGAGGAAAGGGGGCAGGGGGAGGGATGGAGAGAGAGAGAGAGAGAGAGAGAGAGAGAGAGAGAGAGAGAGAGAGAGAGAGAGAGAGAGAGAGAGAGAGAGAGAGAGAGAGAGAGAGAGAGAGAGAGAGAGAGAGAGAGAGGAGACAGACAGACAGAGAAAGATGCACACCATGACAGAGACTAAACAACACCTTTCACTGTGAAAGTTATACACATGACTGTCATCTGCACTCATTGTCTCAATTGAAGCTATTTGTGTATATGGTACGAGGGCGAGTCAATAAGTAAGACATACAGTTCTGTGGGATGGCAGGTAAATGTAGTTGGTGTTTTCTACAGGTGCCATTAGGTGACAGCAACATCGAACTTTATATTCCTGTTCGTCAGGTGGCGCTAGGTGTCTCATGCGCATGCACAGCACATAAACTAAAATGACGACTGTACTTACGGAGTGTACAACCAAAGAGCAACGTGCTGTTGTGCATTTTTTGTGGGCAAAAGGACTGCCTGTAAAGGACATTCATAAGGAAATGCTTCCTGTTTATGCTGACAAATGTTTCTCCCGTAAAGCGGTGCATAGCTGG